>JBBPBO010000003.1:22293233-22655253 GCA_037974295.1 Cicer cuneatum
GAGAGAGAGAGAAGAGAATAAGAAGCTGATGATATTGATTTATTTAGTTTTGTGGTAAATGGTGACAAATTTCAATATGTAGGATCCGAAGAGTGTGTGTTTAACTTTTCAACACCAGCAAAATTCAAAACTCTGCTCCTTCAATCTGACTCATGGCTTTCTTCGGAGACGAAAGTAAGGTAATAGTAACTTACAAAGCCAAAAAATGCGATTGAGAACCACTGTAATCTTAGCCACTGAGAAGAAACGAAATACGATTGATGTGAAGGAAGGAAAATGCGTATTGCACCTATTTTCTATTTTCTAATTTAGTGGAATTTTTTTTAAATATTTGTTAGATCGGTTTAATATAACAGATTTAACAAATCATTAATTTTTTTCATATGTTTGTTAGATCGGTTTAATATAGCAGATCTAATAAATTATACAATTTCTTTTTTAAAATATTTGTTAGATCGGTTAAATATAACGGATGTAACAAATCATTTAATTTTAAAAAAAATGCTTGTTAGATCGGTTTAATATAACAACTCTAACAAATCAATCATTTTAAAAAAATGCTTGTTAGAACGGTTTAATATAACAGATCTAACAAATCAAACAAATTTTGTTTTAATGCTTATTAGAACGGTTTAATATAACAGATATAACAAATCAAACAATTTTTTTAACATGCTTATTAAAACGGTTTAATATAACAGATTTAACAAATCAAATAAATAATAACAAATTTTCCACCACCTATTTATTACATCGGATGTATAACAACCGATCTAAAATTGCAGATGTAATAAGATTAAATTGCACTAGTGTTAAACATAGATAGTTTATGGGGAGAAAAGAATGAAAATCTACTTGTCAATTTGCGCGTGCACACCAACTTTTCATACAAAAACCTTTAATGAAAATATAAAATTAGATTATCAATAAATGTGGCAGTGAAACAATTTGAGATTGCTAAGTAATTAGAAAATTACCAGAGAAAGCAACAAACACTTGCTCACTGAGGGAAACACTTCTCGTTGGTGAAAGAAATTGATATTATCAAAGCTTTTAGGTTTTTCGACGTTGTTAGTATTGGTAGAGTTTCTGATCGGAGACTTGATGAAATTGAAGTGAAACTCGGTGACGGCGGTGTCGGAGAAATTGAAAAGAAAAAAAAGGTGGAGAGAGAGAGAAGAGAATAAGAAGCTGATGATATTGATTTATTTAGTTTTGTGGTAAATGGTGACAAATTTCAATATGTAGGATCCGAAGAGTGTGTGTTTAACTTTTCAACACCAGCAAAATTCAAAACTCTGCTCCTTCAATCTGACTCATGGCTTTCTTCGGAGACGAAAGTAAGGTAATAGTAACTTACAAAGCCAAAAAATGCGATTGAGAACCACTGTAATCTTAGCCACTGAGAAGAAACGAAATACGATTGATGTGAAGGAAGGAAAATGCGTATTGCACCTATTTTCTATTTTCTAATTTAGTGGAATTTTTTTTAAATATTTGTTAGATCGGTTTAATATAACAGATTTAACAAATCATTAATTTTTTTCATATGTTTGTTAGATCGGTTTAATATAGCAGATCTAATAAATTATACAATTTCTTTTTTAAAATATTTGTTAGATCGGTTAAATATAACGGATGTAACAAATCATTTAATTTTAAAAAAAATGCTTGTTAGATCGGTTTAATATAACAACTCTAACAAATCAATCATTTTAAAAAAATGCTTGTTAGAACGGTTTAATATAACAGATCTAACAAATCAAACAAATTTTGTTTTAATGCTTATTAGAACGGTTTAATATAACAGATATAACAAATCAAACAATTTTTTTAACATGCTTATTAAAACGGTTTAATATAACAGATTTAACAAATCAAATAAATAATAACAAATTTTCCACCACCTATTTATTACATCGGATGTATAACAACCGATCTAAAATTGCAGATGTAATAAGATTAAATTGCACTAGTGTTAAACATAGATAGTTTATGGGGAGAAAAGAATGAAAATCTACTTGTCAATTTGCGCGTGCACACCAACTTTTCATACAAAAACCTTCAATGAAAATATAAAATTAGATTATCAATAAATGTGGCAGTGATGCAATTAAAAAGTAATTTTTATCTTAAATAAAGTATTTGTATTACCTAAGGTATATGCTGATGACAGTAGCACTCAGCTCATTATGATTAAGAAGTTCATATATTTGCTCTTTATCAAGTAATTCTACATACTCATCTCCGAAAATACCTTTATCTATGCTAATGATACGTGTATCATTGCTCTCCATATTCATTTTTGTTGTTATGTCAAGACACGACCCAAATCGAGAAAGGCGTGGATGACTTATTTTAGGAGCAACAATTGATTTTCCACGATCCAGTTTTTGAATTTTGAAAGATTTATTTTTACCACGGACTTGCACCTGCAGTGCGGCGAGTTTATTTTTTGGTTGAATTTGAAAAAAATGAGGTTGATCAGTTTGTTAGTTATTATAGTAAGATAATCATTTCGTATACAATTGATGTATATGTCAAACCTTTTCTGGTGAAGTGACAGACTCATTGCGAGGAATCTTCTTATCGTTCCCTTTAGCAAGAATCTAAATAAATGTGAAATTAAAAGAAGAAAATTCAGAAATTAAACATAATCAATCATAATCATACAACTAAACATACATAACAATTAAAACATACCTCTTCTATGCCAACAAGATTTTTCGGCCATGCCACGTAACTACCTATTGCTTCTCCCAAAAATTTCATATCTCCGTCGATGGTGGGGATAAGCAACGGTGCAAGTGGTTCTAAAGCTATCATAGGTGAGACTTTAACATGGCTGGGAAGGATGGGATTATTGTGTAATACTTCTCCCAATGTATTGTACAATGTTCCTTTTCCAACCAAGCGACGATTAGGGGAAGACAAGTATAGCACACAAGATGAAACACCCTAAATCAATGGTTAATACATAAGTATGTGAAATAATTAGGTTGAATGAATTTCTTATTTCGTTAAGTAATTAATTACCTTTGGGAGACTTTTATGACCAATGTTGCAACTTCCATTTTCACTATCTAATTGTATTTCACATTGACCCTCTCGAAGTTGCTTTTCCTTATCCTTTTTAACCAAATATGCAACTTGCTCATTCGATGGATTTGTGCGCTTCTCATGTGAAAAATAACTTTTGGGAGTCACGCCAAATCCCCTACCCCTCACATGGCCAGAATATTCAAGAACATTGAATACCTTGCCAACGATGTCCCTGCAACTAACTTGTTTATTCTCATCTTGATTTTCAGAACATTGTTCTAAATTTTCCTAAAACACATGTATTATTAAAAAGATAAGTTCAATATCATTTTTAAAAGACAATATTAAAAAATATTAAAGTGATAGTATACTTACACATTGTTGGATAACTTGTTGAACATTTTCATTATCCTCGATTCCATCTTTATTCAAGCGAGCCTCATTCCACAAGATATGACGACCCAATGGTTGATCGGATTTCGTCTCTTGAAGCTATTTGTTAAGACATAAACAAAATATTAGTTAGAAACTAAAGTTTATAATCTACCACAATGTATAAAAGTGATGTTTACTTAAATTTTTTTGCTCTAAACGTGCATACCTCAAATTTCCATCACGATCTCTTAAGTAGCAATTTGACAAATGAGATTTAAATCCTTTGTTTATTTTCCAACAACTCTAAGCACGTATGTTTTTCGCACATCTTCAACGTTAAAAGCTGACTGCAAACCAAATAAAGAAAGAGTTTAAATAAAAGTATTTCAATGGAAAAAATTATAAGTTACAAAGAAGTAGAGTAAAAAAGTTACTTGTATATCACTCCACAATATATCTTTAGCATCCTTCAAAGCTTTATCTCTCCAATCATCATATGTTATTGAGATATTTTGACGAACAATAGCACCAATGTAACTTACCATCATTGAACTATTGGGCTCAATCGGCTGGCCACATGGATTCCATCCCATCTAATAAACTCATAGAGTAAGTGTTTGCTTTCAAAAAAGAAAAAAAACATTCTAAACAAAAGTATAGTATACCTCAAATTTAATTCCACTACTTCTTGCTTTGATGACTTTTTGCATAATAGTTTCCCCACGTTTAACTTCGTTTTCATAACTTTTAGTGTTGACAACTTCATCATTTTGACGATCTAAATCATTATTGGAATCCATTTATCTACACATTTCAACAATATAAGTTCAACATGCAAGTTAGTGATAACAACAGATTGAATAAATACAACATGCACTATAAGTTTAGTGACAACAAGATATTAATAACAATACCTATAGTTTAGGGTTACGACTTCGCAGAAATACAAGTAGAAATGACTTGTGCAGCGAGAAGAGGACACTAGGGTTCCACAAAGAGTGCTTTAAAAAACTGAATAAAAAGCGCCTTAAAATCCTTTATGGTTCGTAAGGATAATAGTGAAAATGGAGAATAATGAAAATAGAGAGTACGTAATGAAGATGGACAATAGGGTTCGCATTAGGGAGAAGAGGGCCAAGTTCATATGGAGAGTAATGAAGATGGAGAGTACGTAATGAAGAAGAGGAAAATGAATAGGTTTCACACTGCCAAGTTCGTAGGGAGAATACGTAATGAAGAAGAAAATGAAGAGGTTTCTTATTATCAGTTTACATAATACTTTAAAAAACTCTTTTACAGCGCTTTTCCAAAGAGTGCTTTAAAAGACCTAACCTATTACAACACTTCCACAAAAAGTGCTTTAAAAGACTATATAAAAAGTGCCTTAAATATTCTTTAACAGCGCTTATAGACACACTATATAAAAGGCGCTATATGAGCATTTTACAGTGCTTATGGGCGAAAAGCGCTGTAAATGTGTTGTAATTGTAATTTATTTTTTAAAAGCCTTCTACAGTGCTTATGGGTAAAAGCGCTGTAAAATACCTATATATGTATTTTTTTCCAAATAATTAATTAAATACCTGTATATCAATGCTAAATTACATGATCAGTTCAAGTTCTGGTTGAAAATCAATATAAGCATAAAATCAAATACAGTTCAAGCTAAATGATAAATACTCAGTTGTGGCAGGTCAAACAAATTGCTAATTAGTATAAATTACATGAACATAGTTCTCGCAGTTCAAGTTACATGAAATTAGTATAAATTATATGATGAGTACAAATTACATGACTTATATAAAACACATAAACACCTTAAGATGCCCTTCTTCTTTTCCTGGTGGGATTCACATTTGTTTCTCCCTTAACGATACGAAATGATGGATTAATCCAAATTCCCTAATCATGATTATCTCTAAGATATAAACCATCATCAGTTGAATCAATTTCATGTGGTTGTGATGTCGCAAAGAAAATATCATTACCAACGTCTTCAATGTTATTGTTATCATCACTTATTTTATTGGTCGATAGGATAACAAACCATTTATCATCAGCAGGATCAGTGACATAAAACACTTGTTGAGCTTGCGACGCTAAAATAAAAAGGCTCATCTTTGTATCCCACCCTATTAAAATCGACAAGCAAGAACCCTGACTCATCAATCCGAAGCCATTATTATTATCAACCCACTTGCAACCAAAGATGGGAACACGAAACATTGTGTAATCCAACTCCCATATGTGCTCGATAACCCCAAAATATGATAGATTTGCATATATTGGGTTTTTGTCTTTTGCATTGAGATATGCATTGCTTCAGCTACTAGAGTAATTCCGCTATTTTGCAAAGGGGTTTGATCATCTTGTTTTGTGGTATAAAATGTATAGCTGTTAATTACATAACTGGTATAAGAAAAGACATGTAAACTCATGCCATTTGCTAGCTACCTCAATCTCTCTAAAATTGAAGCGGGGTCTATATCAAACTTTGAGTTAATGTGATTTTTTAGCCATATTATAAAACTTCGATTCTGCTCTCGTGTTATCCAATTTTTATTCGTATTCATGTTCAAACTAGGTAACTGATCCATGTGCATTGTAACATACTATTGAACTTCATCATCATTGTGCAGAACATACAATTGTGTTTGCTCCCTTTCTGGCCTTGATATAGTCATTACTCTCTTTCCAATTACCCTTTCTCCTGTTATTCTTCTCGAATGACAAGACATAGGAAGTCCTATGGATTCAACATTCAGCAGCTTCTTCGATAATGTACCATTCAGCAATATAACCTTCTGGTCGACTTCTACTTTTTATGTACCCTTTTAATATTTTCATATATCGTTCTATCAGATACATCCATCTCATATAAGTTGGCCCACACAGTTGTGTCTCCTTAACAAGATGAACAGTAAGGTGAACCATTATATCAAAAACGAGGGTGGGAAATACATTTTAAGCTCACATAAAGTAACAACAATTTCCCTTTGCAATGTCAGTAATTTCTGAGCATTGATCACTTTACTACAAATTTCCCTGAAGAAGAAACATAATTAGTTATGGCTCATTGAACTTTTTCAGGTAAAATGGAACGTATACCTATTGGTAGCAAATGCTCCATTAGAACATGACAATCATGAGTCTTCAAACCGTTTAACTTGAGGTCTTTCATACAAACTAAATTTTTAATGTTTGAACTGTATTCTTCTGGAACTTTAACTTCGTATAGAAATTTACATAAATTTTTTTTTCTTTTCTAGATAGAGTATGAGCAGCTGGAGGTAGATATGTGCAAATTCCTTTCTTTACGGGACCCAATTCATTTCTTATTCCCATATCGACCAAATCCAATCTTGCATTGATGCCATCCTTAGACTTTCCTGGAACACTGAGTAACATACCAATAACACTATCAAATACATTTTTTTCAATGTGCATCACATTGAGAAAATGTCTTATATACAATGATTTCCAATATGGCAATTCAAAGAAAATTGACTTTTTCTTCCACCCAGTTTTGACAAGCTCTCCCGTAAAAGGTTTGCCAAATTTATTGGTCAAACCTTGTACTTTTTCCAATATTTGATATCCAGTCGATTCTAAAAGAGCAGTACCTTCCTCTGATTTTCCATTGAATGCATTTCTCCACCCACGATAATGATGATTAAAAGGTAAAAATCTACGATGTCCAAGAAAGACGTTCATCTTACAATGTTTCAACCGCATCCAATCTGTACTCGCTTCACATATAGGACATGCACACTGACCTTTAATGCTATATCTTGATAAATTACCATATGGTGGAAAATCATTAATTGTGTCGAACAACATAGCCCTCAAATTGAAACATTCTTATTTATACCCATCATAAACTTCCACACCTGTCTCCCACATATTTTTTAAATCTTCAATAATTTAACAGAGACAACATCATAAACTTACATTTCATAATAACCATGGAGGTAGGTTATTAATCAAAAAAATCACTGGCCACGTGCTGTGTGATATGCTTTGAAGACCATGTGGATTCATTCCATCAGTAGAAAGTGCAAGTCGTAGATTTCTTGATTCTCTACTGAAATCAAGATACTCGTGATCAATTTTTGCCCATTGTGGAGAATCTACAGGGTGTCGAAACTTTCCATCTCTAATTCTTTCATCTGCATGCCATGTCAAGTGTTTTGAATCTTTTTCACTATGATAGATGCGCCTAAATCTTGGTAGTATAGGAAAATACCAAACGACTTTTGTTGGAGTAGATTATTTCTTCTTATATCGAGAGACATTGCATTTTGGACACGCCTTTAGTAATTCATATTCGTTTCGAAACAAAATGAAATCGTTATGACACACATGAATCTTTTCGTAACTCATGTCAATAGAGCACAAAAGTCGTTTAGCGTCGTAAGTTCAACTGGGAAGTTCATTAACATCTAGCAACATATCTTTTAGGAGTGTTAATAATTTTGTGAAGCTTTTATAAACCATCCATTAATCGCTTTTAAGTTGTACAACTTTAATATCGCCAAAAGTCTTGTGAATTTAGTACAACCATTATGTAATGGTTTCTTTGCATCACTCAACAAACTCTCAAACATTTTAGGACAATCCCGAAGATCTTCTTCAACTATTTTTGCGATCTCCTCAACTCGGTCCCGCTCATATGTATCTGTGTCGAAATCATTTGAAGCATATGTCGCACCATTCTCAAAATTAGTGTTCCCTTTTTTTTTCTCACCACGTCTTATCCAACATGTATAGCTTTGATCAATTGCATGCCATACTAAATGTCCTTCCAATTCATCTGCTCTAATGCGTTTTTAAAAACAACATTGTAAACAAGGACAAATGATTCAATTTGGATCTTTTGCATTTGTTGAGATTATGATTATACTAATGCGTGCATTTAAGTATTGTACTAAGAAAGGAACATGATTAAAATCCAAAGATTCAAGATCTCAGCCTCCTGTCAGAGGATGAACGTATGTAGGAAACAAAGGCATAAATTCTCCTTCAATCCACCACCTCAACTTCCAGTCACATCAAATTCTCCTTCTAACAATGAACCAAAATTCCCGACTTCACCACTGCCTCGTCCCTCAACCTCCTCCTCGTCTGATGATTCCTCTCCTTCCAAGTAGACCACCATCCCTTGGGCCTCGCTGATTTTTTGTTGTTGACAAATTTGGGGGAGATAGATTAAAATCAAATTTGTCAATGATTAGGAACTTAGAAAAGAGGATGCTTTTTAAAATTATCGTAATTCAATCCTCTATGTTTTTTTTCTTTTGAACCACTTTTTGTATGCTCTTCTTATAATCAATATAAAGTATTCTTATTGGTTCAAAATCTTTAAACCTTTTATGCACTTTATGATGGGGAGCCCCTATTCCTTTCAGCTCATACTAAGGGGGAGCTTCACACTAAAAAAAAAACAGCACCTTTACAATTTTATTTTAAAATAATCTAAAGAAATTTTGTCATCATATAAAAGGGGGAGATTGTTGAGAAAAAATCTCTTTTAATGATAACAAAATTATCTCACGATTATGATTATACTAATGGGTGCATTTAAGTATTGTACTAAGAAAGGAACATGATTAAAATCCAAAGATTCAAGATCTCAACCTCCTGTCAGAGGATGAACGTATGTAGGAAACAAAGGCATAAATTCCAGAAGTAGAAAACCTGAAGTTAAAACACCAGAAGCAGAACATCTGGAATAGAAAACCAGAAGCAGAAAACCTGAAAGTTGAACACCAGAAGCAGAACATCTGAAACAGAAAACCAGAAGCAGAACACTAGAATGTTAAAACCAGAAGCAGGACACTAGAATATAAAAATCAGAAACAAAACACTAGAAGTAGAACACCAGAAGCAGAAAACTAGAAATATAAAAGCCTGAAGTTGAACACCAGAAGCAAAAGTTGAACACCAGAAGCAGAACTTCAGAAGATGAACATCAGAAGATATACATCAGAAGATGAATATCAAAAGATGAAAAACAAAGGATAAGAGATGAACATCAGAAGATATACATCAGAAGATGAATATCAGAAGATGAACAACATAGGATAAAAGATGAACATCAGAAGATGAATTTCAGAAGAAATAAATCAAAGGATAAAAAGATGAACATCAAAGGATAAAAAGATGAACATCAAAGGATAAAAAGATGAACATCAAAGGAGAAAAATCAGAAGATGAACTTCAGAGGATAAACATCAAAAGATGTACACCAGAAGATAAACATCAGAAGATGAACACCAGAAGGTAAACATCAAAAGATGAACACCAGAATGTAAACAACAAAAGATAAAACACCAGAAGGTAAATGCAGAAGATGAATACTATAAGGTGAACTTCAAGAGATGAACACCAGAAGATGATTACCAGAGGATGAACTCTAGCTGATTCTTCATCCTCCTACATTAAAATTAACTAACAGTACCAAAGTATCAAAAGATGCATCATTCACGAAAAGAGAAAGGTCATGTCTTGGAACCAGAAAAGAGCACTTTCCAGTTGTCAAATCATATGGAAAGATCTAACCTCCTGGAAAGCTATGTAAAGAAGTAACCTCCCAAGTACTAGGCTGAAAAAGGACAGAATTCAATGGCAAAGCTATAATTTAAAAAACAAAACTCAGGATCATTATAACTTGGGTAAACTGTCATAAAGGACAAACTTTCTTAAAGAGAAAGTTTCCTTCTCTCTATAAAAAGGAAGCTGCTCTTCTTCAGCAAAACACACAACTACACGCACAAAAAGGAAATATCAAAAGGCTATCAAGAGCATTTCAATCTCCCCTCAAACTTTCTATAATCTTACACTAGATCTTTGATTCATCTTTGTAGAAAGTAATATCAATCAAAACTACTTCATATCATCTTGAAAACTTCAAGTGAGTTACACTTGAGAGGAATCAGAAAGAAAGAATTGTAAGCTTGGTGAAGCTCTAGAATACACAATTTGTAATCAACCTCAGTAAGAGGCTGATAGATTTTGATACTTAGTAAAAACTCACAAGTGTGTGAGGACTGGACGTAGCCTTCATTGGGTGAACCAGTATAATATTTCGTGTGTCATTATTCTCTCTCTATCTCTCAACTTCTGATATTCATCCTCTCGAAGAGGATAGTGTTTTAAAACTAAAACAAAATTTTTTAAAACCTCGAATATCTCTATTCAACCCCGCTTCTAGTGATATTCTAGCTACTTCAATTGGCATCAGAGCAAGGTTCTCTAAAAAACTACACCTAACAGTGTAAGAGAAAAAGGACCAAAAGAAAAATGTCAAAAGCTAAGTATATCCCTAAAGGAGGATCATCCAGCAAACCTCCCTATTTCGATGGCACTGACTACTACCACCGGAAAGGTAAGATGAGATTGTTTCTCATATCACAAGATAACAACATGTGGCCAGTGGTAGAAAAAAGAAATCACGTCATTAGAATCAACAGCGCAGATCCAACCTCTGACGAAAAATCTCAAACACAATGGACAACTGAAGAAAATGCCAAGGTACTTCTAAACTCTAAAGCTAATTTATTTCTAACGTGTGCTCTGAGCAGGGAAGAGTATGATAGAGTTGAAGAATGCCAAAGTGCTAAGGAACTATGGGACACCTTGAAGATCCATCACGAAGGTTCAAGTCACGTTAAAGAGGCTAGGATTGACATGGGACTAAGAGAGTTTGAGTTGTTTGAAATGAAGGAAGAAGAAACAATTGATGAAATGTTCTCAAGGCTAACAATCATCCTGAACAACTTAAGGTCTCTGGGAAAAGAATACTCCGTCCAAGAGAGGATAAGGAAGATATTAAGAAGTTTACCAAAGGAATGGAGACCCATGGTGACTGCCATCGCAGAAGCAAGAAATTTAGCCACCATGAGGTTAGAAGATCTGGTTGGAACTCTTAGAGTTCATGAACCTTTATTGCTTGCTAATAAACCAAGCAAAAAGGGAAAAATGATTGCGTTGAAATCCAGTCAAACTGAAAGTCCATCCTCCAAAAACTATGAAAATATCACAAAAAAGGATAACTAAGAATATCCTTTTTCTGAGAAGGAGGATGAACTGGCTCTAATTTCCAGAAGAATCCAAAGAATAATCAACAGAAGAGGACAAGACAAAAGATCCTCTCAAAAAGAAAAGATTGACAAAAGCCAGATAACTTGTTATGGATGCAATAAAATGGGACACTACAAAACTGAGTGTCCTCTAAACAAAAGGAACATAAGAAGATTTCACAACAAGAACAAATCTATGATGGCAACGTGGGATGACAGTGATGTATCATCCTCCGAGTAAGAAAAAGAAGAAGAAGCCAACCTTTGTGTCATGGCAAATTCAGAAACAGATGAGGTAAGCATCACAGATTTATGTCCTTCTTGTGAAAAGTTAGAAATAGAATTTGACAATCTCTTAAATGACTCAAACACTTTATCTAAAAAATGTGGTTTTCTTAAAAATCAAAATTATGAAATAAAGAAACTGAATAAAGAACTTCAAGTTAAGAATGAAGAATTTAAAAAAAAAATCATTTTAAACTTGCAGCAATCAAATAGAAAATTGTCTGAGCAACAAAACACTTTAAACAAAGAGAATGTCAAAATCCATCCTCCTGAAGAGGACACAGAAAAGAAGGACTTGAAAATCAAAGTTGAAGAACTAAAAAATGACATTACCAACTTTGTCAAATCCACAGAAACATTTAAAAAAATAATGGGATCTCAATCAGGTATCTTTGACAAACCTGGTATTGGTTTTAAAAGTTCTCAAAAACAAAAACTATATGAAATTTTTTTTCTACCAAAGAACCTAGAGGATAGACCTAAGTGCACTTTTTGCAAAAAGCATGGACATACTATCAAAGTTTGTCTTGCTAAGAAAAAAGCTAAAAAATAACAAAAGGAAATATTCATTTTGTAATAAGCACGGACACCATGATTCCATTTGCTATCATAAAAAGAAAATTCTTGCAAAAGGAAGGACTAACCACCAAGGACCCAATTCGATATGGGTACCTAAGTCTCTTCTAAATCCTAACACAGGTACATCCTCTGATCAACAAAAGAAAGCCATGGTTCTTTGACAGTGGCTGCTCAAGACATATGACAGGAGATAAGCATTGTTTCATCTCTTTGGAATCAAAAGATGGAGGATCAGTTACATTTGGCAACAATGATAAAGCTCAAATCAAAGGAACAGGTATCATTGGTAAAAATAATTCTGCGAAAAACAAAAAATGTTCAGTATGTTGATGGTTTAAAACATAACTTGCTAAGCATTAGCCAAATCTGTGATAGTGGATTTGAAGTAATCTTTAAACCTACTCTATGCGAGGTCAAGTAGTCATCCTCGGGTAGAGTTTTATTCTCAGGTATAAGGAAAAAGAACTTCTATGTTTTATATTTAGATGATTTACCTACTGAATCTTGTTTTATGTCTATTGAAAAGGATAAATGGATTTGGCACAAACGGGCTGGTCATACAAACTTGAATACTATGTCTAAATTATAAAAATTAGAATTAGTTAAAGGTCTTCCAAAAATAAATTTTGAAAAGACAAAGTATGTGAGGCTTGTGCCAAAGGAAAACAAGTTAAAGTAGCTTTCACTCTAAAAATGTTGTTTCAACAAATCAACCTCTTGAACTCCTTCATATTGACCTCTTTGATCCTATCAAGACTCCAAGTCTTAGTGGAAAAAGATATGGATTTGTTATAGTAGATGACTTTTCACGATTTACTTGGGTCTTATTTTTAAAACACAAAAATGAAGCCTTTGAGGCATTTCAATATTTTGTAAAAAGATACAAAATGAAAAAGGATAAAAAATTATTTCAGTAAGAAGTGATCACGGGGGAGAATTTGAAAATGAGTCATTCAAAACTTTTTTTGATGAAAATGGTATTTCTCATAATTTTTCTTGTCCAAGAACTCCTCAACAAAATGGAGTTGTTGAAAGGAAAAATAGAACTTTACAAGAAATGGCTAGAACTATTCTAAATGAAGCCAACATCGAAAAATATTTTTGGGCTGAAGCTATCAACACAGCTTGCTATATTTCAAACCGAGTTTCAATTAGAAAAATTTTAAACAAAACTCCATACGAACTTTGGAAAGGTAGAAAACCAAATATTTCTTATTTTCATATATTTGGATTTACTGCTACATCCTTAGTAATAAAGAAAATTTGGGAAAGTTGGATCCAAAATCTGATAAAGGTATATTTTTGGGATACTCCACATCATCTAAAGGTTATAGAATATATAATCTTAGAACTCAAACTGTGGAGGAATCCATGCATGTTATTTTTGATGAGTATGATGACTTGTGTTTAGAAAACACGGATAAAATTGAAGAAGATGAAAATTCATCCTCTAAAGTTCACAATCCAAACGAGGAGGACATTTCTGATCCAACCTCTCAGCAACCTCCAAGAGGATGGAAGATTATAACGTATCATCCTCCATATCTGATCATAGGTGATACTGCTGATGGAGTTAGGACAAGGCAATAATTAAAAGGAGATTCAAACAACATAGCCATTGTAAGAACAGAGTTGCACCTAAGAGGGGGGGGGGTGAATTAGGTGTTGGACAATTTTTCTGTTTTTAGAGTTTTGGAGATTGTTTAAGTGACTGTTTAAAAATTGTTTAATCTTGCTGTGTTAGTAAAAGAAAGCTGTAAATGGCAGAAGGTAAAAACACACAGAGATTTATCCTGGTTCCCCTTACAACCAAGGGTACATCCAGTCCTCTTGCACACCACAAGAGATTTTCCACTTTCTGTTAGAATAAGTACAAGTCTAACCCTAAGACTTCAATTACAAATTCCTAACAATCTTCCTAAGATAGTACACCACTATCTTAGTTTACAACACTTGAAGAAAATACACCACTTTCTTCAAACAATAACTTTAATGAGTTTTACAACAATGTTCTTAAATAAGAACAACGGAATATAACAGATTGTGCAAGGATACCAATCCAAAATACTTTCAAGTACAATAGAGAACCTTTCTCAATGATATGAAAATGTAGAGCATGTACTTGAAGTATGAAAATATAACTTTGAAAAGATCACAAAATATTTCAGAAAGTTGTTCAAAGTTCGTGGTAGGATTGATTGGTTTAAAACTGAAGTTTTGAAGTATTTATGTTCCAAGGTAATACTTCAGATCAATGGCAATGATTCCCAAACGTTTTGATGAACTTGTGCAATGTTTCAAAACTGAAAAGTTGCATTGTTTCGAAGTTGTATTCGAATACAGTCTAGGTGTATTCGAATACACATCTATAACGTTCTGTTTGTATTTGAAATTTGAACCTTGTAGTCGAATACAACAACTTGTAGTCGAATACAAGTACGAGAATTTTGCCACTGACTTGAGTTGTATTCGAATACACAAAGCTATAGTCGAATACAATTGTTTCAAAATAGCTACTGACTTGCAATCTGTATTCGACTACGACACTTCGTATTCGAATACAGATCTTCAGTTTTAGCTTCTGACTTGTAGTCTGTATTCGACTATAATACCTTGTATTCGAATACAGATTTCCAGTTTTGTAAAAACTTTATTTCAAACAAGTTTATGTTATTAAATATTTTCATAAAATATTTTAATGCATATGCTATCAAAAGGTTCTCATAATATTGTACTTAAACTGTATTTTGATTTAATATCAAATGCTTTTACCTAAATATAAATTTGAAAGATAAGTTGCTTGAAATCCTTTTTGTTTTTGATCAAGGATCTTTTTGTCTTCATCAAAAATGTAGATCTTTAAATTTCAATCTTGTTGCTTGGATTTCAAATGTCTTGAGTTCTCCCCCTAGATGTATGCTTACTCCCCTTTGATAAATATTTTTCTCCTTCTTAAGTGTTGGAGGATCTGTTCAACATAAATAGCAATAACAATATATATACACTTTTTCTCCCTCTTTTGACATTATCAAAAAGGAAGAGGATATCACATAACAAACAAGATATGCACAAATGTAACAAATAAACAGAGGCAACACATGATATTTGGAAGAAAACAACTTAATTAACGATGTTCAAAATTACAATTAAAACAAACTTAAGAGTATTTAAAACAGGGAAAGTCAAACAGTAACAGAAACAAATAAAAAATTGTAAATAGCCAACTTTAATCATCTGATTTTGGTGGGATATGTAACTGGTCAACTTTATCGGTCAGGTCACTAAGTTCTTGATGAAAAAATGAATGTTGTGTATTGATG
This sequence comes from Cicer cuneatum, assembly GCA_037974295.1. Classification (NCBI taxonomy): domain Eukaryota; kingdom Viridiplantae; phylum Streptophyta; class Magnoliopsida; order Fabales; family Fabaceae; genus Cicer; species Cicer cuneatum. Next base: position 22,308,916 of record JBBPBO010000003.1, read on the forward strand.
GTGTTTTCAAGATCTTGGAACTTGTGGTTGAAGGCAACAGTCATGTTCTGAGTTTGATACTGAAAGACTCATTCAATTGTTGGAATTGATCTATGACAAAAGTTTGAAGGAAGTTAAGTTTGTCCATGATCATTCTGTTTGTGATGAAGTCTTCAGCATGTGCTATATTTTCTGGTTCTGGTGCTACTGCTGTTGCTCCTTCTGGTACATCTTCTGATGCTGCTTCTGGTACATCTTCTGATGCTGCTTCTGGTGCTACTGCTGGGCCTGTTGTTGGTTCTGCTTCTTCTGCTTCTTCTTGGGCAATTGATGAACTTTGTCCAAGATCACCCTTATGAACATAACTTTGAAGTGATTCACTCCAAACTATTTTCATACTGGGAAAAACACTTAAGTCCAGCAGATTGTCTTTGGTGGTCTGGTACAGTACCTCACCTGAGAAATCAACCTTAAAATGATCCAAAATTCTTGTGACTTCTCTGGCATAGGGTAAAGCTATAGAATCTTTTGAAGCATATAGAACTGAACGAACAAAGTATGCCCAATTTAAATCAGCACCTTCAATCATAAAAGTCATAACTTGAAGTTCAAATTCAGAGATATGTGAGTAGTTCCCTGGGAATGTTTTGTGTAAATATATATATATATTTGTTTTGGAGGTGGAATTAAAATTATTGGATGATGGATGAATTAATTTAATTTAAAGTAATTAAATTATCGGGCCGTTAATTAAGATTTTATCTGCTAATTGCGACGAGACGGGTTAAGTGCTGGAGGATCAAAAGATATTTTAATACAAGTGTTGGGTGAGGTGGCATATACCTATAGATATTTATTAAGAAAGAAACAAATTCTTCTTTGCTCTGCTGTGTCAGTCTGCATTTATGTGGATATTTAAGTGAGAAGCTTTTTCTTCTTTCCTCTACTGCGCCAGATTCTACTTTATTATTTTCTTCTTCCTGAACTGATATTTTTGGGTGTTGGTGAACAAAAATAGTTTCCTCAAAAGACATTTTTCTTGAAAATCTAAGTGTCGAATCATAAAATTTTGAAAACGAAAGTTATTCCTCTGATGGTTACGAAGCTAAAGAACTAACTTTCGTAGCGGCGAATGCGAACGGGAGTATCGTCGACTTTTGTCACAGAATCGAGCAAAGAGAACGTAATTAAGGTAAGGGCACCATCCAACTTTTTAGATTGCATTTAGGGCTGTAAATGCATGTGTGATGAATGATTATTGGTTTATGTTTGTGAAAAATATTGTGTTAGGTTTTGGAAATCAAACTATTTTGATGTTCCTGCTGTTTTCAGTGAAGGAATTTGTTGTGTTGAGTAAGAAATCATTCTGTTGGGTTGAATGATGATTTGTTTGGGTTTGTTTTGGAGATGATCCAAATGCTTGAGTTAGTTTGTGTAGGACTATTTTGTAGTTGACTTTCTATTTTGGTGATTTAAGAAAATCAGTGAGGTTATTCTGGTAGTGATGATTATGTTTCTGATTGTGTTTTGTTAAAAATCTGTTGTTGATGTTTAATGAAAAATGTTCTGAGTTTTGAGGTGTCTAAAGAGTGATAAATATGATTCTGGTGTTGGGTTGGTTTTTCAAAGGAAAAGGTTTTGAAAATGTGTTGAAGTTTCAAGAAAATTTCACTGAATTCTAAGGTGTATTAGAATACAACTTGAGTGTATTCGAATACAGCCTGCAAAGCTTCTGTTTTTCTTCAGATTTTTGAACTTGTATTCGACTACGACCCTCTGTAGTCGAATACAGATTAGCAATTTTTGCTTTTGTTTTAGCATCTGTATTCGACTATGACCCTCTGTAGCTGAATAAAGATTTGCAACTTCTGCCACTGACTTCGCAACTGTATTCGACTACGACAACCTCGTATTCAAATACAGAATGCTGATTTTTCACTGTTTTAGCTTCTGTATTCGAATACAAGGGAGCTGTATTCGAATACAGATTCGTATTTTTCAGAAATTCAAGTTTAAACATTGTTTTATTAACCTTAAATGTTGGGGTACCTTGGGAAGGTTTGTGGTGAATAAAAATGGAACTTTTGTGATAGTTTTGAAGTGGTGGTGATGAAGTTTTTGAGACTTTATTGAAGTTGTGGAAATTCTGACTTTTGCACTGTGAAAGCTTCTGTATTCAAATACAAGGAGTCTGTATTCGAATACAGGGTGTTGATTTTGCCCTGTTTGGCTTTTGTATTCGAATACAATGAAGCTGTATTCGAATACAGATTTGTTTTTTTTCAGAAAATTTCAGTTTTAAACACTGGTTCTGAATTTTGAGAGTTGGGTAAAGAGTGGAACCTTGAGGTAATGCAAAGTGATAATGTTTGCTTGAATGGTTAATCATTGATGTGTAGATGATGATATTGATTGTGTTGAAATGTTTTGAAAAAAATGATGGAAATGCATGAATTTTACTGATGTTGCATACTATTTCCAGTGAAGTGAAACACTGCATATTGATGCATTGCATAGTCAAGTGGTACCCGCGATGGGCCACAGAGTAATGCGCAACCACGTGCTGATCTGTGAGCGATTACACCAGGTACTGATCTGTGAGCGATTGTACCTTGGTATATAAGTGCTGGTCTGTTGAGCGACTGCATTGGTACTGGACAGTGAGCGTCTGTACCCTGAAATGCGCAACCACGTGCTGATCTGTGAGCGATTGCACGAGTGCTGGTCTGTGAGCGACTGCACTAGGTACTGATCTGTGAGCATTGTACCTTGGTTTATGTCAAACGTGTCGGTCTGTGAGCGACTGCACGAGTGCTGGTCTGTGAGCGACTGCACTGGTGCTGATCTGTGAGTGATTGCATCCTGGTCTTGAGGGCCGTTAAAGTGTTACATATGTAAAATGTGCTGGTCTGTTGAGCGACTGCACCTTCGTGAATCCAAGAGAATGTATACATGAGCATATACATATTGCATCGGGGTGATTGACCGGTGGGTCACGTTTTGGTTTATGATGATGGTTGAAAATTGTTGTGTGTGTAAGTACTTTATGAAATCTGGAATTTCAGATGAATTGGTGTGATTGTTGAATTGACTGTTGTACTTACAACTTGATTTTCATATTAATTTGGTTGCTGTTTTGCAAAGGCATACATGTCATGTATTTTCAAAATTGAGCATCCTTATTTATCATCATTGTTTTATGATGTGCCATGCATATGTTTGATATAAATGCTATGTGGTATTTGTTAATTTCGGTCGGTGACCCTTTAAAATTATTGTGGAAAATTGAGCTTTGCCCTCAGATGTTAATCAAACCCGTACCCCCGACGGTCACACTAACGACAGGGAACGTCGTTAATTTTCCTGGATCTTTACTTTGTGGGCTACGTAAAGGGATGAACAGCTGGGTGAAGATAAGACTTGTAGATGATGCGGTGGAAACCGTGCTACTGTAGCTTAGTGTATGATCAGTTTAGACTTATGTATAGGGTTTTGAGCTCAGTGGTTGTAAATATTTATTTTGGGAATTATTGTAAAACTTTTCCGCACTCTGATAAATATTTTGGTGGATTGAGAATCCAGTTTTGATGTATCTGTATTTTAGTATATTATAAAGATCAATTTCCCAAAAATATCTCATTCGATTAATCGTGATGTTGTTGTTTAATTACCTTACTATTTTGGATTACGATGTTGAATGATATTTAATTTGAATTGATTTTAATTCCCTTGAAATTAATTCTGAAAACTCTTTTATTTATTTATTCGTTTTAAAAAAAAAATACACTCGCACTGTGTTTTAAACTCGAGGTGTTACAAGTTGGTATCAAAGCATTTGGTTAATGTTTTGGGTTAAAGTTTTGATTTAATTGTTGGTTTTAAGTCGTTATCTGATCATGCATAGGAGCAAGTAGTTAGAGTGTCAAGTCTTGTATAGTTGTGGGGTGCTGAAGTAATGATGTCGTTGAGCTATATTTTGGAATTATTCTAAACGGTGTGAGATTTCTACTTGATGATGGTTTTGTAGGGAACAATGCCTCCAAAGAGAGATGACACTGTACGAACCAACGACAGTCGGGAAGATAGGATGGCTGAAGCAATGAATAATATGGCTGCGTCTATTGCTGCGCAGACAGCTGCGAAGACTCAACGCGACTTAGAGAAAAGAGAAAGAGAAATTTGTGCTGCTGAGTCAAGAGGATTAGAGGATTTTCGTCGTCATAATCCTCCAAAGTTCAAAGGTGATGAGGGTCTAGAAAGAGCGGACCAATGGATTCAAGAGATGGAGAAAATCTTTGAAATGATTAACTGCCAGGCAGCAGTAAAAGTCAATTATGCTACATATCTGCTGATAGGGGATGCAGAGTATTGGTGGAGGAGTACAAGGCTACTGATGGGGGCAGCTCATGAGCAGGTGAACTGGGATTCGTTCACGAAGAAGTTTTTGGACAAGTACTTCCCGATGAGCACTAGGACCAAGTTAGGTGACGATTTTCTGAAATTGCACCAGGGTAACATGACAGTGGGAGAATATGTGGCTAAATTTGAATCGCTGTCCAGACATTTCAGATTCTTCCGGGAAGAAGTTGATGAACAATTTATGTGCCATCGCTTTCAAAATGGACTGAAATATGAAATTCAAGACTCCGTTTTACCCTTGGGAATTCAACGTTTGCAAGTTCTAGTGGAGAAGTGTAGAGAGGTTGAGGACATGAAAAATAGGAGGGCCAACCGAGGAGGGAACTTTAATTCGGGAGGACCCATCCGGATGAACTATCAAAACAGCAAAGGAAAGCAAGTGGTTAAGCCATATAACAGACCCCAGAACAACGGTAGAGGCCAAAATCGGCCAGGAAATCAGAACTTTGGAAAACAATTAGGACAAGGAGTTCGATGCTTCCGATGTGGAAGAGAGGGACACATGGCTACAGCTTGTACCACAAGGGATCTTGTATGTTTCAATTGTCAAAAACCAGGACACGTTGCAAGGGATTGTCGGGCTCCGAAGGTGGAACCAACAGTGAATACAGCTAGGGCCACTCGTCCTATTGCTAGGGGACGCGTCTACCACATGGGTGCTGCTGCTGGAAGTCAAACTCCTAATTTAATCCTGCAAGACTGCCAGATTGCAGGTAACACATTAACTGCACTTTTTGATTCGGGAGCAACCCATTCTTTCATTGCTATGGATTGTGTGAATCGTTTGAAGCTATCTATGTCTGCTTTGTCTTTTGATTTGATTGTTTCCACACCTGCTCAGACTTTGACCGTAAATTCTGCATGTTTACGTTGTCCTGTAACAATCCAAGATAGAGATTTCTTGGTTAATTTAATCTGTCTACCCCTACAATCACTCGAGATAATTCTCAGCATGGATTGGATGTCTTATAATTATGTAGTCTTGGATTATGCCCGCAAATTAGTTCTTTTTCCTGAACCTGGAGTCGTTCGGTATTTGTTTGCTAACAAGCTTGGAGTATCACTGAGAGAAGGAACTCAGGAATTTTTATCATTGGCTAACGTGCAGACCAAGATGGATGTGAGCATAGAAGATGTAGTGTTAGTCAAAGAGTATCCGGACGTATTTCCAACAGAAATTCCAGGATTACCCCCAGTAAGAGAAGTGGAGTTCTTCATTGATTTGCACCCAGGAACTGGACCCATTTCAATTGCGCCGTATAGAATGTCGCCATTGGAATTAAACGAGCTTAAGGATCAAATTGAAGGTCTGTTGGAGAAAGGATTTATCAAGCCAAGTGTGTCACCATGGGGAGCTCCGGTGTTGTTAGTTAAGAAAAAGGATGGAAGTTCACGGTTATGTGTGGATTACAGGCAACTTAACAAGGTAACCATTAAGAATCGTTATCCTTTACCACGCATCGGTGATTTGATGGACCAATTGAGGGGAGCAGCAGTGTTTTCAAAGATCGATTTGAAGTCAGGATATCATCAGATTCGAGTAAGAGAAGGAGATATTCAAAAGACCGCTTTCAGGACTCGTTACGGGCATTATGAATATCTTGTTATGCCATTTGGAGTTACGAATGCACCAGCGATTTTTATGGATTATATGAATAGGATCTTCAGCTCATTTCTGGATGAATTCGTGGTGGTGTTCATTGATGATATCTTGATTTATTCAAAGGATGAAGAAGAACATGGAGAGATTTGTGTCAAGTTCTTAAAGTTTTACGAGAAAAGCAATTGTACGCCAATCTGTTGAAGTGCGAGTTTTGGCTAGAGAAAGTGAACTTCTTGGGACATGTAATAACAAAGGAAGGAATCGCTGTAGATCCGGCAAAGATTGAGACAATTCTTGCTTGGAAACAACCTCAGACCATCACAGATATAAGAAGTTTCGTCGGACTGGTAGTATACTACAGGAGATTTATTGAGGGATTTGCTAAGATTGTAGCTCCTTTGACACAACTCACCAGGAAGAATCAGCCGTTTGCATGGACAGAGAAGTGTGAAGAGAATTTTCAGTTGCTTAAGGAAAAGTTGACAACCTCACTAGTATTGGTTTTGCCACAACTAGAGGAACCATATGAGGTTTATTGTGATGCATCTCACCAGGGTCTAGGCTGTGTTTTGATGCAACATCAGAAAGCTGTCGCCTACGCCTCAAGACAATTGAAAGCTCACGAATGGAACTATCCGACTCATGATCTAGAGCTTGCTGCTGTAGTGTTTGCATTAAAGGTATGGAGGCACTACCTTTATGGATGCACGTTCACGGTATTCAGTGACCATAAAAGTTTGAAGTATCTGTTCGATCAGAAAGAATTGAACATGCGTCAGAGGAGATGGATGGAGACTCTCAAAGATTTTGATTTTTCATTACAGTATCACCCTGGAAAAGCCAATGTAGTGGCTGATGCATTGAGCAGAAAAAGTGTGTCAGTATCTTCAATGTTAATGGCCAGACAACAAGAGTTGTGGGAAGCATTTAGAGATCTACACTTGGACGTAGAGTTTGCACCAGGAATTTTAAAGTGTGGAATGATAACAATTTCAAGTGGACTACTTGAGGAGATTGCGAACTTGCAACATGACGCATTAATTCAAGAAAAGAGGAACCTAATAGTACAAGGAAATACAGCTGAGTTTAGGGTTGGAACAGATAATATTCTGAGATATAATGGAAGGATTTGTGTACCGGAAGTTGTAGATACGAGAAGGACGATCTTGGAAGAGGCTCATAAGAGCAAATTGAGTATTCATCCTAGAGCGACCAAGATGTACCAGGACTTAAAACATAATTACTGGTGGCCAGGAATGAAGAGGGACGTAGCGGAGCATGTATCGGCTTGTTTAACTTGTCAAAAAGCAAAGGTGGAACATCAACGACCTGTTGAAATGTTGCAGCCTTTGGATATACCGAAATGGAAGTGGGATAGCATTTCCATGGATTTTATAACTGGATTACCCAAGACAAGAAGAAAGAATGATTCGATTTGGGTAATAGTAGATCGATTGACAAAATCTGCACATTTCTTGCCGGTAAAGACCATTTATAAGGTAGATAAGCTGACAGAAATCTACATTGCTGAGATTGTGAGATTACACGGAGTTCCATCGAGTATTGTATCGGACCGTGATCCAAAGTTCACATCTCACTTTTGGGGAGCGTTGCATGAAGCGTTGGGAACAAAATTGAAATTGAGTTATGCGGACAAGCATCGCAGACCTTTGGAATTTCAGCAAGGCGATCATGTATTTCTAAGAGTCACACCTACAACTGGAGTGGGCAGGGCTATTAAATCCAGAAAATTGACTCCAAAATTTATTGGACCATACCAGATTACTGCACGTATTGGACCATTGGCTTATCGGATTGCTTTACCTCCATTGCTGTCCAATATTCACGACGTATTTCACGTGTCGCAGTTAAGGAAATACATTTCAGATCCGTCACATGTGATCAAACCAGACACAATTCAGCTGAAGGATAACCTGTCATTTGAAGTATTCCCTGTAAGAATTGAGGACAGGAAGATTAAACAGTTGACGAGCAAGGAAGTCCCACTAGTCAAAGTGATTTGGAATCCGACTACTGGAGACGCGACTTGGGAACTAGAGAGTAAGATGAGGGAACAACATCCTCATTTGTTTAACGGCATGTAGTTTCGAGGACGAAACTAATTTAAGGGGGTTAGTAATGTAAGACCCTTAAATTTAAAATTAAATTGTAGATTTAATTTTAAGTGTATTTGGGAATATTATGAAATATTCAATATATGTATGTTTTGTGTAAATATATATATATATATTTTGGAGGTGGAATTAAAATTATTGGATGATGGATGAATTAATTTAATTTCGAGTAATTAAATTATTGGGCCGTTAATTAAGATTTTCTCTGCTAATTGCGACGAGACGGGTTAAGTGCTGGAGGATCAAAAGATATTTTAATACAAGTGTTGGGTGAGGTGGCATATACCTACAGATATTTATTAAGAAAGAAACAAATTCTTCTTTCCTCTGCTATGTCAGTCTGCATTTATGTGGATATTTAAGTGAGAAGCTTTTTCTTCTTTCCTCTACTACGCCAGATTCTACTTTATTATTTTCTTCTTCTTGAACTGATATTTTTGGGTGTTGGTGAACAAAAATAGTTTACTCAAAAGACATTTTTCTTGAAAATCTGAGTGTCGAATCAGAAAGTTTGAGTACGAAAGTTATTCCTCTGATGATTACGGAGCTAAAGAACTAACTTTCGTAGCGGCGAACACGAACGAGAGTATCGTCGACTTTTGTCGCAGAAGCTTAATCGAGCAAAGAGAACGAAATTAAGGTAAGGGCACCATCCAACTTTTTAGATTGCATTAAGGGCTATAAATGGATGTGTGATGAATGATTATTGGTTTATGTTTGTGATAAACATTATGTTAGGTTTTGGAAATCAAACTGTTTTGATGTTCCTGCTGTTTTCAGTGAAGGAATTTGTTGTGTTGAGTAAGAAATCATTCTGTTGTGTTGAATGATGATTTGTTTGGGTTTGTTTTGGAGATGATCCAAATGCTTGAGTTAGTTTGTGTGGGACTATTTTGTAGTTGACTTTTTGTTTTGGTGATTTAAGAAAATCAGTGAGGTTATTTTGGTAGTGATGATTCTGTTTCTGACTATGTTTTGTTAAAAATCTGTTGTTGATGTATAATGAAAAATGTTCTGAGTTTTGAGGTGTCTAAAGAGTGATAAATATGATTCTGGTGTTGGGTTGGTTTTTCAAAGGAAAAGGTTTTGAAAATGTGTTGAAGTTTCAAGAAAATTTCACTGAATTCTAAGGTGTATTAGAATACGGCTTGAGTGTATTTGAATACGGCCTGCAAAGCTTCTGTTTTCTTCAGATTTTTGAACTTGTATTCAACTACGACCCTCTGTAGTCGAATACAGATTAGCAATTTTTGCTTTTGTTTTAGCATCTGTATTCGACTATGACCCTCTGTAGCTGAATAAGAGTGGAACCTTGAGGTAATGCAAAGTGATAATGTTTGCTTGAATGGTTAATCATCGATGTGTAGATGATCATATTGATTGTGTTGAAATGTTTTGAAAAAAACGATGGAAATGCATGAATTTTACTGATGTTGCATACTGTTTCCAGTGAAGTGAAACACTGCATATTCATGCATTGCATAGTCAATTTGTACCCGTGATGGGCCACAGAGTAATGTGCAACCACGTCCTGATCTGTGAGTGATTGAACGAGTGCTGATCTGTGAGCGATTGCACTAGGTACTGATCTGTGAGCGATTGTACCTTGGTATATAAGTGTTGGTCTGGTGAGCGACTGCACTGGTACTACACTATGAGCGTCTGTACCCTGAAATGCGCAACCACGTGCTGATCTGTGAGCGATTGCTCGAGTGTTGGTCTGTGAGCGACTGCACTAGGTGCTGATCTGTGAGCGATTGTACCTTGGTTTATGTCAAACGTGCTGGTCTGTAAGCGACTACACGAGTGCTAGTTTGTGAGCGACTGCACTGGTGCTGATCTGTGAGCGATTGCACCCTGGTCTTGAGGGCCGTTAAAGTCTTACATATGTAAAATGTGCTGGTCTGTTGAGCGACTGCACCTTCATGAATCCAATAGAATGTATACATGAGCATATACATATTGCATCGGGGTGATTGACCGGTGGGTCACATTTTGGTTTATGATGATGGTTGAAAATTGTTGTGTGTGTAAGTACTTTATGAAATCTGGAATTTCTAATGAATTGGTGTGATTGTTGAATTGACTGTTGTACTTACAACTTGATTTTCATATTAATTTGGTTGCTGTTTTGCAAAGGCATCCATGTCATGTATTTTCAAAATTGAGCATTCTTATTTATCATCATTGTTTTATGATGTGCCATGAATATGTTTGATATAAATGCTATGTGGTATTTTTTAATTTCGGTCGGTGACCCTTTACAATTATTATGGAAAATTGGGCTTTGCCCTCAGATGTTAATCAAACCCGTACCCCCGACGGTCACACTAACGACAGGGAACCGTGCTACTGGGTGAAGATAAGACTTGTAGATGATGCGGTGGAAACCGTGATACTGTAGCTTAGTGTATGATCAGTTTAGACTTATGTATAAGGTTTTGAGCTCAGTGGTTGTAAATATTTATTTTGGGAATTATTGTAAAACTTTTCTGCACTCTGATAAATATTTTGGTGGATTGAGAATCCTGTTTTGATGTATCTGTATTTTAGTAAATTATAAAGATCAATTTCCCAAAAATATCTCATTCGATTAATCGTGATGTTGTTGTTTAATTACCTTACTATTTTGGATTACGATGTCGAATGATATTTAATTTGAATAGATTTTAATTCCCTTTAAATTAATTCTGAAAACTCTTTTATTTATTTATTCGTTTTAAAAAAAAAATACACTACGCTGTGTTTTAAACTCGGGGTGTTACACTTCTTCCTCTTTAAATTAACTCATGTGTCTTCTTCCATTTACCCACTGGAAAATTTCAAAACCTCTGAAAAACCCTAAAGTCTCCACTCATGGCTCGCACAAAATCTGCTGGAAAAAGAAAGCTTTCCTCAAACTCATCTGAAAATCACTATGAAAACTACTCAAGTGACTCCTCTCAACAAAATGATCCAAACCCTACCATTTCCTCACACAAACCAATCAACATGGTCCATCCTCCTCTGTCCACTCAACCATCTTCAAACCTCTCCAAAGCCAGAAAAACCTTTTCTCAAAAAACGTCATCATCAACTCCTTCTCGACGCTCAGCATGTATCATATCTGGAAAAATATCATCTAAACAACCCATTCAAGACAACATTGTTCATGTCATTGACTCAGATGATTCTGAGGAAACACAATATGACTCCACAAAGACTCCTTCCTCCAAACCTACATCCTCCAAAATAGCAAAATCAACAGACTCCTTCACTCCATTTTCATACTCTTTTGACAATCGATTGACATACATCCATTTCTGAAAAGGTAAGACAATTGTTCGTCTTTGAGAATTTAATTTCTAAAGTTATTGTGACCGATAGAGATTTTGCCATGATGAATGCTATTGGTGTTCTACTTCCTACTTCAATTAATTTGCTATGTCGTTTTCATATTGAAAAATATATTGGGACCAAATACAAACAATATGTGAAAAAGATAGACAAGATGAGGTAATGGATTTATGGAAAAAAATTGTATTTTCGACTAGTGTGGAGGAATATGATCATCACTTGCAACACGTTGAGCTAGTGTGTGCCAATATTATCCTTTTTGTTGATTATGTTAAAGATTCATGGTTCGCACCTTGCAAAGAAAGATTTGCCCAGGATTGGACCAATAGAGTGATGCATTTAGAGAAAACGACGACCAACAGATACTTTTAAATTATGATTTGTTTTAGAAATATCATTTAGTAATTTATGTGATTTGTTTTAATTTTTGTTATTTAATATATTTGTAGAGCCGAGTTTGCTCATTGGAGATTGAAAAATATGTTGCAAACTAGTAATGGAGACTTGTGTAAAAGTTGGGATGTTGTGAGTATGATGTTGAAGATCCAAATATGTAGCATTAAATCGTCTTTTTAGGAAACCATTATCGATGTTGAGCATGGGTATAATTCATCATTTTATCAAAGATTGCATCAATAAGTATCAAGGACATGTTTAAAAAAATTGATAAACAGTTAAAGCGGATAAAGATGATAGGTATTGATAAAACAAAATGTGATTGCTCAATCAGAACAACTTATGGATTACCTTGTGCTTGTGAGTTGACAACTTTGCAGATATTTGGTAATGTCATTCCTTTAGATAACATTCATGTTTTTTTGGAGAAAATTAATCATGAATTAGAGAATGAAGAATCTTTATCGCTGAATAAATCACCATAAAAGGATTCTTCTCTTAATTCTTTAATTTCAATGAAAGTCATTTGATACAGATAAAATTTATGATTGATAGTGTTGTTTGTTATTAAGATAAACTAGTGTCTAATATTTTCTTGTTCACATAAAAAAGAAGACTGATTGTCCGTTGCCATTTACCACACAGAAATGGAGAGACTTTTGTAGTGATTGTGCGAAGACATGAGAGACAGCTTATGCAGGACGCCTTAAGCATTGGGAACACATAGATCCAACATTTATCAAACCATCTTGTATTTCATTAAATGAAGATTAGTATATACGCGTGAAGTTTTCAAACAATTGTATTTCTTTTTTTGGTATCGAGTTAGAGTTGAACTTTTAATCATTTACTTATAGCATAGAATTTAAGTATTGATGTTTGAAATTCATATTAGAATATGAATTCATGATACAAAATATTGATAATGCAAAATATATTTATCATACATAACACAATCTACTAATCGTCTCCCGGGAACATGCGAAGTAACTCACTTAATATTTCATGAACTTCACCCATTGGATTTACCATGTGTATAGCCCTACGTAAAATCTCAGATGCTCTACGATCTCGTGTCGAAGATGGACCAACTTTTGCAGAATATGGTGGAACATGGGGATCAACATGTGCAGCAGTAGGTGGAATAGCAGGTGGAGCATTAAGGAGGATAAGGGGATGTGAAACATTTAAGTACTAGGCATAATAGTCCGTAGTGACCTCACCAGGAAGCATCGCTAGAGTAATAGACTCCCAAAGGTCGCCATACATACTCTCATAGTATTCTGCCACTCCCAATCTATATTATTTGGCACTTGAGTAACGTCATGCGAAATGCACTAAATGCGACCAAATTGTCGAAGACATCTCCTTGGTAGATATGAGATTGAAACTCAACCCCAACGAAGGTAGTTGGAGAACATCGAGTCTTCGTTGATATGTTAGCAGTCAAACTTCAACAACTTGTTTTGTAGTCCACCTACGGGCTCTTGGAATATGCACAAGAACTGTTCCACTATAGCTCCGCTTACATATGTTAGGAAAGTGCTTGTAAATCCAACACTGCATAAAAAATAAAAGACAATTTAGTAAATTAAAAATACAACTTAATAAATAAATAAATAACACAATTTAATATGAATCATATACCTATAATAGGGGGATATATCCTCCCAAATGTCTAGTGTCGTGAATAACTTTATCTCTCAAGTTGTCATATAGCAGAACCAATGCAACAGTACCCCATGCATAGTCCCGACAGCGATCTAAATCAACGAATAACTAATGTATTTTGCCTCCATACGAGTGTGTGTCTTGATGGAAAAAATAGTACGGCCAACTAAATGCAAGAGGTACATTCTAGCAGCACACTCAAACATGTTAGTTTGAATGAGACGTTTATATATATCACACAACAATTGCAATCTATATTGTGCACATTTTTTATAATTTATTTCAGCAACTGCATCCTCCAAAGTTGCTCCCAACAGCTCATGTGCAGCAATCACAACCTTATTAGTGTTCATATTTATTAGTGCATCAAAGAACCTACCACTGGGTGGAATGTGAAGAAGAGTTGTTACTTTGTCCAGTGTGATCGTCATCTCTCCAAATGGCATATGAAACGAGCTTATCTCTATGCCACATTTCTACGAAGGCAAATATGAGACCAGCATCAGCCATCGTCAAACAAGCTTAAGACAAATGTATCGGTCCAAATTCTTGAATCCAATGTTGTACAACATCTGGTACAGGTACGTCAGCACACTTTTTTTTCCTTCAAGCCATGTGTGAACCTTCAACGGGCCACGATCCTACGAGTAATTAAAAAACATAACAATAAAATCTTGTACTAAATTTCATTAAAAAAATGTAATAAATATAATATATACTTATTCTTAATTAAAAAATTAATTAATTAAAATATATGTCTCCTTCCCATATCCTACGGTGTTTATACTGTAAGACCCTTAATTTTAAAATTAAATTATGGATTTAATATCAAGTGTATTTTGGAATATTTGTAAAATATTTGATATATGTATATTTATATATATATATATATATATAAATATTTTTGAGATTGACATAAATTATTGGACAAAGGATTATTTAATTTAACTACGAGTAATTAAATATCGGCAGTGGATCAAGATTTTATCTGTCAACAGAATTGCGACAAGAGTAGTTAGTTACTCGAGGGACAAGCAATTTTATAATATTATATATGTGCATATCGAGTGAGGAGTATGCCAATATATATGTTGTGTGTGAGAAGGCAAGAAAAGGAAAGGAAATCAGAAACAAAAACATTCCCTCTCCTTTCAGCCGAGTACCCTTCTTCTTTTTTCTTCTTGTTCGTTTGTGTTGGTGAAGAAAAAGAGCATCCTCAAAACTCAAATTACTTGAAAATCCAAACCTCAAATCAGACAGTGTCAAGAGGGAAAGTTATTCCTCTCATCTTTACGGTGCTAGAGAACCAACTTTGGTAGCGATGACGCGAGCGGGAGTTTCGCCGATTTTAGTCGCGGTAACGTAAACGAGCAAGTAAACGTAACGAAGGTAACGGACTCCTTCCAACTTTTTAGATTGCATGTAGGGACTCTAAATGCATGTTTGATGGATGATTATTATGTGATATTGTGTTTTGACAATGAAACTGCCTCGCATGTTGCTGTGGATGATCATTGCATGCTTGTTGGAGATTAAATTCCATGTTGTAGAGATGATGCATGTTGGATTGAGTTGTTGTTGCTGTTCTGTTTTTGTTGCTATTATTGATGGTGTTGTCCTTGCTAATGTTGTTGCTGACTTGGTTGTTATATTGATGATGCTTTTGTTGTGGCGTTTGTAAGACCCTTAAATTTAAAATTTAATTATGGAATTAATATTAAGTGTATTTTGGGGATATTTGTAAAATATTTAATATATGTATATTTTGAGTGTATATATATATATATAAATATTTATTTTGGAAGATGAATTAAAATGATTGGATGAAGAGTAAATTAATTTAATTACGAGTAATTAAATTATCGGACAGTTAATTAAGGGATTATCAGCTAATTGCGACGAGACTGGTTAAGTGCTGTGAATCAGACAAGTGTCGGGTGAGGTGGCACCCACACAAGCCTATATATAGGAGTGAGAAGGAAGGGCAAAGTCAGAAACCCATTCCTCCTCCCTTACTGCATGTAACAGTGCTCACCTTCCCTTTCCTCCCATTCTGATTTCTGTTTTACGAACAAAAAACAAAAAAAGGGAGTTCCTCAAAAGTGATATTACTTGGAAATCCAAGCACCAAACCAGAAAACCCCCAGAACAAAAGTTTTTCTCCTCATCATTACGGAGCTAGAGAACCCATTTTCGTAGCAGCAAACGTAAGCAGGAGTTTCGCCGATTTTTGACGTAGAAACGTGAACAGTAGCAGAAACGCAACAAGGGTAAGGGCACCTTCCACTTTCTAGTTGCATTTTAGGGCTGTAAATGTATGTTTGAGGTGTGATCATATTTGAGTTTCTGTTTTGAAAAACGAAACTGTTTTACATGACATTTTGAAAGATGAAAAAATGCATTCTGTTGAGGTTTTAAAAATATGTGATGTGCTGTTTTGGGTGGTTATCTCAATGCTGTTTTGTTTATGTGGGAAAGTTGAAAAATGTCTTGCATGTTGTTCTCAAGATGATCAAAATGCATGTTCATAAAATTGTTTTGAATGTGGTTATAAAATGCAAGAAATGCATTTTGTGCATGTTTGATAATGTGTGATGTTGCTGTTTTAACTGAATACATCAGTGTTGTTTTGTTGAGTGAGAAAACTGGAAATTTCTCTGCATGTTGTTTTGAGAATGCTCAAATGTAAACGTTTGGAAATGCATGTTCTGTTTTGAGTTTGATATTCTGTTTAGGTGATTTAAGCAAAACTGTGATGTTGTTTTTGGTGTTGGTGATTCTAGTTCTGTTATGGTGAAATGGTCTGGTGTTGATGATCCTGTTTTCTGTCATGTTGATGAAAATCTGGTGTTGCTGATGTTTTCAAAAAGAGAAGGATTTAAAATGATGAAAGTGCTTTTCTGGAAAATCTATATTGATGAAAAATGTCTGAGTTTTGTGGTTTGCAAAAGAGTGGTAAAACTGTTTTGGGGTTGTTGGTTTTCTGAAGGAAAAAGCTTGAAAATGTGTTGAAGTCTCAAGAAAATTTCACTGAATTCGAAGGTGTATTCGAATACAGCATGAGTGTATTCAAATACAGACTGCCAAGCTTCTGTTTTACTCAAGTTTTTTATCTTGTATTCGAATACGGGCCCCTTTATTCGAATACAGAGGAGGATTTTTGCTTCTGACTTAGCATCTGTATTCAACTACAACTCTGTCGTATTCGAATACAGAAGTGAAATTTTAACACTGTATTTGCATCTGTATTCGACTACGACAGTCTCGTATTCGAATACAGGATGCTGACTTTCACAATTTTTGCTTCTGTATTCGAATACAAGGGAGCTGTATTCGAATACAGATTCGGGTTTTTCCAGAAACTCAAGTTTTAGCTTCTGTATTCGAATACAGTGTATTCGAATACAAGGAAGCTGTATTCGAATACAGATTCTGGTTTTCCAGAAAATCAAGTTTAAACACTGTCATGTGAATCTTAAAGTGTTGAGAAACTTTGGAAAGGTTTGAAATGATTTAAAATGGAGTTTTTGAAATAGTTTTGCAAAGTAGATGATGAAGTTCTTGAAAACCTTAAATGATGTTGAGAAAATGCTGAATACACACTGTTTTGTCTTCTGTATTTGACTACAGGTATGTTGTATTCGAATACAAAGTGTTGAAATTGCAGTTTTATGCTTCTGTATTCGAATACAAGGGAGTTGTATTCGAATACAGATTCGTGTTTTTTAGAAAATCAAAGTTTTAAACATTGTTTTATAAACCCTAAGTGTTGAGGAATATTGGGAAGGTGTGTGATGAATTAAAATGGAATTTTTGTGATAGTTTGAAGTGGTGGTGATGAAGTTTTTTGAGATTTTTCTGATGTAGTGAAAAATTTTGATTTGTGCACTGGGACTGCCTCTGTATTCGAATACCAGGGAGCTGTATTCGAATACAGAGTGTTAATTTGTGCACTGTTTTGGCTTCTGTATTCGAATACAGATTCGTATTTTCCAGAAATCTCAATTTTAAACACTGTTTGGTGAATTTTAAGAGTTGGGGAAGACAGAGGGAAGATCTTTGATGAATAAGAATGGAGTTTTAAGATGATGTCAAGTGGAAATGATGAGATGTTTGAATGTTTGATTTATGATGTGATGATAATGAAATTATTGTGTTGAGATGTTTTGGAAAAATGATGAAAAGGCTAAATTTTATTAAGATTGCATAATGTTTTCAGTGAAGAGAAAACACTGCATAGTCAGGTGGTACCCGCGATGGGCCACAGAGTAATGCGCAAATGTGCTGATCTGTTGAGCTATTGCACGAGTGCTGGTCTATTGAGCGACTGCACTGGTACTGGTCTGTTGAGCGACTGTACCCTGAAATGCGCAAAAACGTGATGATCTGTTGAG
This sequence comes from Cicer cuneatum, assembly GCA_037974295.1. Lineage (NCBI taxonomy): Eukaryota > Viridiplantae > Streptophyta > Magnoliopsida > Fabales > Fabaceae > Cicer > Cicer cuneatum. The sequence continues at coordinate 22,326,849 of JBBPBO010000003.1, forward strand.
CGATTGCACGAGTGCTGGTCTGTTGAGTGACTGCACTGGTACTGATCTGTTGAGCGATTGTACCTGAGTATATGTCAAACGTGCTGGTCTGTTGAGCGACTGCACTAGTGTTGATCTGTTGAGCGATTGTACCCTGGTCTTGACGGCTGTTAAAGTCAAACATATTTAAATTGTGCTGGTCTGTTGAGCGACTGCACCTTGGAAATTCCAAGAAGTTGAATAAATGAGCATATACATATTGCATCGGGGTGATTGACCGGTGGGTCACGAGTTGGTTATATGATGATGATTGGAAATTGTTGTGTGTAAGTACTTTATAAAATTTGAATTTTTGATAAATGATTGTGATTGCTGAAGTATTGGTTGTACTTACAACATGTTTTCCATATTAATTAGTTGCTGTTTGGAAAAAGCATATATGTCATAAAATTTCAAATGAGCATCCTTAATTTTCATCATTGTTATATGATATGCCATGCATATTTTTGTTACTGTGAGATACATGCTATGTGTTATTTGTTAATTTCGGTCGGTGACCCTTTACTATTATTGTGGAAATTGGGCTTTGCCCTTAGATGCCCCCCAAACCCATGTCACCCGTGGGTCCCCCGACGACAAAAACGTCGCTCGATTTCATTGATCGTTTTGTGCCTACTGCTTGGGTATACGACCCAATCTCAAGCAGGGCCACGTACACGGGGAGATTTAAGAGGACCTGTAGGACTGACGGAGTGGTGAACTATGTGGAGCATACCTATGCGAGGATTGACTTTTCTGTGCCTTCCCGTTTGGTATTGGAGGCGCACGAAATTTTTGATGATGCGGAGGAGCCAACTGGAGGGGTTGAGACGGAGGCCACCGTAGGAGTGGTGACTCCTAACCCAGAGATTGGAGGGGCTGTACGTGATTCCGAGGCGGAAGAAAAGAACAAAGGGTTGACGCCAGTAGCAGCTGATATTCCGGGTCCATCTAGGATACCCGATGATTGTTATGAGATTTCGGCACCACCGAAGCGACCTAGATTGTGCATCGATCTGACATCGGAGGAGACTGATCCCTCTCTGTATGATGAGGAGGAGGTTACATCGAGGCGAGTGGAGGAGTCGGATGAGACTTGTATGGGATGCGGAGGAAATCCATGCTACTGTAGTTTTAGTGCATGATCGGTTAGATTTAATGTATAGGATTTTGAGCTGGAAAATGCAATTTGATTTTATTTGGAAATTATTGTATTACTTTTCCGCTAACCTATTCCGCACTCTGATATTTCCTTTTGAGTTTATGACACTACTACCTTTTGAAATGTATTAATGTTTATTATTAATTTCCAAAGATAAGTACTTAGTGATATTTATGATGAAATTATTTAATTACGTTCATCGATAAAAATTACGATGTACCATTTTATGAGATGAATTAAAGGAAATTTTATTTCAATTCTTTTGAAGTAATGAATTGGGAAAAACACTTTAATTATTTATTTTTAAAAAATAAAATACACCTGCGCTGTGTTTTAAACTCAGGGTGTTACAGCGTTGATGAGCAAGAAATCACTTGTGTGTGACTAATGATGTTATGAGTTTTGTGGTTAAAGAAGTGGTGTTTGTGTTATGGAGGTTGTGTTGGTTTTCAAAAAAAAGAAGAGTTTTGAAACTGAAGTGAATTTCTGGAAAATCCCACTATTTTCGAAGATGTATTCGGATACGGCACTGGCGTATTCGAATACACTTCTGTAAAATTCCAATTTTTATTCAAATTTTGAACCTCGTATTCGAATACAACACTCCGTATTCGAATACAAATACGTGATTTTTGCTTCTGACTTAGCATCTGTATTCGGCTACGACCTGTCGTATTCGAATACATCATTGCAATTTTTGCCACTAACTTCGCATCTGTATTCGGCTACGACCCTGTCGTATTCGAATACACAATTATTGATTTTGCCACTGACTTCGCATCTGTATTTGACTACAACAACCTCGTATTCGAATACAGAATTGCTGATTTTGCCACTGTTTTAGCATCTGTGTTCGACTACAAGGAAGTTGTATTCGAATATAGATTGTTTTTTTTCAAAAATTCTATTTTTAAACATTGGTTTAAGCACTGAACTATTTGGAAAACATTTGTAAGGCATGTGATGAATTAAATGAAGTTCTTGAGAATATTTGAGGTGGTGATGAAGTGTCTCGGTTACATATTACATTGCATACTGATTTCAGTGAAGAGAAACGTAGCATGCTCATGCATTGCATAGTTAGGTGGTGACCGCGATGGGCCACAGAGTCGATGCGGTGACCGTGATGGACCGTGAAGTTAAGTAGTGACCGAGATGGGTTATAGAGTAGTTCCGTGTGTATTAGACGGTCCATTCTATCCGTGCGAGGATTTAACTTTTGTGTGTTGGGCCTGTGAGAGGCTAACATACGTAAATTATGCTGGTTTGTAGAGACTGCACTTTGGTAATGTTGGGCCTATGAGAGGCTAACATGTGTAAATCGTGCTGGTCCGTGAGAGACTGCACGTGTACTGGTCCGTGAGATACTGCACGTGTGCTGGTCCGTGAGATACTGCACCTTGGTAATTCCAGAGTTGTGTACATTGGCATATACATAATGCATTGGGATGGTTGACCTGCGAGTCATGATTTGATATGAGCTGATGAGTAGAAATTGATGTGTGCAAGTATCTTATAAATTTCAAGTGTCAAATGAGTTGTTGTGATTATTGATCGTATTTGTACTTGCAACATGATTTAAATGTTAAATTGGTTGTTTTGCAAAGATATAGATGTTATACATTTTAATAAGTGAGTATACTTATTTATTACTGTTGTCATAGCATTAGAACATGCCATGAATGTATTTGTTATCTTTGACATCACTGCTATGTGGTAATTGTTAATTTCGGTTGGTGACCTTTTACAATTATTATGGAAAATTGGGCTTTGCCCTCAGATGATACCCAAACTCGTACCACCGACGGTTACACTGACGACGGAAACATCGCTAGATTTCCTTGACCGTCACTTGCCTACTGCTTGGGTGTATGACCCCGTCTCAAACAGGGCTACGTACACGGGGAGATTGGTGAGGAAGAGCAGATTCGTCGGGGCAGTGGCTTACGTAGAGCACACTCACACGAGGATTGATTTTCTGGTACCTTCCAAACTGATACTGGAGGCGAACGGAGTTTTTGCGGACGCGGAGGGTCCGACAGTTGGGGTTGAGACGGAGGTCACTATAGGTGTGGTGACTCCTACTCCGGTAGCAGGAGGTGTGATGCTTGAACCCGAGGCGGGGAAGAAGGATAAAGGGCCGACACCAGCAGCGGTTGATATTTCGGGTTCGTCTAGGACAGCAGAGGATTGCTTTGAGATTTCGGCACCACCGAAGCGACCCAGGTCATGGATAGATCTAACTTCTGAGGAGACTAATCCTTTTCTAGCTAATGAGGAGGAGGACGTCACATCGAGGTGAGCTGCAGAGTCCGACGAGACTTGTAGAGAATGCGGTGGAAACCCTTGCTACTGTAGTTTTAGTGCATGATCAAATCGGACTAGTCTTTTTGTATAGGGCCTAGTGTTGATGGCTGTAATTATTTATTTTGGGATAATTGTATCTTTTGCGCACTCTGATAATGTTTGGTGGGTCCAGGATACAGTTTTTGATGTATTTTATTTTGGTATATTTTGAAGATCAATTTCCCAAAATTATCTTACTTGGTTATAATCATGATGTAATTATTGAATTACTTTTGTCTTTTGGATTACGATGCAATACTATTTTTGAATGGTTTTTAATTTTAATTTCTTTTAACTCTTTTGAATTAATTTGAAAATTCTTTTATCTATTTTGGAAAGAAAAAAATATACACTCGCGCTGTTAAAAATCGGAGTGTTACACATACTATTCAACACCGATGTCACCAATGGTCCTACAGGGAATCATGACTGCTGAACCTGCTCTTCGATGTACTGCTCCTCAACTTCCTCGTAATCCATCTGTTCAGACTCTAGAACATCCTCGCCAAGGTCATGAAACCTAAAGTCACGTCTACGACGATGCTGACGAGGTGGATGAAACTCTATCGACTCTATCACCTCTATCGCCTCTATTACCTCTATCTCTTTTGGTGATAGTACAAATAATTTCTCTTTTCGCACCTAGGGGTGTACATGACCTGGTTCGTCCCACGAACCCGACCTGGCCCATAAGCAACGAGTTGGGTCTGACTCGGTACAAAAAAAAAAGACAAGACATGGACAAGGTGAAAAAAGGACCGGGTTTGGGTCACTCTCCGGGTTACCCATCCCGTCCCAAAATATATTAAGGACAAGGGATTTTTTATTTATTATTATTTTACTTTATTATTGATTCTACTACACTAACTTAATTTAGGGTTTGAAAAAATTTTATCCTCCTTACATCTATTCTACTTCCGTATTCCCTTTTCTTCTAATAGATAGTCTTCCTTGTGTTCCTCTTGTTTTCTGTGTGTCGACTTTCATTGTCTTCTCCAATTATACCTACCATCATCTTTCTATGAGTGTTTTCCTATTGAAGCTATATAAAGATACTACTATATCATCAACTTGATTTTTTATGTGGCTTTTGCGTATAACTGGCGTTTGGTATTAGAAACAAACAATAAAAAAAGATCTCAATGTTTGTTTATTCAACCATGTCTAATCATATCTCTATTACCATACTCTAAAGTCTACTACATCTTTTCAAATGTATATTTATCCTTGTAATTTTGCAAAAAGATCTAAAGCAAATAAAGTAAAGTTGAGTTGTTGTTCTTATTATTATTATTATTATTATTATTATTATTATTATTATTATTATTATTATTATTATTATTATTATTATTATATCTATACCATCACGACGACCGTCTCTCTTCGCGGTGGTCCTTTTTGTGACCACCTTGGTTTATTATAATTTTGCACATGATACCTAGTTTTTGAGTTGGTTTTATTTTGCTTGTTGCAAATACCTTGCATGCTGAATTTTGCAAGCTACACTCGTGCCCAAAATGCTTCTCTGATAAATTTTATTTTATTGTACTTTTAATAGGTTTGTAGTTGCAGTTTAAAGTTTCAACACCATAGTTATTTTGGTGACAAGAAGTAGGAGGAAGAAAGTCTATAGACATATGTTTATTTTAATTATTGTTTGTACTCTTTAATTTAAGTACTATTTAATTTAAAAACAATATTGTTTTAATACTACTCTTGATTAAATAGTAAGATTATTAGGTGATAAAAAATCTACAGGTCTAGTAGGAAGTATGTTACTTGTTTTGATTAAATGATTTGTATTTTATATGATAATGTTATAAGTTACTACTTTTGAATGAATTGACAAGTGGTAATTGTAGGTAGTTTGTTATGAGTAACTTTAAAATTTTTTTTTTTTTCTAAAAAAAGTTCAAAAATTACTAGTTGGCGACTCGTCTATGGACCAACCTGGGCTTGTCTTATTTCGCCCCGTCTTTATTGAACTCGTAACTAATCGGGTTTGGTCGGGGTAAGGGACGAGTTAGGGTCTAAAAATTGGTCCAATCAAATATAAAGACCAGGTAAGGGACACACCAAATCCGACTAAACCCGTCCTTTGTACACCTCTACTAGGCACTATAAATTAAGTTATAATATTAATTATTATATCAATAATTTAAAATAAAATTGGAAAATTACAAAAATTTTAAAACCTTTGAAAGTTTTAAAATTTTGAGTTTTAAAAGTTTCAGTTTTTAAAACTTTTGAATTGTAAAAAAAAAAATCAGATTTTCAAAAGTTTTGAATATTTGAAATGTTCGAAAGATTTTCATATTTCAAAAGTTTCATATTGTTCAAAAGTTTCAACAATTTCTTGATTTATTCTACTTCGAACATTTCTGATTGTTCGAAATTCTTGAAAATTTTCCATTTCAAATATTTTAGATTGTTCGAAACTTTCAAAAATTCTTGAAATTTCATATTTCGAAAGTATTTAAAAATTTAGTTTTGGAAGTTTAAAAGATTCAAAAAAAACTTACTTGTTGGTTTCGGAAGATTTTCGAAATTGCTTGAATTTATCTAAATTTTCAAAAGAGTAAATGAAAAAGTAGAAGGTAAAAAAAATTTAAATTTTTACATATAAAGTAAAATTATCTTTCACGTATTTTGAAAGTAACAAATAAATGTGGAGAAGTGGAAGGTAGAAAAAAAAAATAAATAACATGTAAACTTTTGACTTAAAAAATCAAAACCAATCCACGACCACCACCACTAAATCAATAACAAAATGTTGTAGAGATATGCCAAAAAGAGCAACTGAGTGACGTGGGTCCACACTCATAAACGTTTTGACCTTTTACTATTTTTCCCTTGTTTCTCTCCCCTTAAAATATATTTCCATATACTTCAGTCCACCGATTAAACTTTATGCTTTGCTTTAATCATATTCATGGCATGCATATTTGTTAACTTTCCCATCTTTCATTTTTGAGGTAACACATATAAAGCTTGCCGTTGAGCAAGACACATTTGCCCTTAATCAGACAAATTGAAACTCCTTGATCAAAAAGGTTTTCTTTGTGGGTCCTCTGCCAAGAAGAAGAATCATAAATGTTTCTATTCTATTTAGATTTTATTTTTGTCAGAACGTGATTTCTTTTCTACTTTAGAGATAATATATCTTTATTTTCAAAATTTTGTTCAAAAATATTCTTTTTTAATTCTCACAATATTTTCTAGGAGTAGTTTTTTTTTATGGTAAATTAATTCATGTGTATTTTTTAAATTTATAAATAATTTTTTTCAGACATATCTAAAATATTATAAATACTTTTTTTAAATATAGTATTTTTAATATGAATTTTTAAGTGTTAAAAATTTAAGAAACCAAAAAACATAAATCTAGATTAAAAAACCGAATTTTGAGGATGTTTGTTTACAAAAACTTATATCACTACACATAAAATACATCTACATAGTTTGGTACTACCATTCTACTAAAATATTATATATTTTTATTTTTATTTTAAAGGATTAAAATTGTTGAAAAAAATATTGTGGAAACTAATAATCAAAGAAAAGAAATGTATGAAAACTAAAAATAAAGTTTTATATAGATAAAATAATATTTAACTCTTAATTTTATTATCTATAGACGATTGAAAATATACTACTTACAACTTTGAAAAGATTATGCATTAATATATTTACATTTTACAATTATTAGTGGTGTTAAACACTTTTAGCGGTGTCTTATCATATCTCTTATTTTTGGTTTATATGCTCTATAATTTTTTTAAGTATTAAAGTTGATCCACTTGTTAGATAGTTGTGTTGGTCTAAATGAAATTGAATCTTTTAAGCGAAGTTTTGGGTTGAGTCTTATGCATGGAAAAGTGTGGTTGAGAAAGGAGATATCACCAAAGTTAACCAATAAATTAACTCAATAAAGATTATTCGCAGGCAAAGATAAATATTTCGCACTAAAATATAGTTATAAAAAAATTGATCTAGGTCTCATCTTAGAATTTCCTAAGTTTGCATTACATAAGAGAAAATATCTTATTCATATATACGGTGGTTTAAATATTTTCAAGATCTTATTTTAATTTTATAACTTAAACTATTAATAAAAAAAATATAATTTAATAATTAAAAAACTGGTAAAATAAGTTTCAGTATAAAATTTCAATGTTTTGTTTTAGTCTCTAAAAAATATGTTCAATTTTTTAGTTTTAAAAAAAAAGTTTATTCACTATTTTAAAATGTTTTATTGTAAAAAAATATTTTTAGTTTCTCTAAAATCAAAATAAAAATTAGAAGTGAATAAAAAAATTTAAAAACTAAATTTAAAATTTCGTAATTTTATAGACATTAAAAGTATATTTAATCCAAAATAAATTTACTCTCATTTTATTTATTATATTATAAAAAAATATATTAAAGCTCACTAATTGAAGACCGGTGCTATTGGGCACCTAGCACAACTATATAGCCGGCCGTGGTTATCCATAAACTACAATTGTTTCTCTCTCACACTTATAAAGAAGATAAAATTATAGTTGAATGAAGAGAAAAAAATAGAGTCTTGCCATACAATTAAAAAACCATATTATAATTTTATAGTAGTTAATACTTCACGTGTCCTTAAATATATATCACTTAACAGATATTACATTGTCCTTTTGCATATAAGACTCACTTTAATTTTTCAACTTGATTAATTATTTTACTTTTATAATATATCTGCATATAATTATTATAAATACTTTTTTTGCAACCAATAATTAATGTTCAAATAATTATTTTTTGCGAAAGTAAAATAATAAAAACAATATCAATTGTATTTATGTAATTTAGGGCGAAATATAGAATTTTTATACATATTAATTAAATAATTGAATAAATATTTAAATTTAAATCAAAATTAATTGCAAAATTTAGGGTCAAGTATGCCAGACCAACAAAGACTTGCAAGGGGGGATAAACAGCCCTAATTAAATTCCCACCAGGGCACAACAATACCAACCACATGATAGAACAAGTAAACATTTTTAAAAGTTAATTTCCCATTTATAGATTTAGGCCAAACTAATTGATCCTACTGTGGACAATAGGTAAAAGATGGTGGATTTAAAAATAGGAATGCCCAAGTAAACAAAAGGAATATTACCTATAGAAAAACCCAAACACTTCACTATAGCCTAGGACCTTGCATTTGAAATTGTCCCAAAATAACAAGTGCATTTGGTTGAGTTGACAATTTGACTAGAATTATTACCATAGCGAAGAAAAAGACTTTTAAGAAATCTAATATTAAGTTGATTGCCATTATAGAAAAATATGATGCGATCAATGGGATTCAAACTAGTGCTAACTATAGGGATAGTAATTTCCTTGACTCTTTTGAGAAAGAGTTCAAGAAGATCTTGCTTACACCTTTTACTAAGAAGAGTGTTGACTCTTTTGAGAAAGAGTTCAAGAAGATCTTGCTTACACCTTTTACTAAGAAGAGTGTCTTTGGTTCCAAAAATCAAGAGGAAAGTGGATTGCATATGGTGATCGGAACACAATATACTATCATTCGAAAACAATTATAAGAAGAAGACGTAACAAAATCATGTCTCTGCGTAATGAGTTTGGTAAGTGGGTCAATGATCCTGAAAACATGAAAGATATGGTATGAAATTTTTGTATTCATTTATTTCATGAAACCGAGTCTGCTCGTGAAAATGTTATTTTGTGGGCCTCTTAACATATGAATATGGAAGGGCATCATAATGCTTTGAGTGCACTAGTTCTTTTGTCTAAATGCCACAGAGCTCTCTTTGATATGGGTCCTCTCAAGGCCCCAGGTGAAGATGGTTACCCGACTCTTTTTTTCCAGAATAGTTGGGAAATGGTGGCCAAAATTAGCTCTTTCAGTACATCAATCAAATTTGGCTTAATCGTTCCCTTATCTATGCAATCAATAATATTCTTATTGTTATGATTTCGAAAGCTGAAAGGCCAAAGTTAGCGTCTCAATTTCACCCCAATTGCATTGTGTTATGTACAAAATTATCACGAAGGTGATTGTCAATAAAATTAAGCCCATGTTTAATGACATCATATCCCCTTACCAGTCAAATTTAATTATGGGACTTACTATTCATCATATTATTATTGTAGCTTGGAAAATGGTGTTGGAACCAAGTTGGTTCTTGCAATTAAAGTTTTGATATTAACAAATGTATTTTATGAAAATAACATATTTGACTTAGAAGAAGAATGAAAAATGTCACCAGAAGAATAGATCAGAGGATGACGTTACCAGAAGCAGAAATCAGAAGATGACATCACCAGAGGATGTCACCAGAGGATGACGTCACCAGAAGTAGAAACCAGAGGATGTCATCAGAAGATGATGTCACCAGAAGCAGAAATTAGAGGATGACGTCATCAGAGGATATCATCAGTGGAATCTGTCAGAAGAATATGTTAGAGAAAAATGCTCAAAACAGAATTGGAGCAAAAGACTCGAGAAACAGAATCTAGCTAAAAATATGCTCAAAACAGAATTGGAGCAAAAGACTCATGAAACAGAATCTAGCTAAAAGCATGCTCAAAACAGAAGCGGAGCAAAATGCTCAAAATAGATTAATTGAAATATATTCCAGAAGTAGAGCATCAGTGAGCAAAAGACTCAAAACAGAATCTGAGCAAACTACTCTAGAATATTCTCAAAACATATTAATCGAAATATACTCCAGAAGTAAAGCATTAGTGAAGCCCTAAAGTTCAACTATAAATAGAGGCTTAATGCTGAAGAATAAAGCATCGAAAAAATAGAAGAACTCAAGCAAAAATTCATAAGTATTCAGAGAGTTCAAAGGAGAGAAACGCTTGCTTAAAAGATAAATATTTTCTAAGTGTTCTTTTCTTAGAGTGTGAAGTTAATCGTCATCATAAATTATTCAGAAGCAAACATTGTAGTTCACTTTAAGCATATTGTGAGTATCAACTTTTCAGAAGTAATTACTCAGTTCTAATTTCGATCCCTTATATTAAATCCTATAGTGTTGAAGTTTCTTCTAAAATCTGGGGATGTCAGGTTGTTAGAAAAAGACTTAGCTTGTAGGTTTAAGGTTGTTAAGGTTCTCAAAAGTCTGGGGTTGTCAGACTGTTTGAGAAGACTTGGCTGGTATAGTCAAGGTGTTGTTGTTCCTCAATAGTCTGGGGTTGCCAGACTATTTGAGAAGACTTGGCTGGTATAGTCAAGGTGTTGTTGTTCCTCAAAAGTCTGAGGTTGTCAGATTGTTTGAGAAGACTTGGTTGGTATAGTCAAGGTGTTGTTGTTTCTCAAAAGTCTGGGGTTGTCAGGCTGTTTGGGAAGACTGGCTTGTAGGGTCAGTGGTGTTGTAATTCAAAGGAGTTTGAATTAGTGAAAAGGCTTTCTGAAGGAAGGGACTGGACGTAGCCTAGTTAACAGTAAACCAGTATAAATTGCTGTGTTATTATGTTATTATTATCCGCTGCTGAATCTGATTAGTTATTTATCGAATAATTCAAATCAACATTTAACAAAACAGCAAAAGTAATTAAGTTTGACAAACACAATTCAACCCCCCCTTCTCGTGTTTGCACCTTCAAATGGTCCATGTCATGTCTAGGATGAAAGGTAAGAAGATGTTTATGTTTATTAAAATTGATCTTGAAAAAGCTTACAACTATCTCAATTGGAGTTTTATTGATAATGAGTTTATTTGAAGATTTGAGTTTTGAATTTGATAAAATTTGTATTATAGTGAAGAATATAATTAATTTTATGGGTTTTGGTTGAAAATTTTGATGTATTTTTTGAAATTTTGTAAAAAAAATGATAAGATTGTTGACATTTTAAAACATAAAAGATCAAATTGTTACTTAAAATTAAAATAAAAGACCAAATCGGGAAGAAAAAAAAAAGATAAATGATTAAAATGTTAATTGAAATTAAGTTAAGGGACCACATATACTATTTAGCCTATTTTTTAATATTATATATTTTTTAAATGTAATCCATTAGATTGTAATAAATAAAATATGTGATCCATTAGATTTACAAAATGTTTCAATTTTAAGAAATAGAGGGACCAAAATTGCGAAATTAAAAATAGAAGGACCAAAATTACGAATCAGTTAAAATAAATGGACCAAAATTGCGAAGTTAGAGATAGGGAGACCAAAATTACGAATCAGTTAAAATAGGAAGACTAAAATTGCAAAATTAGAAATAGAGGGACCAAAATTACGAATCAATTAAAATAAGGGGACTAAAAGTGCAATTAAGTCAAATAAATATTTATTTAAGTTGTGTTTTAGAGTTTAAGAGAGAAGCGGAGGGGAAAATTTTTGAAAACAGAAATATGAAGTGAAAAAAATGAAAGACTTTAAAGGATGAGGACTTTGAGAGTTTATTTTCCATTGTAATACAAAGTCCTCATAATTTAATAGAATTTAAAATATATTGTTATAATACTCTCAATATTAAAAATATATTAATTATAAATATTGATTTATTCTTGTTTAAAAAACATACTCTCTCCAAAAATATAAAAAACTTATCTATTTTTTCCTCTATTCCACTCCTCCTAAAGTTCTCCCCTATTCTCCCTGATGATTCTTTTGTATAGATTGTAAAAAAAAATTATATATATATATATAAATATAACAATTTTATACAATTATCCCCAATAACTATTGGTTAATATCATAATTACATCGTAAAATATAATAATTTAAAAATAGTACACATAACATTAATTTATGAATAAAATTAAAATAAATTAATTTTTTTATGAACAAATATCAGTAATTAATTTATGTTAATTGTTTTACATATTTTCTGGAGTTTGAAATATAGTCATTTGATTCTTGTGTATTGGTTCCATTTATTCCACTCCATTTTTTATATATCCAAACAATAGAACTTAATTAAATACCACTATTTCACCTTATTCCACCCATCCAAACAAAACCTATAAAAAAAATTAATTAATCTCACATTGAGAAATTAAAAAAAAAAAAAAAGACCCGATATTTTGGAGAGCATAATCTACTTACACCTATCATGGGCCACACAGCTAACATTGATACTTATAGCTGTATGGTCGGTTAAGTATGTGTAGGAGGAAAAAGAAAAGCTATCAAACAACTGCCACATTAAATGATCCAAATAAGAAAGGAATCCCTTATCTCATTAATTTCCTCCCTTTTTTTTTCCACATAAACTAAATGACCAGACAGTAGTAAAATTTTATTCTTATTATTAGAATCAGGAAATAACAAAGCCTATAAATAAACATATGTTTGATTTTTTGCTCTAATTTAACTGTAACTTGTCTTTATCAATCTTGTTCCCCTGGCTGGTTTTAATTGTAAATATATTCTCCATTTGAGCTATCAAGTAATGTTTTTTTGTCAATCTTTATTATTTTGGCCTCTAGTTATTGGTGGCTGCTGTTTCTCACGGATGATAAGAAGATAAAGCCAATTATGTGGAAAATACCACTGAATTAATATATTCATAATATAAACGAAGTTTCGTAACATGGGTTGGTTTTCTGCGTATCTTTCTCTTTTCTAATCCTGCCTCCACTTTTTGAAGCCTTTAGGAAATGGGTTGAGGTTTGAAAGAATGCAAAATTAATACATTTTTATTGCCAAAAGCTTCATGATAGTCAGGTTAGGACTTATAGTTGCTGCTTCATTAGCAGCTTTTACAGTTAAGCAGCTGAATGTTGGAAGTTCAAAACCAGGTATTCACTACTCTTTTTTTTTTTTTGACAATTTTTATTTTATTCATTTTATTTGCTAGAAAATATTACAAATGATGATTCTTAATTATTTATATTGGTGGTCAATCCCATCAACTAAACAACTTCAGAACATGGTGAAGCAAGGTCTAAAAAGCATCAAGATGAGGGCACAGAACAAGAGCAGGTCACTAGTATTGCAGATGTTGATTCTCTTGAAAGGAATGATGTGAGTTCATAGAGCTGAATTTCATCAAATGTTATTTTTTTTTGTTTAAATATGATTTTAGTCCGTGCAATTCTAGCGTTTTTTGGTTTTAGTCCCTGGCGCAATAGTTTGGTTTTAGTCCCTACAATAGTTCTCTGACGTTACTTTATTGGGCTAAGTGGCGTGAATTTTTTTTAATGTTTCCTGGGACTAAATCTAAAAAATGCTATAATTGCCGGGAATAAAATCATATTTAAATTATTTTAATGTTTGGAAACTTTTTTACGGCTGTCAACTTAATATCAATTAGGTAAAGGAAATTGTTTTGATGTTTTGCAGAGGGAAGAGGAGGAAGAGGAGAAAGAGGAGGTTAAGTTAATTAGCAGCATTATTAATCGAGCTAATGATTTCGAAGATGATGATATTCTACCTGAATTTGAAGATCTTTTATCTGGAGAGATTGAGTTATCATTTCCTAGTACTGATGATAAGGTTGAGAAGGACAGAGTCTACGAAATCGAGATGGCGTACAATGACAGCGAATTAGAACGATTGCGGCAGTTAGTGAAGGAATTGGAGGAAAGGGAAGTGAAACTCGAAGGAGAATTGCTCGAATACTATGGTTTGAAGGAGCAGGAATCAGACATTGTGGAGTTACAAAGGCAGCTGAAAATTAAGACGGTCGAAATAGACATGCTTAATATTACAATTAATTCGTTGCAGGCGGAGAGAAAGAAGCTTCAAGAAGAGCTCACACATGGAGGTTCAGCAAAGAGAGAACTTGAAGTGGCCAGAAACAAGATAAAGGAGTTACAAAGACAGATACAGCTTGAGTCTAACCAAACAAAAGGTCAACTTTTGTTGCTTAAACAACAAGTTTCTGGCCTACAAGTGAAAGAAGAAGTTGCTGCAAGAAAAGATGCTGAGATTGAAAAGAAATTGAAATCTGTTGATGTGTTAGAAGTTGAAGTTGTGGAGCTTAAGAGGAAAAATAAAGAACTTCAGCACGAGAAGCGAGAGTTAACTATTAAACTCCAAGCTGCTGAATCTAGAGTAGCAGAGCTCTCCAATATGACCGAGGTCGGAGCCTTTAAGTAGACTTCTTTTCTTCATCATTGAGTTGAACAGACACATGAAACTAATTTTTAAGAATTTATCATAACTGAAACCTCATAGTCTTTCGCATCACTTTTTAGTCATCCTTTGCTTACATAATTAATCTCTGTAGCATCGACACTTTTGAACGAAGGTGTGTCCTAGTGTCCGACACATGTCTTTGCCACGGTCACATTGATTTCGTTCAATTGATACTTTTTCTAAAATTGTTATCGGTGTCGACGTGTTAGTGTGAGTATTTGGGCTTCATAGCAATCAACTGATTATTTAGCAACTCGGTAACTAAGAAATGGTAGTTTAAAACACTAAACAACTTCAGTGAATATGAATGAAAAAGGTAGGCATTAACCTACAAAGTACTTATCTAATATGAGCATATGATAAGTTAGAAAATTATTTTTGTAAAGCCATTTGAATTATTTTGAATCCTGTTTGACATAATGTTATAAAGTTCGAGTATTCGTTCATGGAAATGGTGAACAACTATGTTTTAGCTGTGTATTTGTGCAAGCAAGATGAATGTTATGTTATAGTTGTGTGAGTGAAATTTATTTTCATGAAGCTTTATGTTGCACTGCAGAGTGAAAGGGTTGCCAAGGCAAATGAGGAGGTGAGTAACCTGAGACATGCAAATGAAGACCTTTTAAAGCAAGTGGAAGGACTTCAGATGAATAGGTTTAGTGAAGTTGAAGAGCTTGTATACCTTCGTTGGGTCAACGCGTGTTTGAGGTATGAGCTAAAGAATCAGCAGGCACCCTCGGGAAAACTATCAGCGCGCGACCTCAGCAAAAACCTTAGTCCGAAATCACAAGCGAGGGCAAAGCAGCTGATGTTAGAATACGCCGGATCGGAACGAGGTCAAGGGGACACAGATCTTGATAGCAACTTCTCCCATCCTTCTTCACCAGGAAGTGAAGATTTTGACAATGCTTCTATTGATAGCTTTACTAGCAAATATAGTAGTCTTAGCAAGAAAACTAGCCTAATCCAAAAATTGAAGAAATGGGGTGGTAAAAGCAAAGATGATTCTAGTGCTCTTTCATCACCATCAAGATCTTTTTCAGGAGGTTCTCCAAGAAGGATGAGTATGAATATTAGATCTAAGGGTCCACTTGAAAGCTTGATGATAAGGAATGCCGGTGATAGTGTAGCCATCACCACGTTCGGGCAGGGCGATCAGGAATCTACTACTTATTCTCCCGGTAGTGCTGATCTAAGAAAAGTTGCATCCACTGATTCACTAAATTCTGTTTCTGCTTCATTCCAATTGATGTCCAAGTCAGTTGATGCGACCGCGGAAGAAAAATACCCTGCATATAAAGATCGACATAAATTGGCCTTGGCTAGGGAGAAAGATCTAAACTCAAAGGCTGAGAAAGCAAGAGTGCAGAAGTTTGGTGACAATTCAAATTTGAATATGACCAAGGGTGAAAGAGAGAGACCACCTATTGCATCTTTGCCACCTAAACTTTCTCAAATAAAGGAGAAGCCATTTGTTCCTGTTAGTGATCCAAATGATCAATCTGAGGATGGAAAGAATGTTGAAAATCAAAGCATTAGCAAGATGAAGCTAGTCGACATTGAGAAAAGGCCTACTAGGGTGCCTAGGCCACCTCCTAAACCATCTGCTGCTGGTTCCGATAATGCTCCTTCGAGTGGAATACCATCTGCTCCATCTGTTCCTCCACCTCCTCCTCGTCCACCAGGTGGTCCGCCTCCACCCCCTCCTCCCCCAAGAGGCCTATCAAGAGGGGCATTGGAAGGCGACAAAGTTCATCGAGCTCCACAGTTAGTTGAATTTTATCAATCATTGATGAAACGGGAAGCAAAGAAGGATACTCCTTCACTATTAATTTCTTCTTCAACAAGTAACACATCTGATGCCAGGAGCAACATGATTGGGGAGATTGAAAATAGATCAACATTCCTCTTAGCTGTATGTTAAAGTTTCCATCTATTTTATTATTATTTTTTCTCATTTTCATAGTACATTTTTGAAATTTCTCATTTGTGAAACATGTACGTGTATAGGTGAAAGCTGATGTAGAAACACAAGGTGATTTTGTCATATCCTTGGCAACTGAAGTAAGAGCAGCCTCCTTCTCAGATATCAATGACCTGCTTGCCTTTGTTAACTGGCTAGATGAGGAACTTTCCTTCCTGGTATGCATGTATTTAATCAGGTGTCATGCCCCTTAAATGATTTCTCATTTTTCACATTTGTAACCTTATGTTCCATGATCTGATCACTGCATATTATATATACTAGCAGAAAGATGAACACTATCATTTTGTCTGCTTTTCTATTGTGTTTTATATTATATAAATTTTTTTATTGTATGATATATATATATATATATATATATATATATATATATATTAATTTAATTTGCATGTTTCAGTTTCATAATATCTATATTATATAAATCTATCTAAATTTCAATATCCATGTTGTATGTTTAAAAATTTGAAGGAAAAAAATGTGTTATTAAGAGTAAATTTGACCAAAATTGGTAATTACTTATGGAGTTCTGTCTATATTATGGTATAGAATAGATAGATATACTTATATGTTGTCCCATGCAATGCAAGGTTGATGAACGAGCTGTCCTGAAGCACTTTGATTGGCCTGAAGGGAAAGCAGATGCACTAAGGGAAGCAGCTTTTGAATATCAAGATCTGATGAAATTGGAGAAGCGAGTCTCTACCTTCATTGACGATCCCAAACTCTCATGTGATGCTGCCCTGACGAAAATGTATTCCTTGCTTGAAAAGTATGCATGCCTCTTTTTCCTTCCTGCCATATATTTTTATTATTTTATTACTTAACCAAGAACACTACTAGCTAAGGTTAGTATTTGGTGCATGGCTTGTTAATGTCGAGAGCTTAGTTAAATTATCCTTGAAAACTTTACAAAGCTATTTAAATCACTTTCTTACAATTTTAGAGTCACAAAAATGTTGAACATGATTTATTAAACACTATTGGTTTGAATCATTTGTCTATGTTTACGTTTCTATCAATTTTCTTTAATAATTGTTGTGTTTTTTTACATGCAGAGTGGAGCAAAGCGTATATGCACTATTGCGAACAAGAGATATGGCTATTTCACGGTACAGAGAATTTGGAATCCCAATAAACTGGCTGCAAGATTCCGGAGTTGTAGGCAAGGTATATATTTATACTAGAGGGAGTAAAACATTACATGCATAATGCATTTGCATAGATGAAATAGCTTAAAATCACATGTTGGTTCTCTCAATCCATTTGTAGATTAAACTTTCTTCGGTACAACTGGCGAAGAAGTATATGAAACGTGTTGCATCTGAACTTGATGAGTTATCTGGACCCGAGAAGGAACCAACTAGAGAGTTCTTGATTCTGCAAGGCGTTCGTTTTGCTTTCCGGGTTCATCAGGTTGGTAATTTTAGGTTGATTGATTCAACAAAAATATATTGATAACATAATTAATTATAGATTAGATTTCTCTTTCACTCACTTTAAAGCATAAAGTAAATATTCATCCATTGATTCAAAAGCCTTCCATTTTTTCTCCCTTTATGTTTTCTCAATAACCTCCGATTGTTGTTCTAATCAAACAATTTGGGCGTATTTTACATGCCTAAAGGCCAATCCATTTGAGAACATAAGAGACCGGAGAAGAAACCACCTTCAAAAATTAAGAGGGATATTAAAAGTTCATATATTTTGTTAAAATAACAACCCTTTTAAGTAAATTTCTTCCACTTCACTACACTTTTCTTAATTGTTGACAAGTTGTAACAATTTCTACAAACAATTTTTTGAAAAGCATAAAGCACAGCAAGTAACAATTTTCATAGATTAAAATGTATAACCAGCTATTTCAAGCCTTTTTGCTTTTACAACTAACCCACCAAATGTACATTTGAACAAAAACAACCTAGTGTTGTCACAAAATTGAGCTAACCAACATAATGTGTTTACAAAGAAAAATGTACTTAACATGTGAATCGATGTTCATTAAAGTTTATAATGCATATCAAATAATACCCTAATGGTGGTGCAAAACCCTTTTGCTTTCAGTTTGCAGGAGGATTTGATGCAGAGAGCATGAAGGCTTTTGAAGACTTGCGAAGCCGCATCCAAACCTCTCAAGTTGGTGAAGATAGTAAACCAGAAACATAGTATACCCATTGCAAGATTTTTTTTCTCTTATTCTTTTTTCCTTAGTATTTGCTTCTCTTATATACATATATGTATATGTTTCCATTTCAGCTGTATAATTTGTTTTGCCGCAATTTGCATAGCCTATTATACATACTGGATATATGATACAATGATACATCAATTATATTGTGAGTGCAAATTTGAACTCCAAGATCATCCCGACCAACTTAATTATGTTATCTTAGCAAAAAATTCAACTGAATAATTATTCAATGGAGAATCTACATGAGATCATTTTGCATCTTAGTAATAATTCAATGAAATCTACATGAGAAAAACTTTATCAGACAGTTGGAGGACCGTAATTATGTCATCTTAGAGCAAAAATCAACTGAACAAATATTCAATGGAGAATCTACATCAGATCATTTAACATATTAGTAATAATTCAATGAAACCTACATGAGAAATTTTTTATCAGACAGTTGGAGGCCTATAAATATAGATTATGTTTCAAAGGAGAGAATGAAAAATGACAAACTTCCTTTGCATAATGCACTGACTGTCCAATTCATGCAGAAATGTGGAGTAAGAACTAAGACGAATTGTCACTGCTGTATAATATTAATACTCCTCAGCAGGCATGGTTTATTTTTCAGGGCCAAGGCATAAAAGGCGAAAAAGGAAAAAGCATATAATAGAATTATAGCAATGTAATAACAAGACTTCTGTCCTGGAATTTGGCCCCGCCAACCTTTCCTTGAATTTTTGGAGGCAAAGGAATGACACGTGTTTGGTCTCCTGCTTCTACCAAAAGCTCAGATCCTCCCCTATACTGCATTTATTAAAAAAAATAAAAAAAATAAAAGAGAGAAATATCATCACCTTGTTTATTCTCAAAAGTTCGCCACAAACAAAATGCCAAAATTCCACCATGTGTGAAGTGCATAATTTGTGATAGAGAATCACAATATAACTCTTCAAGGAGTGCTAGCAATACACTCTTTAATACACACTTTTTAATACACTATATTTAAATAGTTAAAACTTAACATAAATTCCACCAAAACATGTGGATCCCATATAAATTTGGTAGGACATGTGTATTTTAACCAATCAAATAGAGTGTATTAGAAAGTATATGATAAAAAGTGTATGTTAAAGAGTGTGTTGTTGGCATTATTCTAACTCTAATAATAGCTCATCAGTTAAAAAGTGTATGCTAGACAAAATAATAGGACTTAAGGGGAATTAATAATTGTAACAGCAGTTAGTAAGGCAGCAACAAGAGTAAGTTAGAAGAATGAAAGTTAGTTACAGAAGGAAAAGATAATAGGAGTTAGTTGTGAGAAAACAGTTCTTTTGTAAGTCACAGTGCAGGAGAGAAAAAGCCTCTGGAATGCCTTAGAGAGTGATCTCAATTTTGTACTCTTGTTTAGTTCTTGTTAACAATATCATTAGTTAGTTACCATTAGAGTTAGTTGAAGTAGCTTTTAGTTATAATTATAGTTAGTTAGAGTAGTTAGAAAGTATTCACTAACCAATATAAATAGAAGTATCATTGAATCATTTTTTATCTTTTATCAAATATGATTACATTTTATGTTTTCTCAATTGAACTCTCAGCTATGGCTTCGCTTTTTTCTCCCAATTCTTATATTTCTGATATGGTATCAGAGCCTTGGATGCAATTTCACGCTTTGCTTCCCCTCGCCAGTATTACATAAACAACTTCCACAATTTTTGTCATCTATGGAAAAGATCAAAGATGGAAAAGAAAAGAACTTTTCGCCACTGCCACCGCTTCCTAAATCACCGCAAGAACCTTCAATTCATTCTAAAATTGCTTCAACCATATCTCTGATTTCTTCATATTTTGATTATTCAAATGTTGAAGACGATGAAGATTCAAAGATTGATTCGGTTTCAGTCAAAGATGAAGTATGGTGTAGCCAACAAAGGAAGGGGATGGTGATTCAAACACAAAGAACAAAATTTCAGTTACATCAACTTTAGTTCTTATTTTTGAGGAAAAGAAAGCGTCTGTTGCCAATCTCACCGAGGTCGATCTAGTGGAACTCATATCTACGAATTCAAAGGCTAATCATATTATGGTTTTCTTGGAATCTCTGTTTCTCATTTCGATAATCACGATGTCGACACAGATACATTCTCCGTCATTAGATTCTATGAATTAAGTTTGTGCATTGATCTCTCCTTCAACGCAACAGATTCAGTTCATCTTTCATGGTATGAGTTGGAAAAGTTGACTACAGAAATCATTGTGCCGTCGACAATTGAGCGCACAATCATTGTGCCGACAATGCCATCACAATGCTCGGTTTGTATTTTCAATCCCGGCAGCATGTTATGTGACAACACCTTCCAATATCACTCTTTCGGCATCTTTGCTTTGTATATTATAAGAAATTCAAGATCTTGGAATACAATTAATGCTAAGGTTCGAATGGGATTGCAAATTGCAATGTCCGATTTGCATGTCCTATCTTGGATTTTTTCTTTTCTTTACTCATTGCATTTTATTGTTTTTTAGTTCAATGTAAATTTGTAATGCAAACTCAAATTGGTGAATTTACCAATTCAGAGTTTGAGGGGACCGTTAAGAATATCAATAGTTAATTACCATTAGAGTTATTAGAGTTAGTTGAAGTAGTTAGTTAGTTATAATTAGAGTTAGTTAGAGAAGTAGTTTGAAGGTTAGTATTCACTAACCAATATAAAATAGAAGTATCATTGTATCATTTTTTATCTTTTATCAAATATGATTTCGTTTTAAGTTTTCGCTATTGAACTCTCAGCTATGGCTTCCCTTAGATATTTTTAGATTTAGTTAGTTATGATTTAAGGTAGTTAGAAGTTAGTTATGATTAGATGGAAGATAGTTATGTAAGTTACCTTAGGTACACTATTAGATGGGGATTGACAAAGCCGAGAAGAAGATTGCACGACCCAAGAACTCCTAACCAGAGCAAGATGCTCTTACAGCAGAGAAACGAAATTAACCAGAGTCAGGGACTTAATTGACTCCACCTCAAACTGAAAACTCTAAGTCCTTTTGATCAATTGATTGATCCTTAAGACTTCTTTGAGATTTGAACAAATCATTTTCTTGAAATGTAACATCTCTACTAATGATGCATTCCCTGTCATCAGGACACCAAATTCTAAAACCCTTCATCCATTAGGATAGCCAACAAAATAACCCTTTTTGGCCCTAGGTGCAAGCTTCATTCACATGGTAGTAGACGACACAACCAAATACTTTAAGTGATTGTAAGTTGCAGGCTTACCTAACCATAATTCTTGAGGTGTTTTTAAGTTGGTTGCTGTTGAGGGACAGAAATTTATCAAGTAGCAGGAGTGTAAACTGCTTCCCCCCAAAATTTGATAGGCATTCCTGCATAGGATAACATACACCTCATTCTTTCTAGAATTGTCTTGTTCGTCCTTTCTGCCAGCCCATTTTGCTGTGGAGTATTTCTAACTGTTTTATGTCTATGAATTCCTTGCTGTTTGCATATAACTATCAAACTGCTTATTGCAGAATTCTAGACCATCGTCAGTCCTTAAATTCTTGACCTTTCTATCAGTCTTGCGAGAGTTGCAGGCAAGCTTGCAATTCCCTGAAGTGTGCCAGCGAGCTCTTGTTGTACTAACAAGGCTTTCATCTTTAAATGCCATAGGATGAAATCATTCTTTCTTGTGAATTTCTCCTCGTTGTACTCGGTAGACGCCATTTCTTCAAGATCCTGGCTCTGATACCAGTTGTTATAACCAAATGAAGTATTACAAAAATTAAGCAATAAAATGTAAACAACTAAAGATTAAGAACACGGCAATTGATAACAGAGTTCAGAGATAAATTCCTACGTTTGCAGGACTGAATCCGAGCTAAGAATGTTCCACTATGAAGATATGATTTACACCTAGTGATCACATAAGAACTTGTTCAACAATCCACCAAGTTCTAAGCTAAACCCCACATGTGTTTCTCTCAATCTCTTCTTCAAAGTATTTTTGTTATTTTTCTCTATCAAGTGTATATGCTTCTTGATTAATTTCTGCACTTGTATCTTAGGCTTTATATATCAGCCTATTACAACAACACTGTTTTTGGTCAGAATTATTCAAACTGGCAGGCACAAAATTGAAGTTCAGTACTGCATATCACCCTCAAACAGACGGGCAAACGAAAGTTGTAAATAGATGTTCAGAGACATACTTTTGATACATGACAGGCTCTCAGCCACGACAGTGACCAAAGCTCCTTAGTTGGGCTTAATTTTGGTACAATACCAACTTTCATAGCTCAACCAAACTCATCCCATTCAAGGCTCTGTACAGATACTCTACTTCACCGCACTGCTATTCCTTCGGCACTAGAAGATGTTAAGTTGCTGTTTGAAGAGAGAGATCAACTTTTAGATGAGATGGAGAACAATTTAGTGAAGGCCAGAGATAGAATGAAGCTGCAAGCTGACAATGACAGGAAGAGAAGAGAGTTGGAGTATAAGGTCGGAGATATTTACAGCCCTACCGATGCAACTCTCTGGCTAGAAGTGTGAATGAAAAGCCAAGTCGTAGGTTCTATAGGCCATTCCCAATCCTGCAGAAAGTGACGAAAGTGGCTTATAGACTGCAACTTCCAGATCATAGCCGGATACATCCAGTTTTTCATGTGTCATTATTGAAGGCAGCCACCTCACCTAATAATCAGGCAGAACTTCTACCTCCTTTGTTGACTGAGGGGTCAAGATTAGAAGTACAACCTGAAGATATGGTGCAAATTGGAGCAGATGATGAAGGCAACCAACTTGTACTCATCAAATGGCAAGATATGCCAATCTTTGAGAATTCATGGGAAACTATGGACTTTGTTGAGAGTTCCTTTCCATTCTTTCCCCTTGAGGACAAGGTGGCTCAATTAGGGGGAGTATTGATAGTCGTCCATTAGTTAAAAAGTGTATGTTAAACAAAATAAAAGGACTTACGGGGAATTAATAATTGTAACAACTGTTAGTAAGGCAGCAACAAGAGTTAGTTAGAAGAACGGTAGTTACAAAAGGAAAGGATAAATAGGAGTTAGTTAGTTGTGAGAAAATAGTTTTGTGGCAAGTCACTTAGTCACATAGTGTGAGAGAGAAAAGTCATCTCAAATGACTTGGAGAGTGTTCTAAATTTTGTAATCTGGTTTAGTTCTTGCCCCATTGACAGAGCTCAACCCTTCTTTATGAATAATACAAGTACTTTTTATAGTGAATTATCAGTACTAACAAACTCCTACAACCGAACACAAACATATAATTGAACCATAGAATTCAAGCTATCCAATTGAACCAAAAAACATCAAAAAAAAAAAAAAGCTGTTTCATCTTTAATGAAATGTGAACAATTCAATAAATAATTCCATCATCTATTTTGCAAGTTAAAAAAAAAATTCTACCAGGAAGCTGTCCAAAACATATATGTAAACAGTATAATGTTCTCATCATCTACAGTGTCCAATTTCTTTTTTATTATAAATAAAATCTGTGCCCATAATGACGAGTTAAGACCTCTGTTATATTTCAATTCTTTTTAGGCCAAGAGGATAATAATCATCCTATTTCTATTAAATTATGTCAAAAGGAGTGCCCTGAAGAATATGGTTAGAAAGAAAGTTAGAAAATATAAAACTTATGAGAAGGAAGATATTACATACTTGGTATAGCTTAATCTCTGATTTGTCAAAACCTGGCATGAAGAGCGTAACTGATTTTCTTTTGACATCAAATTTAACTGATGATGACGTATTACTGGATTGGCTTGATAGTGAAGTAAGAATATTCCTAGCATCTTCATTCGCAGTGTCGAGTAGAACACTGCTCCAATCTATTGGGCTATTCATTAACGGACTTGAGATGAAAGCAGAAGGCAAGGGAGAAAGATTTTTCTTTGCTCTTATGAATGATTCCAGTTTTGGTTGCTGAGAGGAGATTCCAAATGCACCTGAAACTTGAGCACCAGCCTGAATTGTACACCCCCAATAACGTAATGCAGAATTGACAGACGTTTGATTGTTAGGATCCATCACAAGCAAGCAACCAAACCTCTGTGGGTTTGAGAAGGCAGAAGATCCTCTCTGGACAACACATAATCAATAAAGAACTTTCTCATTTTTTCCCTAATAAGTATAATTATTAAACAGTGTTTACTCTCATACCTCCAGAAATTGATCCAAAGTGTCCCATGTTTCTGAACTCATCCTACCATTGAAATAAGATCTGCTGCTACTTATTGTCATGGCCTCATCCACAAGTCTGAGGAGTGAAGGAGCAGCCAGTCTCCCAAGGTCAGTTTTCTCAGCCAATGTGCGGATATATTTCAAGTACAATCTACAAAATCACAGTATTGAACTATTCAAACCAAAAGAAAACGTCGAGGATGAGCATGTCTTGTGAGATAAAAAAGTAGCAATTCCAAAACCTTGCTTTACTGCTTCCACCCATGATTCGCAAGGTTTCCTCGCTGCTGACACCATCATATATTATTATGTCAAATTTATCTTGTTGACTCTTTGAAGCCTCCATCCCCAAAAATCCTACAAGCCTCTCAAGTGCAAGTACTAAAAAGATCGAGTCCATTCCAGGAAGGATGCCAAGCTCTTCTCCAACAATCTATTATATGACAGAAAAGAGGAAGACATAGTCACGATTGTGACATAACCACATCCAAGTCTGCAACCGCAATTTCAAACCTTAATCAAAGGAATATAGATAAAAAATAATACGGAAAACGTATTACGTACCCACCCCTCCAAGTGTTCCTTGTGTCATATTAAGCTGGGCATCTGCTTGCTTCAGAAGTTTCAAGGGTTCAAGAAGCATCTGCACTTATAGAGAAATGCTCAAAGTCTGTACACATCGAAATCAAAACATACACAAGGTGATATATAGAGTGAGGAGATGGAAAAGGGAACACGCACTTTGGTTGTTTCCAACCTAACAGCTGAAAGGTTCTTGCTGCATATGACATGGGAAGTTCCAATCTTACAGTTGAGGAGATAGTCAGCAGTGACGTCTTGGCTATGTATCACTAAACATGTGTTCAATCCAGCCATTGCATAATGCTGAAATATCAGGCACAAAGAGCAGTAAAAAAACATGAATTGTATTAACAGTATTAAACTAAGATGATTATGGAATTTATCAGCATATATTTATGGCAAAAGAAAGAATCAGAAGTTGTCCTCAAACAAAATAAAACTTGGAGTTCTGTGGTTTTTGGAAGAAATAAGAAAAATGTGAGGAAGAGGAAGTGAAGAAATTATTTATCAGGTTTAAATATGATTTTTGTCCACGCAAATATATCACTTTTTTATTTTAGTCCTTGTCAAAATGTTTTTTGTCTTTAGTTCCTGAAAATATACATTTTTTGGTTTTGGTCATTTGTATTATGTTTTTAGTACCTGCAATATTTATTTATTTGAAATTGGTCCCTATAATATGAAAAATATTTGATTTTAGTCCCTTCAAATATAGACTATTATAAATATTTACATGGACCAAAAGCAAAAACTATAATGAGAACCTATGAAGGACACTTGAAGCCAATCTTAAAAATTAAAGGAGGAACGGTCTGGCCCACATGTTATCTAATTTAATTTTCTCTTGAATAAGTTTTAATCTGTGTAATGGGGTTGCACACTTTTTTGCAACGTTTTGGCCCACTAAAACTTGTTAACGTTATTTATTTATTAGTTGCATTTTAAGTTTTTAGGATCCTAAACATAATAGTAGCAGCTGCAGGTTTCTTTAGTTACCCAAGATATGATTGTTGGAGAAGTCTAACTTACACTTTATGGCACTAGTTAATTTGCAATTGAAGTGCAGCCATTAAAGTGATCGATTAGGCATTCAATTGGCTTTAAGTTTTATGTTTAGGAAGACAAAAAGTTGTGGTGCTATGCTATTTCTGGCGTCTTTGAGCTTATCGATTTTTCCATGGCGCTCCTCTTTGCCTTATCAATTGGAACCTCTGTAGCCGGTTGTGGTGTCTTCCCGACTTATCAGATATTCACCCCGATTATGTCGTCTTTCACCATTTCCACCATCGTGATTCTCAATTTTGTTTTGACGGCGCCAAGGCTTTCATCAAACTATATATTTGCAAGGACTAAACATATTTTATTTATAGTTTGGTTTCATAATTTATCAGCAAAGCATATAGAATCAATCAACTTCATGACTGACCTTATTCCTAGGTCCAAATGCAGCATATAAGTAGAATATCGTTTTAAAAAATATATCAATTAAGTCGAATCATATGCAATACGTGAATTTTTTAATTATTTTTTTCAAACACATGTAGAATATTATAAATATCTTCACCACAAAAATGTGGAATTTTTTAACACGATGAATTAAATATATATTTTCTAGTGCCAAAAACTCAATAAACTGAAATAACAGAAAATTTGGACTTAAAAAATATATAATTTTGAGCTTATTTTCTGCCTACAGATCAAGTGTATATATAAAGTTCAATACCAAAGAGACTAAAAATAAGGAAAATTGAAGATAAAAATTGTACCTGAGCAGCGAAGATAGCAGCGGTGGTTTTGCCAGAACCTCCTTTGCCGATAAAAGTGAGTAATTTAGTTGCGGGTGCATCCTCCGAAGAAGCAGCCACTGCCAAAGTCGGTTTTGTTCGAAGAGAAGTTGAACGAGAAAAGGAAACTCCAACAAGAAACGGAAATGAGAAGGTTGAAGTCGCACCCATTCTCAAGGTACAGCGGAAACTGAACTCTAAATGCCAAAGTTGGGGTCTTATTTTTCTTTTGGTGTGTTTCTCATTTTTCTTCTTTATTGGGATCAACTTTCCGGATAATAGGAAGCAAGCAATCTTCTGATTACCTAACACCCCAGTGCCTAATCTCTTCTGTCTCCACCTTACAAATCTATTTAAAATTACACTATTAAAAATAAAAATTAGATGTTGTTAGGGTTTGCACGGTAGAATTTAGTTTTAATTATATAAAATAACATTAATATGTGATTTAAAAATAATATTATTTTTGTTTTAGAGTACAATATATTCAAGCGTTTATACGTGTAAAGATAAATATATTTTTGAATAATGATATATAAAATTAGATTTTGTTTTAGTATAAAGAAAAACGTAAAATATTATTAACTAATACAATTTATGTAAAATATATTAAAATACAAGACTGTTCATACGATTTTACAATTTTAAATATACAATTTTTGTCTTTAATATTTTTTAAATGTAGAATTGGTTTATTCAAACTTTTTGATTTTATTGAAGCATTCATTCTAATAATATATTTGTTAAATAGTTATGCATTTCTTTATTGTTAAAGTTGTACATTTAACTATAATATATTCTTCATTTTATATAATTTATATTAGTTTTGAAACATTAGATTTATAAATTTATGTACTTTTTTTGACATTTTCAATTTAGTATGTTCATTGTAATTTTATCAATCTCACCGTCAATCTAAGCATGCACTAAATGAAATTGTGTGTTTATGATAACATTCATTTGTGAGTGATAATTTGTTAAAAACAATGTTCACGATAACATTCAAAAATTGTAACAATTATTCACGTGTGCAAATATAGAGGATATATATGGAAAGAACACTACAAAACAAAATATAAATTTCTTATGATTCAAAAACCTTAAATAATAATAATGTTTTTTACATAATAAAAATGTTAGTTATACAAAATTGTCAAGCCAAATAAAAATTCAATATATAATGTAACCGAATTTTATAGTTATGGTATTTTGGATGGAGAAAATTTTCGATTATTTTAACTATTGTTTCGTCTAAATAATTAGAATGTGAAATAGAATTTTTCAAATAATTATTTGATACAGTCAAGAAACTTGAAGAGTGGGTTGCAAAAAATTATAGGCAAGAAAAGCTCGTAGATGTTTATAACATAGAAAGTTTCAAGTGAATAGTAAAATAGTTATAAGTTATTTATTTCCAAATATTTAATATTATTCATGTTTTTTTGTTTTGATTATGATTTGTACTTTTTTAATTATAATAAGAAAAGAAAATGCTATGAGAGACGCATTAAACATCCTAGGAAAAAACTCACCTCCCATGCAATAATAGTTATATATGATCTTGAATAATAATTGACAACAAAGGAACAATATTATTGAAGTATTAGTGAATTGAGAATGTGTCACAAATAGGTGTAGCTTGGTTGCATTTCATAATATCGTTATCACTGCTTGAACTGAAAATGTGCAATAGATGTTGAAAAGTAAAAGATAGATTTATTTCCAAATATTTAATATTATTCATGTTTTTTTGTTTTGATTATGATTTGTGTTTTTTTAATTATAGTAAGAAAAAAAATGCTATGAGAGACGCATTAAACATCCTAGGAAAAAACTCACCTCCCATGCAATAATAGTTATATATGATCTTGAATAATAATTGACAACAAAGGAACAATATTATTGAAGTATTAGTGAATTGAGAATGTGTCACAAATAGGTGTAGCTTGGTTGCATTTCATAATATCGTTATCACTATTTGAACTGAAAATGTGCAATAGATGTTGAAAAGTAAAAGATAGATTTTAATGTGTGTATGTAGTCGAACTTGCATTGTGATTACGTATGTGAAAACAGTGTGCTTTGGAAGGTGGCACATCAGAAGTTTTGTAAGTTGGCAAATATTAGAGGAAGTGACATAAAAGAAGATGAGTTGTCGCAAATAGAATTTGGGGTCAGAACCATTTCATACATATTAATAAAAGATATATAAATGAATAAAAGATAACTGTGATTTTATTAAATTACTCATATCAACTATGAATTTATTTTCATTATCATAAAGATAGAAAATAATAATTTGAGAGTGATGCACATAACATTAATTAGAGAGTATTATTGGAATAAAGTAATTAAAGTTGTATTGAAAATCAAAACTCAATTATTTTGAAACAAATATTTTTTGCAAATGTAGCAATTATTTTGGGATAAAAGGAGTACAAAATAATCTTCCTACTATCTATTGTCAATACAAGAAAATAAACAACTATAAAAAATATAATTTATCCTCATTTAATTTTTTGTCACATCATTATTTGGGGTAAACAAATAAATTTAAGAAAAGAAAAAAAGAAAAAACTAAAAAACAGAAATATAACTATTTTTTTTACAAATGAAGTATAACTACCTTATTCAACAAGAATATATATATGCACACACACATAGACGAGGACGGATCCAAATTACAGACTAAGAGTTATACTCATTCCATAACATCTAATCGGATAAATATTTTTTTAAAATTAGTCATTGGATTGAAAGCTACTATATATCATATAAATTATATCTATAAATTTTGATATTAATCTATAACCATTTACTATGTCATCAAAATTAACGTTATATATAATTACACCGTTGATGTTGATCTTAACGCTGCATGATGACATTGAAAATGATTATAGATTAATGTCAAAATTCATAGATATGATCTATATGATAGTAGCTTTCAATCCAACAATGCTTTTGAATAATATTTATCCAACACAATGTTATGGAATGAATGTAACTCTCGGTGTAACTTTTTGGATGTAATTTGATCCTTCCTATATATATATATATATATATATATATATATATATATATATATATATATATATATATATAGCTTTCTTAGTAAGAAAAAAAAATAACTATCTTATAAAAAAAAACAATATTGCCCTCCTAATTTTTAACCATCGTAAAATTTTAGAAGATAAAAATGACAATTTGTTTCATTCAAATTTTTTGTACAATCTTTTATACTACTTTCTAAATCTAATTATTATTATTATTATTATTATTATTATTATTATTATTATTATTATTATTATTATTATTATTATTATTATTATTATAATATAGAGTTTAATTGTAATGCACTGACATTTTAAAAAGTTTTACACCATCAGCACATCATAATCGTTTATGAGGATGCCTTTAAAGGTAGATTTTGTAAAAGTCAAATAATCTAATAACAGTTATGATTCACTAACAGTGTAAAAACTTTTTATAGTGATAGTGTATATAAATTAAATTTATACATATATTTGTATACACAAATCAAAATCACTCAACTATATATTCTTTTTCTAACTATTAATATAAGAAATGAGAACACTAATAAAAAATCAATATTAAAAAAATCGAAATTGCCGTCTTCAATTTCAACCATTGGAAAAACACACAAAAAGAAATATTTGAAGTAAATATTTGTCATTGATAAATATTCAAAACACATTAGATAAATATTTCTAACTGATACATTAAAAAAGACTGGACAAATATTTGTCTATGATAAATATAAAAAAAAGCATGGGACAAATATTTGACAATGATATATAAAACAACACGGGACAAAAATTTATTATTAATAAATATTAAAAAATACTAGACAAATTTTTGTCATTGATAAATATTAAAAAAACACATAACAAATGTTTGTGGGTGAGAAATATAAAAAATCACGGAACAAATATTTGTCATTGATAAATATTTAAAACAATGGGACAAATCTTTGTCATTGATTAATAATAAAAAAATGTAAGACAAATATTTGTCACTAATAAATAAAATACGATTTTTTATTTGATATCTTAACGATGCACATATAAAAAACCAACAACGCGTAACCCGTGCGTCAGCACAACTTTCTTACCAATTTCAATAAAAACATATTTGATTTGAAAATGATTTTGTTTTTTAAATTCAAAACATATTTATGTTGAGGTAAAACCTTTTTTATGTATGTTTTAATGACAACAAACCTTATGAAATAAATGATTAACTTTTATGAATGGTGATCTACTAATGATTGCACTTGAGTTTTATTTAACGAACAACATAAGTGAACAAGTAAGAAGCCATTCACATCATCAAGTGCGTAAGTATCTACTCAATAATGAAAGAATCTCAAAAGGAATATATCATATATCAATCATTCAAGTGAATGATTATTACATCTTTAAGATAGCATCTTCGTAAAGATGGTGATCAAATACATTCATACAACAATCAACGATCTTATCATGATATAAATCAAAGAATATCATGCCTTAACTGAACTAGAAATTGATTACAAGACTATTCTAGGTAAACAAGATCATTCTGGTTTATCAAAAGATCATTCTAGTTTATTAAAATATCATTCTGGTCTATCAAATGATCATTCTGATTTATCACAAGATCATTCTAGTTTATTAAAAGACCATTCTGATTTATCAAGATCATTCGGGTTTTTCAAAGGATCATTATGGTTTATCAAAAAATCATTATAGTTTACTAAAAGATCATTCTGGTTTATCAAAGGATCACTTTTATTTATTAAAAGATCATTTTGATTTAAAATTATCAAGATCATTCTGGTTTATCAAATGATCATTCTAGTCTATTAAGATCATTCT
Organism: Cicer cuneatum; assembly: GCA_037974295.1. Taxonomy (NCBI): domain Eukaryota; kingdom Viridiplantae; phylum Streptophyta; class Magnoliopsida; order Fabales; family Fabaceae; genus Cicer; species Cicer cuneatum. The sequence continues at coordinate 22,359,097 of JBBPBO010000003.1, forward strand.
GGTTTTTTCAAGACCATTCTAGTTAGTTCGTTTTAAGGACATGAGTAAAATGAATCATTCCCTATAGTCCAGACCAAGATAAACGAGTCTCAAGATTACTCAAAACAATACTCAAGCCCAAAAGTCTAGCTAAAGGCCCAAAGAAGCAAACAACATCAATATTAATAACAAGATTAATCTCTAGATTGATGAGCTATGAATATGATGAAAAGATGAAAAGGACACTATTGCTGCACTTTTTGCAGAAAGCTCAGCATGCCTCTGAGACAAATAACTAACACTAAACATCTACTCAAACACTCATCCACGTGTTCCATACAACACACAACCAAGAACATTCGGGTTTTATAAAAGAACATTCTTGTTATTCTCTTTTAAAGACATAATTAAAACATATGATTTTCCACAGTCCAAACCACAAGTTAAAGAGTATCAAGACTGCTCAAATTAGTGATCAAGCCCATAACTCGAGCTGAATGCTCAAAGGAAGAAAAAACCTCCAGGTTGATCTTCAGATTGATGAATTGTGAGCAAGGACGAAGTACATTGTACTTACGTTATTGTGCAGAAAAAAACTCTGCATAATTCTAATATGGAATAGTACCAGACATGTGACAACCCATTCTCATACTCATTCACGTTTTCCGTCAAAACCAAAAGAAAGAACATTTTGGGTTTGTCACGAATGTTTTAGACAACAATATAAACGTGTTTAATTGTTTTAAAACAGATTTAACACTTGGCTGATGTGTCTAACGGATATATTAAGTTTAAACTTAATATTCAAATCCTATTATCATCTATAAATTGAAGATCAATTGGAAGATTAAGGCAATAGTTCAATTTACAAATCTACCAACACTTGTTCATGTAGGAACAAGTCAAAAACTCTTCAAGCAAACTCCAACTCTCTTTATTATATATATGGATCATCATTTACCGAGTTTGTCTTTATTTATCTCAAACAATTGTTGAGAAGTTCCACGATCGCAAACACTTTTATCGTACACATCATTTGTAACTCAAGTCTATCTTTTATGTTAAATTGAGTGTGTTTGTAAAAATCCTTTCAAGGTTGAAAGGTGACTAAAAAAATTGATAGTGTAAGAGGAATTCAGTGCTCTAAAAAGGTGACTAAAAAAGTTGCTACTTCAATTGGTATCAGAGCTCTGCCTCTAAGGTTTGAGCACTTGATAGTGTAAGAGGAATATATTCAGGAAGAAGTGATGTCAAAACCTGTTAATCAAAGCCCATGTATGGAAAATGAAGAAAGTGTAGAGATAACATATTATGAACCTTGTTATTTATGTAAAGGTTTTGAAAACCTCCTAAATGACTCAAACATTTTATCTCAAAAATGTATATTTATAATAAATCAACTTTATGCGATAAAGAAACAAAAGGAGGAGCTACAAACTAAGATTGATGAATTTGTTAAAATCATTCAAGATTTGCAGCAATCTCATTTAAAAATGTTTGAGCAACAAAAGATTTCAAATAAAGATAAGCATACAAAATCATGTTCTAGAATGTTCTAAAACTAAGGAAGAAAGTACCTCTTTAAAAATAGAAGTTCATGAATGGAAAAATGATTTAACCAACATGGTTAAAACCACTGAAACTTTTCAAAAGAACATGATATTTGAAGAAGGGATATTTGACAAAGATAATTTATGTTTCAAATCTTCTGAAAAATAAAAGCTTTATGAAAAAAAATTGTGTCAAACAAGAAGGATGAGAAAGGTAATAGAAAATGTTCATACTATAACTAATATGGACACCTGGAATCAATATGCTATCATAAGAAAAAATTTGGGAAAGCAAGACAATATTCTTATGATAACAAATATAATCATTCTATAGCATAACGTTCTCGTCACAGAACAGATCATTTTGGTTGCAAAAAAGTTGAGAAGGAATGTTCTTATTATGGAAATTTTGATCAAATGGAGTTAAAATGTTATTATAAGAAAAAATATTCTGGAAGAATATACACTAACCATCAATGACCCAAACAAATATGGGTACCAAAATCATTACTAACTTGTGATGCAGGAACATCATCCAACAATCAAGAAAAAATATTGATACATGGACAAGGCATGCTCAAAACACATGAATGGAAAAGTATGGTGCCTCATCTCATTACAAAAATTTGGAGAGTCTATAACCTTTGGAAACATTAATAAATCAAAGGTACATGTATCATTAGTTGTAATAATTTTGCATAGATTAAGGATTTTTGGTATGTGAAAGATAACTTTGTAAAATTGGTTTTAAAGTTATTTTTTAAACCCCCAATGGTTGAGGTAAAACAAACATCCTCGTGTTTCATTTTAAAGAAAAATCCTTATGTTTTATATTAAATGAATTTCCAATCAAATCATGTTGTAAGTGATAGCGTCTCAGCAAGTGTACTGAATCATTGCAAGTAATGATTAAAACGGTAGTACCGAATGTCGAACTCAAGGATTGTATTTTACTATCGAATTGTGTTTAATAACTAGAATTGAACAAAAAATTTCGGAATTAATTGAAATAATATTTGAAACTAACAAGAGTAATAGAATTGAACTTTTATAATAAGAAAAATGTTAGAGATGAGTTTCACTTCGAATCCAACATTGGTTTCTAATTTGATCCTAGTTACTAAATTCCTTTGTTGAACTATTACCAAATTCTATTTATTATTCTTGCCCTAATGTCTTAGTGATAAAACCTTTAATTCCGAAGTAACCCCTAATTTCTTAGTGGATTTAAGATTAGAATTAAACATTACATTACACGAATTTGAAGGTGCAAACACGAGAAGAGGGAGTTGAATTGTGTTTGCCAAACTCGAATTCTTTTTGCTGTTTTTGTTGAATGTTGATTTAAGTTACTTGTTGAATAAATAATCAGATTAAGCAGCGGATAATAACAGCATAAGAGCACAACAATTTATCCTCGTTCACCATTAACTTGGCTACATCCAGTCCCTTCACTCTGAAGGCTTTAATCCACTAATTCAAAACACTTTGAATTACAGCACCTGACCCTCCAAGCCAGTCTTCTCAAACAGCCTGACAACCCCAGACTTTTGAGGAACGATAACAACACCTTGACTCTACAAGCAAAGTATTCTCAAAACAACCTGTAACCCCAGACTTTTAAGGAACAACACCTTGACCCTACAAGTCAAGTCTTCTCCTACCAATCTGACAACCCCAGATTAAAGAAGGAATCTACACCATTATCGGGTTAGATTACAAGGGTTTGGAACTTTGTAAAGTTGCTTCTGGATAAGCTGATTGTTGCACTATTTCACTTTCGAAAACACTTAGAAAATTTTGCTTTTGCACTCAAGTATTTCTCTCAATTGAACTCTCGGATAACTTTGAATTTGAAGCTTGAGTTCTGTGTTTTTCGATCAATTTGAACTCTAAGATGAATATGGATTTTATGCTTGAGTTCTTCTACTTTTCGATGCTTATTACTGCTGCCTAAAGCCTCCTTTTATAGCTGAAGTATAGGCTTTGTCCAAGCTTATTTTCGAGATGAATCTGCTCAGATTTCCTTGGAAAATTTTGTTGGCCAATCCTGTTTTACTTTAATTTTGAACCGTATCTTCTTTCTTCAGATTTCATTCGAATTTCCTTCAAGTCTTCAATGATTTTTGAATCAAATCTCCTTAATACTTTGATCAGATTTCTATCAAAAATCAATCAAGTCTTCTTTGAATTTTAATTAAGTCTTCACTGATCTGCATCATGATTTAAATCTAGACCATATGATCTGCTGATCTGGACCAAGTTTGGACCATGTGATATGATGTGTACCATTCTATTTCCTGATCTGGACACTGTAACCTTCTGATCTGGACTATGTGATATTCTCATCTGGACATGTGATCTTCTGATTTGAACCATGTGATCTGTTTTGGACCATGCTATCTTCAGGTCTGGACCAAGTCTTCTGTTTTGGACCAAGTCTGGAACATGTCTTCTGTTTTGGACTGAGTTATCTTCTGCACTCTGTTTCCTTCTGGTCTGACCAAGTCTTTTTCTGGACAAGATTACCTTCTCGTCTTACCAAATCTTCTTCTGGATAATGTTTCCTTCTGGTCTGGACCAAGTCTCCTTTTGGACATGCTTCCTTCTGGTCTGGACCAAGTCTCCTTCTGGACCGTGTTTCCTTCTGGTATTGACCAAGTCTCCTTCTGGACTATGCTTCCTTTTGATGTGGGCCATGAATAATATCCTGTGATAATGTCATTGTTTCTTCCCTATGATGATATCCTTTGATTGATGATATCCTCTGTTGTTTTCCTTTGATGACATCCTCTGATTCTTGCTTCTGATGGGATCCTCTAGTGATATCCTCTGGAGGTATCTTCTGGTATCCTCTGGAGCTATCTTCTGGTATCCTCTAGAGGTATCTTCTAGTATCCTCTGGAGGTATCTTCTGGTATCCTCTAGAGGTATCCTCTGGTGACATCCTCTGGTATCCTTTGACGACACTCTGGTGATATCTTCTGGCCGTATCTTCTGGTGGCATTTTTATCTTCTGGTGATGTCATCCTCTGATGACATCTTCTGCTTCTAATTTGTATCTTCTGGAGGTTTCTTCTGTTGGAACCAAGTTGGTTCTTACAATTAAAGTTTTGATGTTAACAAAAGTATTTTATGTAAATTGTATTTTCACTTAGAAGAACAAATCAGAGGCTGTGCAAAGTCAGAGGATGACACTACCAGAGGATACATCAAGAAGAAGCAACTAGAGGTTAAAAATGTCACCAGAAGTTTCGGCCAGAGGATATCAGAGTATATCATCAAAGGCAAACATCAGAGGATAGCATCAATCAGATGATATCTTTCTTGGCCCAGATCAGAAGGAAGCAGAATCAGAAGGAGACCTGGTCCAGAGCAGAAGGAAGCTTGTCAGAGGGAGACTTGGTCCATACTAGAAGGAAACATAAGTCAGACTTGGTCCAGACTTAATCCTGACTAGAAGATAGCATGGTCGTGAATATAAGAATCAGTCCAGACTTAATCCAGACTTGATCTAGAGTAGAAGATAACTGGTCCAGAACAAATGACTTGGCCCAGACCAGAAGATAGCATGGTCCAAAACATAAAACTGAGTCCAGATCAAAAGATATAATTGTCGAGAACATAAGACATAGTCCAGATTTAATCCAGACTTGGTCCAGATTTAATCCAGACTTAGTCCAGACTTGGTCCAGATCAGATATAAATGTCCAGATTAAAAGATCAATGGTCCAGATTAAAATATCAAATGTCCAAATTAAAAGATCAATGGTTCAGATTAAAAGATCAATGGGCCACATTAGAAGATCAATGGTTCAGATCAGAGGATCACACAATGGCACAAATCAGATCACATGGCCTAGAATTGGTCGAGATCAGAGGATTACAGAATGGTACAGATCATATTGCATGTTCCAGAGTTGGTCGAGATCAGAGGATCACAGAATTGCTACAGATCAGATTACATGGTCCAAAATTGGCCGAGATCAGAGGATCACAAAATGGCACAGATCAGATTACATGGTCTAGAGTTGGTCGAGATCAGAGGATCACATAATTGGTACATATCAGATTACATGGTCCAGAGTTGGTCGAGATCAAAAGATCATACAGTCCAGAATTTAAATCATGATGCAAATCAATGAAGACTTGATTAAAATTCGAAGATGACTTGATTAAATTTTGATAGAAATTTGATCAAAGTATTAAGGGGATTTGATTCAAAAACTCACTAAAGACTTGAAGAAGTTTGAATGTAATCTAAAGCTTAAAAATATATGGTTTGAAATTAAATGAAACAAGATTGGTCAACAAAATTTTCAAGTGCAATCTAAAGCTAAAAAGATACGATTTTAATTTAAGTGAAACAGGATTGGCCAACAGTATTTTCGAAGGAAATCTGAGCAAGATTTATTTTGAATTTAAGCTTGGACAAAGCCCTATTTGCAGCTATAAAAGGAGGCTTTAGGCAGCAGCATCAAGCATAAAAAATACAAGAACTCAAGCTTCATATTCAAAACAATCCGAGAGTTCAAAAGAGAGAATCACTTGAGTGCAAAAGCAATATTTTCTAAGTGTTTTCGAGAGAGAAATTCAGTGCAACAATCAGCTTTCCAGAAGCAACAAAAGTGTGCAAGAATCAGCCCAACAATTAGCTTTCCAGAAGCAAATTTGCAGAGTTCGAAACTTTGTAATCTAACCCGATAGTGGTGCAAATTCCTTCTTCAACTGGGGTTGTCAGATTGTTAGGAGAAGACTTGACTTGTAGAGTCAAGGAGTTGGTTTCGTTCCTCAAAAGTCAGGGGTTGTCAGCCTGTTTGGGAAGACTGACTTGGAGGGTCAGGTGTTGTAATTCAAAGGTTTTGAATTAGTGGATTAAAGCCTTCAGGATGAAGGGATTGGATCTAGCCAAGTCAATGGTGAACCAGAATAAATTGTTGTGTTCTTATGCTGTTATTTTCCGCTGCTAAGTCTGATTATTTGTTGATAAAGTAAATCAGATCAACATTCATTAAAACTGCAAAAAGATTCAAAGTTTGGCAAACACAATTCAACCCCCCTTCTCGTGTTTACACCTTCAATTGGCATCAGAGCTCGGTCTCAAGACTGAGCACTTTACAGTGTTTGAGGAAAGATCCATGGGTTCAACATGTTTGGAATCAATGAAGAAGCTATTGTAGGAAACATCAACAAACCACCTATGTTTGTTGGGGAATGGTTCGAGTACTGGAAGGACATGCTGAAGAGTTTCTTTTTCTCACAAGATCCTGAACTTTGGGACATGGTGAAAGATGGCTATACTGCTCCAAGAGATGCTGATGGTGTCAAATTTCACAGGAAAGATTTTGATGCTGACCAGAAGAAGATGTTTAAGTTACATCACAAATCCAGAACATTCATGATGAATGCAATCACATTCAAGGAGTTTGACAAGTGCACTAACAAGAAAACAGCAAAGAACATCTATGATATTCTGGTTATGACTTACAAAGGCAGCAAGCAAGTTCAAGAAGCAAAGGCCAACATTCTAGTCAAGAAGTACGAGCTGTTCAACATGGAAGAAGATGAAGACATTGAAGCAATGTTTTCCAGATTTCAGACTCTAGTTTCAGGATTAAGAGTACTAAAGAAGAGCTATACCACTGCTAACCACGTGAAGAAAATTCTTAGAAGTCTGCCAAACAAGTGGAGACCAAAGGTCACTGCCATTCAGGAAGCAAAGGACGTGAACACTTTGAAGCTGGAAGAATTAATCAGCTCCATCAAGTCACATGAAATAGAGCTTGAAGAAGATGAACCCAAGAAGAAGAATAAAACCCTAGCCTTAAAGTCCAAACGGAAGAAAGTTCTAAAAGAAGAAGCAGAAACGGAATCAAAAGATAGTGATTATGAGGACCAGAATCAAAAATCAAAAGTAGAAGACATTGCCTTCATAACCAAAAAGATTCTGAAAATGTGGCAAGGCAGAAGGAAGAAGTTTCCCCAGAGGAATTCCAAGCATTCCAACAGAGGAAAGGATGAGCAAGTCAAGAAGAGCATCATCTGCTATGGATGCAATGAACCTGGGCACATCAAGTCAGAATGTAAAAATCTGGAGAAAGGGAAAAATCAGAAGAAAGACTCTAGACCCAAGAAGAAGAATCTAATGGCAACATGGGATGATTCTGATGAATCCTCTGAAGATGAAGAAGTAGAATTAGCGATGATGGCACACATACATTCTGCCTCTGGAATTAATTCTAAAAGTAAATCAGAAGAAGCAGAATTGGCTCTGATGGCTCATTTTCATTATGCCTTTGGATTCGACCCAGATGCTGACTCTGGAAAAGAATCACAAGATGAAGAAGCAGAATTGGCTCTGATGACTTACACCAGCACTGCCTCAGGATCCAACCAAGACTCTGATTCTGGAAGTGAATCAGAAACAGAACTGGCTCTGATGGCTCACACAGACATTGCCTCTGAATCCGATACAGAATCTGATTTTGAAAGTGAATCATCAGAAGATGAAAAAGAGGTATTTTCTAAACTCACTCGATCTGATTTAATTACTGCAATGAATGGTATTTTAACCATCAATAACAAACTGTCTTTAAAACTGAAAAAACTTAGGGAAGAAAATAAGATTCTAACCAAAGAAATTGATGTTTTAATGAATCAAAATGCAGAATGTAAAATAGAAAATGCAACTCTTAAAACTGATGTTGCTGAGCATAAATATGAAAACCTAACTCTAAAAAGTAATATTTTTTCAACATCAAATACTGTATGTAATTCTGATATGCATGAACAAGTTTTACAAGATTATATTGTCAATGGTATGGAAAGAAGCAAATATGCTTCTATGATATACGGAGTTAGTAACAACAACAAAAGAGGCATAGGATTTGATGAAACTGTAACTAAACCTATTTCCTCTGATGTTTTGTGTGTTGTTTGTGCTAAGAAAGGTCACTCAAAATTGTCTTGTCCCATGATAAAAACAAGAAAAGGCAAGGAACCTTTCAAGACTAACAAACCCGGACCCAACCAGATTTGGGTTCCAAAAGATAAAATTGTTTATAATGCAGATGTTTTGGGCAACCAAAGTGAAACACCAGTCATGGTGCCTGGTCAATGGATGCTGGCAATATATGAAGGGAAAAAGGTCTATGTTCCAACTTCTGCCAAAAGAAGCAAACTGACTCTGGTGGAAGAAGAACGGGTCAACAAAATATCTATCAAAACCAGAACCACATGAAGAACCAGAAATATCAAAACAGATAGAGAAAGCACACATATCAACCAAATCAAAATAGGCAGAGGAATCACACATATCAACAAAGCTGGAACTACCAGAGGAATCATAATTATTATCAGTTCTAGAACTATCAGAGGAACCTGATATATCAGCAGAAAGAGAAGAATCAGAATCAGGAGAGTTCTTCGAACACTCCAGTGAAATTCATCAAGACTACAAATCTGGAAGGGAATGCAAAGTCCTTCATCCAGACCCTATAATCACAGAATATGCAGATTCATAATCTGAAAATCAATAACAAGAGGATTTTCAAAATGAAACTGAAGCTGTGACATATAGGTTATATTTATCTTTAAATATTGTTATTGTTTGATATTTATGTTTACTGTGATAACAAGAAGCTTGATCTTAAAAATCAAAGCTAGTTAAGTATGTTTGCAGGTTCTCAAACTGTCAGAGGAATCAAGTGATCCATATAATATGAACACTTCAGCAGAAACAACATTCAAGTGGTTTTAAAAACAAGCAGAAACCACCAGAAGTAGAACTAATGTTCTGGTTGTATTAATTTCACTTTTAAATTATTTAATTTGTATTATGTTATATGACAAATAGCTTGACCTGAAAAGTCAAAGCAAGATGAAGCTAATGCAGGTTAACCAGAACAAGAGTTAACGGATGCTGGTTTACCAGAACCAGAGGAAACCGAAGCTGGTTTACCAGAACCAGAGGAAATCGAAGCTGGTTTACCAGAACCAGAGGAAACCGAAGCTAGTTTATTAGAACCAGAGGAAGCCTATGCAGGATTACCAGAACCAGAAGCTGATGCAGGCAAAAGAACTTGAAAAAGCAGAAGCTTCAAGCAAGAATACGACAAATCTTAAGAGGATAAATCTGAAGAGAAGAAGGATATAGATGGAGTCTACCAATGCAAGAAGAGCTAAATGAATGCTATTTTGGATCTAGTTGCAAGACTAGAAAATAATATTATTGGAACCAAGTGGGTTTTCAAAAACAAGCTGAATGAAAAAGGAGAAGTTGTCAGAAACAAGGCACGATGTGTTGCACAAGGATACAGTCAGCAAGAAGGTATTGACTACACTGAGACTTTTGCTCCAGTGGCCAGGTTAGAAGCTATTCGTATCCTACTTTCCTTTGCTGATAATAATAATATCTCATTATTTCAAATGGATGTGAAAAGTGCATTTTTAAATGGTTATATAAGTGAAGAAGTCTATGTTAAACAACCCCCAGGTTTTGAAAGTTCTGAATTTCCAAACCATGTTTTTAAACTTAAAAAATATTTGTATGGTTTAAAACAAGCACCTAGCGCATGGTGTAACGCCCCGGATTTTTGGTCCAAAACGTTACTAAAAAAAATACTTTTAGAAAAATTTACGATAATTTTTTTTTAAGAATAAGAACATCTAACATTTATCCATTTAAATAATTAGTAACAATCACGTTTATTTAATGTTATTAAAAAATGTTTATTCAAAAACAAAAACAAAAAAAAGCTTACTAAAGTTTAGTGACAAGGATTTAAAAATAAAAAAATAGACATAGAAATGTTGCGAAAATATTTATTATTACAAAAATTGTCTTGAAAACCCCATTTTTACTCCACGTTCTCCGCACATTAATACTCATCAACTACTCTTGAATCTCCTCGAACTCATTAGTACCTAAAATGTTGTTGTAAGGGTCAGTTTTTTCCATCATCCACATCAAACCAAAGCTAAACATATAGAAGAATAACACAAAACATATAAAGCTAAAAACTTCTAATTTAAAAGAAAAAATGCGCAAACGGTAAATCGTATATAAAAAATATATGTATAATGCATGCTCCTAAAACTATATGATCCGGATATAAACCTGCCACTAAGGCAACTTCCACATAGAAAGATCACCCATACCAATGGGGAAAATAAACCTGCCACTAAGGTAACTCCCACGAAGATGCATATGCCATGACATGACCATATATTATCACAATTATACTCGCACACAGCCCAGTAAGAATCATGTCATATGCATTAAAAAAAAAATCACCTTTTTTAAAACCATCATATTATTCACATCACAAAGATCACATATCATACATCCTTATCATGAGAATCATATATTCATAGACAAATAATCATTAAATAATAATTTTCACCACGTACGCATAAAAATCGGGACTTGACTTCATTTACACCATAAAGATTAAAACTTTATATATAACAAGAAACTTCAAACTCCAACTCATAATACATCATCAAAATAAAAAATTTATCATATATATAACATAAGAAAAATCATATTTTTCTTCATATCCATCATAAAAATTAAAACTCTATCATGTATAATATAAAAATTCATATTTTACTTCTTAAAAAGACATACATTACATATCGAACTCAACGTAAAGGATTTCAGATTCCATTATTTTATTTTATTAGTCTACATTTATTTCTTTCAAAAGCAAGCAATTACAATTATTAGTTCCATATGTCATCCCACTAACGGTCTAACTCAAATTTGTGTGGGGAAAAGCCCTTACCTTGGTCGTTTTTCTTCCTAGTACGAAGCTCTAAGCCCCCACGAAGTTGTTCACACGAAAGTTTGCTGCACGAAGGAGATGACGGCTAGGGTTTCGGTATTTTTTTCTGCTTATTATTACTTAGTATCGAAATATTGTGGACTTTAGGGAAAATTTAAAGTGGAGATTATTGGGTAGATAGTGTTGGGTCCAAATAAAGAATAGAAGGGAGAAAATATTATTTTATTTATTTTTTTTCTTAACCTTGATCATACAAAAACTAAGCCACCAACTCCAAGCCCAAATTTCTATTATGGCTTGGGTCACACCTAGCCACAAACCCTTAGCTCAAATTCTTCTTGTACTAAAAAACATATATATATATATATAATTATATAAAACTTCTCCTTTGATTAAATAATTCTTACTAATAATTTTATCAACTACAATAAGTCGAACAAGGCAAATAATTATCACACCTAAATTAATAATGAAATATATATATATTTATAAGTCTTAATTATTTTAAATAATAAATTTAGAGGATGTTACAATACTCGCCCCCCTAAAAACAGTTTCGTCCTCGAAACTAGTCTAACATGAAAAGGTTAAGGTAGAGCTCTCTCATTTTTTCCTCTAATTCCCAAGTTGCATCTTCAGTTGTTTGGTCCCAAATTACCTTGACCAATGTGATCTCCTTACCTCGTAGGTGCTTAGTAGTCCTGTCTGCAATGCTCAATGGTGGAACTGCAAAAGAAAGGTTCTCCTTCAACTGGATATCATCTGGCACGATAATATGGGTAGGATCAGCCATGTACTTCCTCAACTGTGACACGTGGAACACATCATCCAGCTTGGCCAAACTCGGAGGCAAGGCAATTTGATAAGCTACTAGACCCACACGTTCGAGTATCTGGTATGGGCCAATGAATTTAGGAGTTAACTTCTTAGACTTCAGTGCCCTACCAACTCCAGTAGTAGGCGTCACTCTCAAAAATACATGTTCAGCCTCTTGAAACTCCAGCGGTTTCCTCCGTTGGTCGGCATAACTCTTTTGTCTGCTTTGTGCTACCTTCATCCTTTCTTGGATTAGACGGACCTTATCTATGGTCTGTTGTACCAATTCTGGCCCCACAATTAAGTTCTCACCATCCTGATACCAACACAAGGGGGTTTGGCACTTACGCCCATACAGAGCCTCGTACGGTGCCATCCCAATGCTTGCATGATAGCTGTTGTTGTAGGTGAACTCAATGAGAGGCAATATATTATCCCAACTTCCTTGCTCATCCAGCACACACGCTCTCAGTAAATCCTCCAAGGTCTGAATAGTTCTTTCTATTTGTCCGTCGGTTTGAGGGTGATAGGCCGAACTCAATCTCAACTTAGTACCCAACGCCTCATGTAATGCTCCCCACAAATGAGAAATGAACTTCGGATCTCTATCTGACACAATGCTAGAGGGTACCCTATGTAGTCTGACAATCTCTGTAATGTATATCACTGCAAGCTTAGTCACATCATAATTAGTCCTCACGAGTATGAGATGGGCAGATTTGGTTAACCTGTCGACAATCACCCAAATGGAGTCAAACTTCCATTGAGTCTTAGGCAATGCTACCACAAAATCCACGAATATACTATCCCATTTCCATATTGGTATGTCTAATGGCCTTAATAGTCCCCCTGGCTTTTGATGTTCTACCTTAGCTTTCTGACAAGTCAAACACGAAGCCACATATTCTGCTACTTGTTTCTTCATTCTCGGCCACCAAAACGTCTACTTAAGGTCTTTATACATTTTGGTGGTACCAGGGTGAATACTCAGCTTGCTTTTGTGGGCCTTATCCAAGATAGTCCTCCTTAATTCGGTATTTTCAGGTATACAAAGACGTCCATTACATCTCAAAATATCATCTGGGCCCACCTTGAATTCAGGTGCCCTGCCAACCTCGATCAACTTCCTTTTCTCTTTAGTCAACACGTCTGTAACTTGGAGAACTTTAATCTCATTCATCAGTTCACTATCTATAATGATCATTCCACAGTGTACTTTCCCCAATGTAGAATCCAAATTATGATTCAAGTCACAGAACTTCTCTAACAACTCCAACCCCTTCATTGTTACAAACAAGAGATGAACGCGCTTCCTGCTTAAGGCATCAGCCACCACGTTCGCTTTACCTAGATGGTAATGCAATGTGAACTCATAATCTTTAATAAACTCCATCCATCTCCTCTGCCTAATGTTAAGCTCCTTTTGATCAAACAAGTATTTCAAACTCTTATGGTCACTAAATACATCAAAACTACACCCATACAGATAATGTCTCCAAATTTTCAATGCAAAGACAATTGCAGCTAACTCCAAGTCATGAGTGGGATAATTCTTTTCATGCACTTTCAATTGCCTTGAAGCATAGGCCACTACTTGTTTGTTTTGCATCAGTACACAACCCAATCCTTGGTATGAGGCATCACAATAAACTTCGTAAGGCTCTTCTGGTTGTGGCAACACTAACACTGGAGATGTAGTTAGTTTGTCTTTCATCAGTTGGAAACTTTTCTCACACTCCTCAGTCCAAGCATAAATCTTGTTCTTCTTCGTAAGGTGTGTCGATGGAGCAGCAATCTTGGCAAATCCCTCAATAAATCTCCTATAGTACCCAGCTAAGCCCAGAAAACTCCTAATCTCTGTGACTGTCTGCGGTTGTTTCCATGCCATCACGGCTTCTACCTTGGATGGGTCGAGAGCGATCCCTTCCTTAGAAATTACATGTCCCAAGAACTTCACTTCTTCCAACCAAAATTCACATTTTCCTAGATTGGCATATAGTTGTTGCTCCTTCAGTACTTGCAGAACTTGACACAAATGTTCCTCCCTACTCTTGGAATAGATCAAGATGTCATCAATAAAGATCACCACAAACTTGTCTAAGAACGAACGGAAGATACGGTTCATATAATCCATGAAGATAGCTGGCGCATTGGTTACTCCAAAAGGCATCACCAAGTACTCATAGTGCCCATATCGCGTTCTAAATGTTGTCTTGGATATATCATCTTCTTACACACAATCTTGATTTTCCATCCTTCTTCTTGACCAATAACACGGGGACTCCCCATGGTGACACACTAGGCCGAATGAATTTCTTAGACAAAAGGTCTTCCAATTGGTTCTTTAGGTCTGATAGCTCTAAGGGGGCCATTCTGTAAGGAGCGATAGAGATGAGTCCAGTACCTGGACTAACATCGATAGAAAATTCGACATCACGGACTGGGGGTAGTCCTGGTACGTCTGGTGGGAAAACCTCAAAGAAATCCTTCACTACCGGGATCTCATCGACAACAACCTCTGGACTCATGCTTACTGAGTTGAGAAACACATATTTCTAGACTCCTCCCTCCAGAGAAAACTTCAATTTGTTGGCTGAAAGGAACTTCGAAATATCGGGATCTGGAAATATCACGTTCCGTCAGGCACAGTCTAACATGATGTAGTTGCTAGACAACCAATCCATTCCCAAAATTACTCCAAGATGTTTCAGAGGAATACAAATTAAATCGATCTTAAAATTCATTTTAAACACAGTCAGCGAGTATTGCAAACACGCCAAATTACATTTTACTGGTTCAGCAGAGGGAAGGGTAACCATTAAATCGAATGGTAAGGTAGTGACATTTAGTTGGAGCGATTCCACCCAATCTAATGAAATGAACGAGTGTGTTGCCCCAAAATCATATATCACAAAAAGTATTTTTCTAGCAATAAAACACTCACCCTGGATAAGTTCTGAGGAAGATGGTGCTTCTTCTCCTCTAATGTGATAAACACGTCCTCAAGCAGTAGGGCGTGCCACATCCTTGTTGTTGATAGTATCCTTCTCTCGACAATCTTTTGCCATATGGCCTGGTTTCTAACAAGCATAACATATCATGGTTCTTTTTGGACACTCAGTCAGCCTATGTCCCTCCTGTCCACAGTGATAGCATCGAACAATATGCGCCTGGTTTTGTGTTGGATTCTGATGCCTCAGATTTCCCATGTTTTGGGGTCCCGGTCGATCTCCAGTAGTCCCCTGTGGGCGGGCATACGGCTTTTTCTGTTGGAACTGACTGCCTTTTTTTTGTTGGTCACTGTTTCCCTGTTTGAAAGTAATATTTAGAGATAGAATCCCATAATTAAATGGTAAGGTTGTGTTTTATTTCCTACCTGAGGTCTCGTTGGTCCCCCAATAGCACCTCTGTTCAGGTGGCCCCATTTCATGATCTCCACCTTTTTGCACTTCTCCACCAGCACCTGATACTGACGTATCTCTAGAGGTCCCACAGACTACTTAATTTCATATCTGAGCCCGCTTTCAAACTTCTCACACATGTACTCTTCATCCATTTGGTTATGAAAGTAGCGAAAATGTTTTGCTAGGGACTTAAACTTTGCTGCATACTCGGACACTGTGAGACTTCCCTGATATAGTCTCAAGAATTGGGCCTCCTTCTCAGCCCTGGCACTCTTCGAAAAATATTTGTCCAAGAACTTTCTCTTGAAAATTTCCCAGGTCACCTCTTCGTGATTTCCTTCCATCATTTGCCTCGCCCCTCGCCACCAGTTTTCAGCTTCACCAATCAACAAATAGGTGGCATACCCCACCTTCGTGTCATCTGGGTAGTGGAGGATCTCAAGGATCTTCTCGATCTCTTGCAGCCAGAGGTCGGCCTTGTCAAGGTCATGCTCCCCTTTAAATTTTGGGGGATCTTCCCTAAGGAATTCAGTCAGTCCTCTTGTTGCCATAGTTGCTTCCTCCCTCAGGTCCCTCTGCGCATTACGTTGAGCCTGGTTTGCAGCTTGTTGAGCTTGAACTGCAGCTTGTTGGGCCATTGCGGCAGCCATCGCATTCATGGCGTGGATTGCTTCAGCCATGTCACTTTCTCCCTGGGGCACTGGTCGATTTGCGCGACGAGCCATACTTCCTACAAATTATCTAATCAGGATAACACTGCGATCACATTGTAACCTTAGGGTCGTAAGGAATATTTTATTCACGCCTATAAAGCAGGTTCGGGTCACACAATAAATTGTGTACTAGGGGGTTCCCAGGAAAGAGAGGTGGGTCTACGGACCACTTAATAACCAAGTCTTTCCTTAGCCAGAATCCCACTACTACAACTTTTTACGGTATTACCCTTCCCTTCTATTATGGTGACAATAGCTTTAGGTCACACGATAAGTCGTGTACTAGTGGGGTTCCCAGGAAAGAGAGGTGGGAAAATGGACCGCTTAATAACCAAGTCTTTCCTTAGCCAGAATTCCACTAATAAAACTTTTTACGGTGTTACCCTTCACTTATATTGTGGGAATCATACAAAAAATATATGTATAATGCGTGCTCCTAAAACTATATGATCCGGATATAAACCTGCCACTAAGGCAACTTCCACACAGAAGATCACCCATACCAATGGGGCAAATAAACCTGCCACTAAGGCAACTCCCACGAAGATGCATATGCCATGACATGACCATATATTATCACAATTATACTCGCACACAACCCACTAAGAATCATGTCATATGCATTAAAAAAAAATCACCTTTTTTAAAACCATCATCTTATTCACATCACAAAGATCACATATCACACATCCTTATCATGAGAATCATATATTCATAGACAAATAATCATTAAATAATAATTTTCACCACGTACGCATAAAAATCAGGACTTGACTTCATTTACACCATAAAGATTAAAACTTTATATGTAACAATAAACTTCAAACTCCAACTCATAATACATCATCAAAATGAAAACTTTATCATATATAACATAAGAAAAATAATATTTTGCTTCATATCCATCATCAAAATTAAAACTCTATCATGTATAATATAAAAATTCATATTTTACTTCTTAAAAAGACATACGTTACATATCGAACTCAACGTAAAGGATTTCAGATTCCATTATTTTATTTTATTAGTCTACATTTATTTCTTTCAAAAGCAAGTAATTACAATTATTAGTTCCATATGTCATCCCACTAACGGTCTAACCCAAATTTGTGTGGGGAAAAGCCCTTACCTTGGCCGCTTTTCTTCTAGTACGAAGCTCTAAGCCCCCACGAAGTTGTTCACCCGAAATGTTTGCTGCACGAAGGAGATGAGGTGTGAAGGAAATGACGGATAGGGTTTCGGTATTTTTTTCTGCTTATTATTACTTAGTATCGAAATATTGTGGACTTTAGGGAAAATTTATAGTGGAGATTATTGGGTAGATAGTGTTGGGCCCAAATAAAGAATAGAAGGGAGAAAATATTATTATTATTTTTTCTTAACCTTGATCATACAAAAACTAAGCCACCAACTCCAAGCCCAAATTTCTATTATGGCTTGGGTCACACCTTGCCATAAACCCTTAGCTCGAATTCTTCTTGTACTAAAAAACATATATATATATATATATAATTATATAAAACTTCTCCATTGATTAAAAAATTCTTACTAATAATTTTATCAACTACAATAAGTCGAACAAGGCAAATAATTATCACACCTAAATTAATAATGAAATATATATATATATATATATATATATATATATTTATAAGTCTTAATTATTTTAAATAATAAATTTAGAGGATGTTACACATGGCATGATAGATTTAGTAACTTCCTACTTAAAAATGACTTTGAATGAGGACAAGTAGACAATACTCTTTTTAGAAAATCAATAAAAGATGATATTCTAATTATTCAAGTTTATGTTGATGATATTGTCTTTGGATCTACTAATGGCACTCTCTGCCAAGAATTTTCTAAATTGATGCAGCAGGAATTTCAAATGAGCATGATGGGAGAACTTAAGTTCTTCATAGGAATTCAAATTCACAAAATGTAAAAAAGGTCTATACATTCATCAAACAAAATATACAAAGAGCTTCTCAAGAAGTTTAAGATGAGTGATTGCAGATCTATGGCTACCCAATGCACCCTACCAGCTCACATGAAAAAGGATGACTAAGGCCAAAAATCCTACAAAGATACCTAAAAGGCACTATCAATTTCACCCTGTTCTACAAAGAAACTCCTACATACAAATTGAGTGGATACTGTGACTCTGATTATGCTGGAGACAAATTTGAGAGAAAGAGCACAAGTGGAAACTGCACGTTCTTGGGAGATAATTTAATATCCTGGGCAAGCAAGAGACAAAGCACCATTGCAATGTCAACAACAAAAGCTGAATATATCTTAGCAGCCGGATGCAGCTCTCAACTTATTTGGATGAAACATCAGCTGGAAGACTACAACATCATGGAAACCAACATCCCTTTATATTGTGACAACATTTCAGCCATCAACATAACCAAAAACCCTATCCTTGATTCTAGAGCCAAACACATAAAAATCAAACACCACTTCATCAGAGATTATGTTCAAAAAGGGACACTCAACATGTAGTTTGTAGACATTGACCATCAATGAGCTTACATATTCACTAAACCACTTCCTGAAGATAGGTTTGACTTCATCAAGAAAAACCTTAATCTTACTTTCATTCCTGACAAATAGCTTAGTTTAATTTCTTTTATGTATGTTATTTTACTTTTATTGTCGTGTATTTTTTTTCAAAATAAAAAAAAATAATAAAAAAAGGTCATAAGATGAAAAAAAAAAGTCAAAAGATAAAAAAAATTAAACGGATCTCTTTTCTTCCTTCAATCCTTTTTTTTGATGACAAAGGGGGATAAGATGTATTTGATAAAGAATCTGGGGCATTAGACTTAGGGGGAGAAAACTTCAAAGTAAAGCTAAGTCTTAGGGGGAGTCAAAGTCAAAAGGGGGAGATTGTTGGAACCAAGTTAGTTCTTACAATTAAAGTTTTGATGTTAACAAAAGTATTTAATGTAAATTGTATCTCGACTTAGAAGAAAAAATCAGAGGCTGTGCAAAATCAGAGGATGACACCACCAGAGGATACGTCCAGAGGAAGCAACCAGAGGATAAACCCCTAGTGGATACCAGAGGATGTCACCAGAGGATACACCTCTAGAGGATATCATCAAAGGAAAACATCAGAGGATAGCATCAATTAGAGGATATCTTTCTTGGCCCAAATCAGAAGGAAGCAGAATCAGAAGGAGACCTGGTCTAGAGCAGAAGGAAGCTTGTCAGAGGGAGACTTGGTCCAGACCAGAAGGAAACATAAGTCAGACTTGGTCCAGACTTAATCCTGACCAGAAGATAGCATGGTCGTGAATATAAGAATCAGTCCAGACTTAATCCAGATTTGGTCTAGAGCAAAAGATAACTGGTCCAGAACAAATGACTTGGTTCAGACCAGAAGATAGCATGGTCCAGAACAAATGACTTGGTCAGATTACATGGTCCAGACTTTGTCGAGATCAGTAGATCATACAGTCCAGAATTTAAATCATGATGCAAATCAGTGAAGACTTGATTAAAATTCGAAGAAGACTTGATTAAATATTGATAGAAATTTGATCAAAGTATTAAGGGGATTTGATTCAAAAAATCACTGAAGACTTGAAGAAATTCGAATGCAATCTGAAGCTTAAAAAGATATGGTTTGAAATTAAAAGAAACAAGATTGGTCAACAGAATTTTCAAGTGCAATCTGAAGCTAAAAAGATACGATTTTAATTTAAGTGAAACAGGATTGGCCAACAGTATTTTTCAAGGAAATCTGAGCAAGATTTATTTCGAATTTAAGCTTGGACAAAGCCTTATTTGCAGCTATAAAAGAAGGCTTCAGGCAGCAGCATCAAGCCTCGAAAACACAAGAACTCAAGCTTCATATTCAACGCAATCTGAGAGTTCAAAAGAGAGAATCACTTGAGTGCAAAAGCAATATTTTCTAAGGGTTTTCGAGAGAGAAATTCAATGTAACAATCAGCTTTCCAGAAGCAACAAAAGTGTGCAAGAATCAGCCCAGCAATCAGCTTTCCAGAAGCAAATTTGCAGAGTTCCAACATTTGTAATCTAACCCGATAGTGGTGCAAATTCCTTCTTCAATCTGGGGTTGTTAGATTGTTAGGAGAAGACATAGAGTCAAGGTGTTGTTTTCGTTCCTCAAAAGTTTGGGGTTGTCAGGCTGTTTGGGAAAATTGACTTGGAGGGTCAGGTGTTGTAATTCAAAGGTTTTGAATTAGTGGATTAAAGCCTTCAGGATGAAGGGACTGGATGTAGCCAAGTTAATGGTGAACCAGGATAAATAGCTGTGTTCTTATGCTGTTATTTTCGTTGCTAAGTCTGATTATTTGTTAATCAAGTAAATCACATCAACATTCAACAAATCAACAAAAAGATTCAAAGTTTGGCAAACACAATTCAACCCCCTTCTGGTGTTTGCACCTTCATCTTCTGGTTGTATCTTCTGGAGGTATCTTCTATTGACGTCATCCTCTGGTGACGCCATCCTTTGATTTTTCACATCCTTTGATTTTTCATATCCTTTGATTTTTCATTCTTCTTCTTAGTCAAAATATCATTTTCATAAAATACTTTTGTTAAAATCAAAACTTTAATTGAAAGAACCAACTTGGTTCAAACAAAATTCTCTTATTAAACTATTTCCTCTGCAAACAATTCAATTGGTTACATGACCTGTATCTATCCCTAAACTACAATATCATGAATTTCTCATCTCAAGCTTTCCTAAAGTCCACTGTCGTTTCAAAATACCAAACATAAAGCAGTTTAAAGTTGATCAAGCAATAAAAAGCATTAAGCACAGAGATGAGAAAAATAATTGAATAAACTCATTCATATAACTAAAAATCACAAATAAGGGTTTTATCTTGTTTCACTCATGATAGAGATACAAAAAGTAGAGATTAGAGAAGAATTTCAAGAGATTAGAGATGAATAATTCTTGAAAAAACTCCTCCAATGGTGTTAGAAACAGTCGTCTATGAGTTTCTCTGCTAGGACATAAGTCTCCAAACTTCCAAATAGCCAAAAAGATACGTAGAAAGTGAGAAAAACACGTTTTTACGCATTTTGCAGTGGAACACACGTCCCAAGCGCAACATTTGCGCTCCAGGCGCGCCTGGACATAATCAAGCTGTGAAAATATTGTGGAAATGCGCCTCAAGCACAAGCATTTGCGCTTCAAGCACGCAACATCTAATGTTTGACGAATAATGCATTTTTCTCTTCTTTTGAGTTCGAATTGTTTTCGGTGTCTTTGTAAGACCCTTAAATTTAATATTAATTTTGGAATTAATATTAAGGGTATTTTGGGGATATTTGTAAAATATTTAATATATGTATGTTTGAGTGAATATATATATATATATAAATATTTATTTTGGAGGATGAAAATTATTGGATGAAGATTAAATTAATTTAATTACGAGTAATTAAATTAATCGGGCATTTAATTAAGGATTAGTGGCTAATTGCAAGACAATTAAGTGCTGAAGGATCCAACATTATTTTAACATTATTTTTGGGTGAGGTGGCACCACAAAAGCCTATAAATAGGAGTGAGAAGGATGGTGAAATCAGAACACCATCCCTCCTTCCTCACTGCCCATACTGCATATAACAGTGCTGCATGTAACATCACCCTCCCCTCCCATTCTGAAATCTGTTCCAGTTCACGATTTCAAAATACAAAAGAGGGAGTTCCTCAAAAGTTCCATCAATTGGAAATACAAGCACCAAACCAGAATACCCCCAGTACTAAAGTTGTTCCCCACGTCATTACAGAGCTAGAGAACCCAATTTCGTAGCAGCAAACTCAGGCAGTAGTTTCACCAAATTTTGGCGCGTAAACGGGAACGGAAACAGAAACGTGAGAAGTAGCAGACACGCAGCAAGGGTAAGGGAACCTTCCACTTTCTAGTTGTATTAGGGCTGTAAGTGCATAACTTTCATGGCATTACTAGTGTTGTTTTGAAACTGGTTTGACTGATGCTTGAAAGAAATGAAAAATGCATTTTTTTTGACGTTTTAAAAGCTCTGTGATGATGGCTGTTTGGGCTGAATGCACTAAAGTTGTGTTGTTTATGTGGGAAAGTGGAAAATGTCTTGAATGTTATTTCAAACATGATTTAAAAATGCATGTTCATAAAACAATTTTGAAAATGGTTTTGAAATGCAAAAATGCATCATGTTTGTGTTTTGCTGCTCTGTGATGCTGCATGTTATTCTGATGTGTTGTGACAGCTGAAATGCTTGCATATTATTCTGGTGTGTTGTGAAAACTAAAATGCTTGCATCTTATTTTGATGTGTTGTGAAAGCTGAAATGCTTGCATGTTATTCTGATGTGATGTGAAAGCTGAAATGCTGTATGATGTTCTGATGGTTTGAAAATCTGGATGATTATGATGATTGAACATTCTATTTCTGGTTCTGGATGATTCGGTGTTAATAATTCTGATTCTGTTTTGCTTATGATGATTCTGGTGTGAATCATTCTGTTTTGCTTCTGATGATTCTGGTGTGAATCATTCTGTTTTGCTTATGATGATTCTGGTGTGAATCATTCTGTTTTGCTTATGATGATTCTGGTGTGAGTCATTCTGTTTTGCTTCTGATGATTTTGGTGTGAGTCATTCTGTTTTGCTTCAGATGATTCTGGTGTTAATCATTCTGTTTTGCTTCTGATGATTCTGGTGTGAGTCATTCTGTTTTGCTTCTGATGATTCTGGTGTTAACCATTCTGTTTTGCCTATGATGATACTGGTGTGAATCATTCTGTTTTGCTTTTCATGATTCTGGTGTGAATCATTCTGTTTTGCTTCTGATGTTCTGATGTTAATCATTTTGATTCTGGTTCTGATGTTCTGGTGTTGATGATTCTGATTCTGGTTCTGTTCCTGATGTTCTGATGTTAATCATTCTGATTCTGGTTCTGTTTTCTGATGAATGGCCGCGTGTTCGTGGTGGTCCATTCAAATATGCGCAACCACGTGCTGATCTGTTGAGCGATTGCACGAGTGCTGGTCTTCTGAGCGACTGCACTAAGTACTGATCTGTTGAGCGATTGTACTTTGGTATATAGGTGCTGGTCTGTTGAGCGACTGCACTGGTACTGGACTGTTGAGCGTTTGTACCCTGAAATGCGCAACCACGTGCTGGTCTGTTGAGCGACTGCACGAGTGCTGGTCTGTTGAGCGACTGCACTAGGTGTTGATCTGTTGAGCGATTGCACCATGGTCTTGAGGGCCGTTAAAGTCTATCATACATATAAATTGTGCTGGTCTGTTGAGCGACTGCACCTTGGTGATTCCAAGAAATTGTATACATGAGCTTATACATATTGCATCGAGGGGTTGACCGGTGGGGTCACGATTGGATTATGATGATGAGTGGAAATTGAATATGTGTGAGTGCTTATTAGAATTTGAATTTCTGATTAATGATTGTGATTGCTGAAGTGTTGGTTGTACTTACCACATATTTTTCATATTCATTGGCTACTGTTTTGAAAAGGCATATATGTCATTAAATTTCAAATGAGCATTATTATTTTCCTCATCATCATATGTTATACCATGGATATATTTGTTGCTGTGAAATATATGATATGTGATTATTTATTAATTTCGGTCGGTGACCCTTGCTATTATATTGTGGAAATTGGGCTTTGCCCTTAGATGTTACCCGAACCCGTCCTACCGATGGATACACTAATGACAAAAGCGTCGTTAGTTTCCCCTGATCTTTACGTACGGAGTATCCGTGGACAACGCAGAAGGACGGACGGTTGGCTGAAGATGAGACTTATAGAGGATACGGTGGAGACCGTGCTACTATAGCTTAGTGCATGATCAGACTAGACTTTTGTATAAGGTCTTGAGTTTTGGGAAATGTAATTTATTTTGGGAATTAATGTATGACTTTTCCGCAGTATTTTCCGCACTCTGATACTGTTTAGTGGCCACAGGGCGGGTGTTCTCTTTTGAAATGAACTGATGAAAATTTTATTTTAATTCCCTTGACATTAATTTTGGAAAACTCATTTTAATTATTTATTGAAAAAAAAAATACACTCGCGCTGTCTTTTAAACTCGGGGTGTTACAGTCTTCATGAAAGTTACAGCTATGGATCTTAGCTTTCATTTGAATATGGTTTGACTTTAATTGGACATCTACAACTCCATATATGGCTGAAATACTCCACATAGGTCATGTTGATTTCTCACCAAAATTCAGCACTGTACTAAAACAAATAAACAACGCAAAACTACGAAAATTCTCTACTTAGTCAAGGAAATAAGAACATAAGAATTTTATTAAATCCAAGAAATAAAATCAACAAAATATATCACATAACTCCTTGATTAACTAATGATTAAAGATAAATAAGAATAAAAACAATGAAAAATATGCATATGATGAAGAGTTATCAGTAACTCTTTTCAAAATTCCTAGTAAAAGAGTTTTTAAAAAGAATTGTCATTTCTATAACAAGTGATCAAGGGAAATTGAAAAATCATTATTAAGATCATTATTTAGTGAAAATGATATTTCACATGGTTTTCTTGTCAAAGAACTTTCCAACAATATAAAGTTGTTTTTTAAAAAATAAATTACAAGAAATGGTTAGAACAATTTTATATGAATCAAGTGTTGAAAAATAATTTTGGGGAGAAGTTATAAAAATTGTTTGCCATGTTTTTAATCTTGAACATACCTTCATATGAATTTTTGAAAAATAGAAAGCAAAACATATCATATTTTCACATTTTTGAATGTCATTACTATGTTTTTCATGATAAAGAAAGTATGGGCAAATTTTTTTTTTCTGAATACTCTACATTCTATAAATATTATAGAATATAAAATCTCAAGGCCCAAACCTTAGATAAAATTATGAATGTTATGTTTGATGAATATGTTGATTGTCATGATGAAAGATAGGATGGTGAAGAAAAATATTTACAATGTTAAATTTGGATAAAATCACAAAGTTGATAATTTTCAATCATCATCCTCAAAAACTCCAAAGTTTGATCATGGAGTAACAAACCAAAAAAACCTGAGAGAATGATCAATTTAAGCAAAAAAGTTCACGCCTTCAATCTAGAAGCAGTACTTGAACGTTCTCCATAAGAGTAGAATGTTCTTGATAGTGAATATGCTTCATCCGATCAAAACTAATGTCGCTTATCACGATGATATGGTTGAAGAACATCAACAACTCCTAAATGAGCTTTAAACATTTGCTTGTACCTCACTGCTTACCTTTCCTCGGAAATATCTCATCAAGATCAAATTATTGGAAGACACAATGGTGGAATAAGAACTTGATTGATATTCCAAAAATATGACAACAATATGGCTACGATTTCAAAAACATAGCCAAAAATAACCAATGAAGCCAAAATGGAACAATTTTGAATTAATATCATAATGGAGGAAATCTCTCAACAACAAAAGCTAAATTGTTTCATTTTGACCATCAATCAAGATAAACAAATGAGCATGAAGAGAAGCTCCAAAATATACAAAGATTTCTCGTCGTCGAACCTCGAGTAAGAAAGATCACTAAAGGAGGTACACTCAATTCCAATTCTTATGATATTTGCATCATGATAAGTGTGAATATTTTTTTGCAATAATATTATGTGATTGATTAGATGCTCTTAAAATTAAGAATGCGTACTATTTTTGATGCAAGTACGACATTAAAGTTTAATTGATTACATCACTCTTTGTCATTACTTGTACATGCATATGTCTAATTCCTATAATAAATATGTTTTCACTCTTTGTTCCTACACTTTTCATGATGTTGTAAACAAGTGTGCAAATCTAGCTTGATGATCAAAATTATTGTCTTTATTATAAAGACAATTAAAATAAATTAGTGTCTTTAATGATTAGACAAAGGGTTGTTTTGTCAAGTATAATTCATTGAATATTTTTTCACACTTTACACAATAACATACTTTAAATTATCATGTTAAGTGAATTAACATCATTTTGTGAAAATTCACCTTTTTATGTCCTTGAAAGCATTCTCTATCATGTTCTCTAATTGCATTGCATATATTGAGTAGCCTATACATTGTTTCATGCGTGAGTATAATATTTTGAATATGGTTGTTCAAAAAAATTGATATTATAATGTGGCTTATGAAAAAGATCCTTGAACATATTTTAAATATATATAATGTGTAGGATTTACTTTTGAAGTATTTCAACAAGAGAATACATGATTAGTTTTAATGGCAATAATTTGTGTATTTTCCCTAAAAACTCAAAATTGCTCTAAATAGAAAAAGGCATGCACATTGTGTTCTTAAAAACATATTTGATTTGTTTTTATCATGAAAATATTGTCTCAAATATTAATGAATGATCATCTTGATACATTTCCATGCCATGAAGTCAAAAATGGATGTGAGCATTTTAAAGCATATTAATATATGTCTTTGCAAATGAGTCTTATTTGTTGCATACTTCTTTTGTGAAATTGATCTCAAATGTTTAAATATATTTTAAGCATGATAGATAGAAATAGCAACTATCAAAAAGCATCATACACACTTACTAATGAAAGTAAGCTTGAACATGTGCCTTATTGTTAATTTTTGTGTGTTGCAAAAACATTGTGAAAAAACATTTTTTTTTAATGTGAGCAAATCTCTTGACATATTTTTGATCCACTTAAAAAAATTAGTTTTTGAAAAAATACAAAAACTATTAGCATAAGAATGTTTTGTAAAGAGAGAAACTATATTTGACATGATATCACTTTCCTTTTATGTTTTTTTTCCCTGTATGCGCTCATTTTCTCTATTTCTAAAAATAAAAAAATTGATCTATTTCTAACAGTAAACATGATCGTGTTCAAATTAAAAGGTTATCTATTGTGAAAAAGGACAAAGAGAAAAAGGCATCTTGATTGTATTCAGGAACATTGAAATATTAAAGGATATTCGTTTCATAATATTCATGGGGAGTTATTAGAAAATATTATTTTTCTTGCAAAAAAATTCATTAATTGATTTTCGAGTGTGTTAAAATGCATGCATATGTTTGCATGTAATTATGTCATATTGCTTTCGTTATCATTACCCATGTCTTGATTGCAATATTGACTAAAATGATTATTGATCATCATACATGCTATGTTCCTTGATGCTAAATGCAAACTTGTAAAGTTTGATATATGAATGTATTGATCAACCACATGATTTCTATGTGCAATATACTCATGCTATTGTTCCCCACATTTGTACTTCACTTTTCATTCCCCAACCTTTTTGATATATGCCAAAAAGGGAGATAAATATATGATGGACATAGGATGAAAGTAATTATTGAAGAATGTTAAGCATTAACCTCTTGCATATGTTTAATGGGAAATGGGGAGATTGTTGAGGTAAAAACCTTTTTGACGTATGTTTTAATGATAACAAACCTTATGAAATAAATGATTAAGTTTTATGAATGGTGATCTATTAAAGATTGCACTTGAGTTTTATTTAAGGAACATAAATTGCATAAGTGAGCAAGCAGGAAGCCATTCACATCATCAACTGCATAAGTATTTACTCAATAATGAAAGAATCTCAAAAGGCATATATCATATATCATATATCAATCATTCAAGAGAATGATTATTACATCTTCCTGATAACAACTTCATGAAGAAGGTGATCAAATACATTCTTACAACAATCAACGATCTCACCATAATATAAATCAAAGAAAACCATGCCTTAATTGAACAGGAAATTGATTACAAGATCATTCTAGGTAATCAAGATCATTTTGTATTATCAAAAGATCATTCTGGTTTATTAAAATATCATTCTGGTTTATCAAAGTATCATTCTGGTTTATCAAAAGATCATTATGATTTAATAAAAGATCACTCTGATTTATTAAGATTATTCTGGTTTACCAAAGGATTAGTTTGGTTTATCAAAAGATCATTTTGGTTTATTAAAAGATCATTTTGGTTTATAACAAGATCATTATGGTTTATCAAAGGATCGCTCTGTTATTAAAAGATCATTCTGGTTTATCAAGATTATTTTGGTTTATCAAAGGATCATTCTTGTTAGTTTTTTTTTGAGGACATGAGTAAAATGAATCATTCTATATAGTCCAGACTTGAAGATAAACGAATATCAATACTAATCAAAAAAATAATTAAGCACAAAAGTTTAGCTAAAGGCCCAAAGAAGCGAACAACATCAAGATCAATAACCAGATTGATAAGCTATAAACAAGTACATCTAGGACTAGGGGTGTACGCGGGTTGGGTTGGGAGGGTTTTGACAAAATCCGATACCCGAACCCATCGATTATCTTTGGGTTGGGTTAAGTTCTAAACCTGTATTTTTTCATTTAACCCGCCCCGACCTGATCAAGAATGGGTTGGGTTGGGTGAGCGGGTTGGCGGGTCGACCCACACCCATGTACATCCCTACTTATGATATATCAATAAATTATAATTCAAATGTCATGACCACCCCTTTGTCCCAAAGAAGATCCGCAACTTAACCTATCATAATTTTTTAATAGTAGTGCTTCATTTATTTATTTTCAAAATACTTACTATTTTCAAATAAAATACAAAAAAAAAAGTGTTTAATAGGTTTAAACGTAAAAAATTAAACTAAATTCATCATAAGTATAAGCTTTTGCATAAGCATCATTTTTGCTCATAAATAGTATTTAACTCAAATGAATAGTATTTAATTCAAAAATTTTGTATTTAACAAATGTAAAAAGTTTAAACTAAATTCATCATAAACATAAGCTTTGAATTCATACATTCATTATGCAAAACTATAACAAAATATAACATTTAAATAAATAGTATTTAACTCAAAAATTATATTGCTTTTTTGTAAGAGATAGTTTAAAAATTAGATACGAATTTTATGAGTCATATATGAGATTATAAGTCCAAAACAAATTATCAGTTATGAACATCTGCGATTGGGTTGCCAAACAAAATTTAAAAAAAATTATAACTAGTTACCAGGTCGGGTCGACGGGTTCAAAATATTTTGAACCCATTTCCCGAACCAAATATAAGCGGGTTTCAACGGGTTGGGTTGGGTCGAACCCGAAAGTGACCAGATACGGGTAAAAATCGAGTTGGGTTGGGTGGACAGGTTTGCGGGTCGACCCGTGTCCATGTACACCCCTATCTAGGACATCAAGGTTGAGAAGGACGTTGTTGCTGCACTTTTTGAGAAAGCTCATCATGCCTATAAGACAAAGGACTGACACTAAACATCTATTCAATCACTCATCCAATTTTTCCATACAACGTATAACTAAGAATGTTCTGGTTTTATAAAAGAACATTATGATTATTCTTTTTTAAAGACAAAGTTAAAACAAATCATTTTCCACAATCCAAACCACAAGTTCAAGAGTATGAAGACTGCTCAAATCAGTGGTCAAGCCCATAACTCGAACTGAATGCACATAGGAGGAAAACAACCTCCAGATTGATTTCTAGATTGATGAATTGTGAGCAAGGACGCAAGAACATGGTACTACATTATTCTGCAAAAAAAACTCTGCATAATTCTGATTTGGAACAGTACCAAACATGTGACAACCCATTCTCATACTCATTCACGTTTTCCTTCAAACCCAAAAGCTAGAACATTTTGGTTTTGTCAATAATGTTCTGGGCAGCATTATAAACACGTGTTTAATTATTTTAAAATAGATCTGACACTTGGTTGATGTGTCTAACATATATATTAAGTTTAAACTGTATATTCAAAGCCTATTATCATCTATAAATTGAAGATCAATTGGAAGATTAAGGCAATAGTTCAATTTATAAATTTACCTACACTTGTTCAAGTAAGAACATGTCAAAAACTCATCAAGCAAACTCCAGCTCTCTTTATTATATATATGGATCATCATTTACTGGGTTTGTCTTTATTTATCTCAAACAATTGTTGAGAAGTTCCAAGATCCCAAAGACTTTTATCTTTCACATCATTTGTAACTCAAGTCTATCTTTTAAATTGAGTGTGTTTGTAAAAATCCTTTCAAGGTTGAAAGGTGACTATAAAAAACCTTTCTTGGTTGAAAGATGAGAATTGTAATTGATCAAGGTGTGATCAAGAGAAAAGGAGTGAAGGAGAACATTCTGGTTATGAAGCACATTGTGAATATCTCACGGTGTGAGGACTGGACTAGCCCAAGTTTGGTGAACCAATATACTTTTTATGTGTGATCTTTCTATCCCTTTTCTTTAATTATCTGCGTACACAAATCACACTTCACTATAAAAATAATTTGTTTTATTTACGTCTAACATATCCAGAACATTCTTGACATTCGATTTCACAAAGATTGATCTTGAATTAATTTAAATTAAGAACAAAAATCAAAATTTTAAAATGGTCACAATTCAAACATCTTTTTTTTGTGATTGACATTGCAACTTCAATTTATATGCTGAATATTTCATTTTTTACTTATTTGAAATAATGAATTTTTATATAAAAAAAATAGAACACAATAATGTTATCAACTTTTTAAAAATAGAAAAATTCAGAATACCTGATTTTTAAAAAGTTTAAAAATCCGACATAACTTTTTACTAGTTTTTTTTAAAAAAATATTAGCCCATGATGCAATAGTGGACATTACTCTTATTTACCAAAAATAATATGTATTTGTCAATCCAAATTTATGAGATTTTATGAATGTGTTTGTCGTAGTTTAGGTCAGGTCGACGCTATTGTTTTTCTGAAAAAATCATCATGTAATAATAATAAAATCAAGCTTGAATGAGTAAATAGACTAAGACAAAAAAAAACAAGTAACGACCATCCATGCTTATTAGGCCAATACTCAGCTAGCTTCTTAGGAAAAATTTATCCATACACCCAATATTTATTTCCCTACTCTCCAATTAATTTGTATTTCTACATTTGTCTTTCTATATAAACTACAAAATTCATTTTTTTTCCTCATTTTATCATAAACATTTCGGGAACTGAGAATGAGTGCCATTTTTTTCTTCTATTCTAGAAACTTGACTCAAGTTTTCCGAAACACACATCTATTTTAGATGAGGTGGTGCCCCAAGAAGGGGATTTTATACGACAGGCGGAGGAACTTATACAACACGAGGAGCTTGTGCAGTACGTTAGAGAACCATTTGATACATCTATGTTTAAGGGATATGAAGGTCATATTGCTTGTAGAGTGTGGTATTAAGAGGTAAGTTAATAGTTTGTTGATATATTTAATTTAATTTATTAATTATATTTGTTTTATATTTTGAATACATATATTTTATTATTTTATATGTATGAAGTAAAAGTGTTATGAAACATAAGAAATGTGATATTTGAATTGTAATTACTATTTAAAAACTTTTTAATTTAGTTCTTTATCGAAACCTTAACTTCTTTTTAAACATTATTATTTGTTTACAGAGGAATGAAAATAAGACATAAAAACTTGAACATAAAAGTAGAAATAGAATAAGGAATGAGATAAATAGATATACTTTTATACCGTGTCACACCAATTGTTGCTACATCTAGTCCTCCCATTACAGAGAGATTTTTCCTTAATACAGTCAATAACTTAGTCCCCTATATCCAACTTGTTCAATAGCAACAAGTATTATTTACTCTTTCTCTTCAAGCTCCGTGTATTATTTCTTCAAGCCTCATCAAGGTCTACACAATGTATTATTTCTTCAAGTCTCATCAGGCTCTACACCATGTATTATTTCTTCGATACTCGTCAAACAACCGATCTTGTTTTTCAATTTAAACTTAGTTTTTTTTTTTCTCTCATTATGATCTTGGATTCACCAAGTCATTTTTCTTCTTTTCTCTCATCATGGACAATCATTAGAACTGTATCATGTGAACTTTCATCAAGATGTTATTGTGGTTCAGATATTTGTCTAACCAACTGTTATTTCTTTGATGTGTAGACATTTGCCAACTCCTTCATTTCAACTAAGGTTTCTTTTATAGAGCTCGAGAAAATAGCCACTGAGAGATAGTCATAAAAAAATATTGTCGATGAGATTGTAGATGACATAGCACAATGGTTACAAAATTGACCCTACTTTTTAGATCGCCATTATATAGTCAATATAATCAAATTCTTATCATAGATTTGTCTTAATAAGTACCTGGACTCGTTTTTCTTAGAAATGCTTCTTATGTTTCTGTCTTCTGATACTTCACTTTTATCAAATGACGTCATCACTAGATGGTTGATGCTAAAGTATAATCACGAATTCTTTTGTTGAACTTTTCTATCTTTAGTAACCCGATGATATTGAGTACTTGTTTTTCAACATACTTTAGAGTGTTGACGTCATCAAATAATAATAACTACAATGTTTATTATCAAATGAACACAACACAACTCTTTCTTTGACTATGTATTATCTACACATTTAAGCAAACATCATAAGATAAATTATTTTTTTGTTATGTATTATTCTATTATCATTAAAACACTAAGATTAAGCATTTTTTCATAATAATCTTGGTTTCAACAATCTCTCTCTCTTTTTATGAGGAGAAACAATCAATCAATTTATGAACAATTTTCATTTTCTTTAGACATATAAAATAAATAAAATAAAACTTTGTAGATTTTTCTGGGGGAACTCCCCCTAAGTTAAATAATTAAAAATACAAACAGATGCACTTGAATAAAATGAAAATAACACATATGCAGGCTGTAAGAAAAGATGCACAAACACAAGAAGGAGGGTTAATTGTGTTTGTCTAATTTTGAAACTATTTTCTTAATTGTAATTTTGATTCCGGTTTGATGACTTAATTGTTTGGACTAATCAAAGGCATGAATAAACAGACAAAGAAGAAGTAAAAATTACATACCAGATATTATCTTGGTTCACCACCAACTTGGTAGCTACGTCCAGTCTCTTCAAACAGAAGGATTTCTCCATTAATCCAAAACCATGCATTATAACAGCATCTGACCCTACAAGTTAGTCTTCTCAAAACAACTTGAACCTACAGACTTTTTGAGGCAAACCACACCTTGACCCTAAAAGTCAAGTCTTCTCTACACAACAATGAAACACTAAGCACTAAATAATATAAAGAGGAACAAGTGCCTTTGTTGAAACTGAAACCTTGAATTATGAGTACTTAGAAATTTGAGTTCGTAAGGTTTTCTGTATATTGTTGTGCTTACTTTCTTCTTTAGCCTCGATCCACTATTTATAGATGAAATCAAGGTTTTCTATATATTGTTCGTGAAATTTTTGCTGAGTTTCTGAGTCGTATCTTAAATTCACCTTGGTTAACAAATATTTCTTCCATATATAGTTCATATTGATACAATCATGATAATATGACTGTTAGAATTTTTTTTTATTTTCCAATATGATATGAGCAATTCTTCTAGAAAAATATTATTTGTATTTGTTTGGATTATGTTTTTGCAAATTGATTCACATGAGTCTTCCTTCATACGCTTGATTTGATTTGGGCGGGAACAATTTTAGGCTTGTTTTTGCACCTTAAGAACTAAGGTTACGACTAAGTCCAATTTAGTATGTTTCTCAATCTATAAGAGCCTTTGACCTTTCCTCAGAGTTGTTGACTTTTCTCCATCAGAATCATTGACTTGATTGTCGAAGTCAAATGTTGTGTTGCTTGAATAATTTTGTTAGAGGCAAAACTGCGTGACTTAGAATTAGTGGCACATGCAACTTCACCTTTGTTACATTATCACAATCATTGCAACTTTAGAGGTTACTTATCAGAGGCAACCTTTTGGAATGTGTTGCAATTATTAGAGCCAGCGGTATGCTAAAGTTACAATTCATCAAAGGCATGCTAAAGTTACTATTCATCATAGGCATGCTATAGTTACAATACATCATTTTTGAACCAAGTTGGTTTTACACTTAAAGTTTTGATGTCAACAAAAGTATTTTATGAGAATAATATATTTGACTTCGAAGAAGGATGCCACCAGAGGATACCAACAAAGGATACCTCCAGAGGATGCCACCAGAGGATATCACCAGAGGATATCACCAGAGGATACCACTGGAGGATACCTTAAGAGGATGTCACTAGAGGATGTCACCAGAGGATACCACCAGAGGATATCATCAGAGGATGACACCAGAGGATACCACCAGAGCATACCACTAGAGGATATCACCAGAGGATGTCAACAGAGGATATCACCAGAGGATCCCACTAGAAGATATCATGAGAGGCAAAAATCAGAGGATATCATTAGAGACAAAAATCAGAGGATATCATCAGAGGCAAAAATTAGAAGATATCATCCAAGGTAAAAATCAGAGGATATCATCCGAGGCAAAAATAAGAGGATATCATCCGAGGCAAAAATAAGAGGATATCATCCGAGGCAAAAATAAGAGGATATCATCCGAGGAAAAATCAGAGGATACCTTCAGAGGCAGTAATCAGAGGACATCATCAGAGGATACCATCTGAGGCAAACATTAGAGTATGAAAGAAGACTGGTCAAGATTCGTAGAAGATTTAATTCAAATTCGAAGAAGACTTGACTGAAACTTGAAGATGATCTGAAGAAGATTTGGTTCAAAATTTAAAAAGGGACAGAATCAAGTTGTAGAATTTACAAAAGAAATCTGAACAAAATACAATTCGAAATTAAACTTGGACCCAGTAAAAGCCCAAATATCAACTATAAATAGAGACTCCAGGCTGAAGAAGAAATCATCGAAAACTAGAAGAACTCAAGCTTAAAATCCAAATTCATTGTAGAGTTCAAAGAAAGAAACACTTATGCGAAAAAGAAATATTTTCTAAGTGTTCTTTTCTTAAAGTGTGAGAGTCATTATTATAATCAGCTTTTCAGAAGCAACTACTCAAGAAAGTCATTGTTATAATCAGCTTTCCAGAAGCATCTACTCAAGAGAGTTATTATTATAATCAGCTTTCCAGAAGCAACTACTCAAGAGAGTCATTGTTATAATCAGCTTTCCAGAAGCAACTACTCAAGAGAGTCATCGTTATAATCAGCTTTCCAGAAGCAACTACTCAAGTTCCAAACCTTTGTATCCAACCCGATAGTGGTGTAAGTTCCTTCTTCAATCTGGGATTGTCAGATTGGTAGGAGAAGACTTGGCTTGTAGGATCAAGGTGGTGTAAGTTCCTTCTTTAATCTTGGGTTGTCAAATTGTTAGGGGAAGACTTGGCTTGTAGGGTCAAGGTGGTGTAAGTTCCTTCTTCAATCTGGGGTTGTCAGGCTGTTTGGGAAGACTGGATTGGAGGGTCAGGTGCTGTGTAATTCAAAGTGTTTGAATTAGTGGATTAAAGCCTTCTGAATGAAGGGACAGGATGTAGCCAAGTTAATGGTGAACCAGGATAAATGATGTGTCCAAACACTTATGCTTTTATTATCCGCTACTGCCGAATCTAATTGCATCGTCTCCAAGTAATTTATATCAACATTCATCAAATCAGCAAAAAAATTTCAACTTTGGCAAACACAATTCAATCCCCCTTCTCGTGTTTGTACCTTCAATTGGCATCCGACCTCAGTCTCAAGGCTGAACACTTTACATTGTTTGAGAAAAGATCCAAGGATTCAACATGTATGGATTCAGTGAAGAAGCTGCCGGACGAAACATCAACATACCACCGCTGTTTGATGGAGAACGTTTTGAGTATTGGAAAGATAGGCTGAGAAGTTTCTTTATTTCATAAGATCCTTAACTTTGGGACTTGGTAGAAGATGGTTATATTGCTCTAGAGGATACTGATGGTATTGAAATTCCAAGAAAGGATATGAATGCTGATTAGAAGAAGATGTATAAGATGCATCATAAATCCAGAACATTCATGATAAATGCAATCACCTTCAAGGAATTTGACAAGTGCACAAACAAAGCGACAACAAAGTGTACTTGTGACAGTCTAACTATGACCTATGAAGGAAGCAAGCAAGTTCAAGAAGCAAGTGCCAACATCCTAGTAAAAAAGTATTAGTTGTTCAAGATAGAAGAAGATGAAGACATTGAAACAATGTTTTCCAGATTCCAAACTCTGGTCTCAGGATTAAAGGTACTTGAGAAGAGTTATACTACTACTGACCATGTGAAGAAAATCCTTAAGAGCCTGCAACCAAGTGGAGACCAAAGATCACTGCCATTCAGGAAGCAAAGAATTTGAATACTATAAAGCTAGAAGAGTTAATTAGCTCCCTCAGATCACCTGAAGTTGAGCTTGAAGAAGATGAGCCCAAGAAGAAGAACAAAACCCTAGCCTTGAAATCCAAGCAGAAGAATGTTCTAAAAGCAACATCAGAATCAAAAGATAATGATTCAGATGATCAGAAGCTGAACCCATAGGAAGAGGAGATTGCTTGCATAACCAGAAAGGTTCTAAAGATGTGGCACAATAGAAAAAAGAAATTTCCCCAAAGGTATTCCAAGCATTCCAACAGAGGAAAGGATGAATATGACAAGAAAAGTGTCATCTGCTATGGATGCAATGAACTTGGACATATCAAGTCAGAATGTACAAACATGGAGAAAGAGAAACACTAGAAGAAAGATTCCAGACCCAAGAAGAAGAGTCTGATGGCTACATAGAATGATTCTGATGAATCTTCCAATGATGAAGAAGCAGATTTGGCTATGATGGCTCACACCAACTCTGCCTATGGATCCAACACATATTCTGACTCTGGAAGTGAATTAGCAGATGAAGAAAATGAGGTATTTTCTGAATTTACTTGATTTGATTTAATTACTGCAATAAATGATCTTTTAAATATTAATAACAAATTGTCTTTAAAACTAAAATCATTTAGGAAAGAAAATAAAATTCTAACCAAAGAAGTCAATGTTTTAAAGAATCAAAGTGCAGAATGTAAAACAGAAAATGCAGCTCTTAAAACTAATATTGCTGAACTTAAGGCTGAAAATCTAACTCTAAAAGGTAATCATTGTTCAACATCAAGTGAAAATACTACATGTAATTCTGATATGCATGAACAAGTATTTCAAGACTTTCTTGCTAATGGTATGAAAAGAAGCAAATATGCTTCTATGATTTATGGAGTTAGTAGCAATGGTAAAAGAGGTATAGGATTTGAAGAACGTGTAACTGAAACTATACTTATTTCCTTTGATGTTTTGTGTACTGTTGCACTAAGAAAGGTCACTCCAAATTATCTTGTCCCATGATAAATACAAGGAAAGACAAGAAACCTTTCAAGACTAACAAACCACGACCCAACCAGATTTGGGTACCAAAAGATAAAATTGTTTATGTTGTAGATGTTCTAAGCAACCAAATTGAAACACCAGTCATGGTGCCTAGTCAATGGATGCTTGCAATATATGAAAGGAAAAAGGTCTATGTTCCAACACCTACCAATGAGAAGCCAATTGACTCTGGTGGAAGAAGAACTGGTCAACACAATACATATCAGAACCAGAATCATATGATGAGCCAAAAATATTAGAGAAATTACACATATCAACCAAATCAAAATAGGCAGAGAAATCTCACATATCAACAAAACTTGAACTACCAGAAGAATCATAATTACCATCAGTTCCAAAACTATCAGAGGAACCTGATATATCAACAGAAAGATAAGTGTCAAATTAACAATTAGAATCAGGAGACTTCTTTGACCACTCCAATCAAATTCATCAAGACTACAAACCTGGATGGGAATTCAAATCCCTTCATCCAGACCCTCAAATCATAGAATATGCAAATTCGGAATCTGAAAACCAGAAAAGAAGAAATAAGAAGGTATTTAGATGAAACTAAAACTGTTGACATATAGGTTACATCTTTCTTTAAATATTAGTATTGTTTTTATTATTACTGTGATAACAAGAAGCTTGATCTTAAAAATCAAAGCTAGATAAGTATTTTGTAGGTTCTCAAAAATTTAGAGGAACCTCGTGATCCACATAATTTGAACAGTTCAACAGAAATAGCATACCAGTAGTTTCAAAAACAAGCACAAACTACCAGAAACAAAATTGATGTTTTGGCTGTATTGATTTCATGATTAAATCATATGATTTTTATTATCTTATATGACAAATAGCTTGACCTTGAAAAGTCAAAGCAAGATGATGATAGTGCAGGTTTATCAGAACCAAAGGAAGCTGATGCAGACAAACCAGAAGAACTTGAAAAAGTAGAGGATACAAGAAAATCAGACGAATATGATAAATCTTCAAAGGATGAATCTGAAGATAAGTCAGAAGAAAGACGTGGATGGAAGTACAAGTCATCTCATCTTGACACTCTAATAATTGGAAGTGCAAGCGACCCTTTAAGGACTAGAAACACGCTGAGCTGCCAGAAGCACGTTGAACGACCAAAAACACATTGAACTACCGGAAGCAAGCTATCAGAGGCAGATGTGCGTACTTTTCTAGAGCATACATTTTTCCGATTTTTTAGGATATCATTAATTGATTTGATTTCGTTTCATTTGACATTTTTACTTCCTCTGGTCACTTCCTCTCAGTGACTTCATATGATATATTCCTCTAATAATTTTCTTCTTATTTCTTGCTTATGATATCTTATTCTAATTCCCTGTTCTATTTCCTCCAAATTCAATGAAACCATTAGTGCAATAAATTGTTCTAAAAAAATACCTTTGTTAACATCAAAACCACAAAGGAATTGTGTAACACCCCATTTTTTTTTAAATAAATAAAAGAAATTTTCAAAATTAATTCAAAGGAATTAAAAGAAATTAAAATTTAACCACTTAAATAAATTGAAATTAAACCATTTCAAAATAATATGGCGTCGTAATCCAAAACGACAAAAGTAGTTAAATAATTACATCATAATTATAGCCCAATAATTTAACTTTGGGAAATTGATCTTCAAAACATACCAAAATAAAATACATCAAAACTGTATCCTGGATCCACAAAACATTATCAGAGTGCGGAAAAGATGTACAATTATCCCAAAATAAATAAGTACAACCATTAACACTAGGCCCTATACAAAAAGTCTAGTCTCATCTGATCATGCACTAAAACTACAGTAGCTCGGTTTCCACCGCATCCTCTACAAGTCTCGTCTCCACTCCAGCTATTCGTCCCTCTACGCTGTCCACAAATACTCCGTACGTGAAGATCTAGGAAAACTAACAGTGTCTTCGTCGTTAGTGTATCCGTCGGTGGCACGAGTTTGGGTATCATCTGCGGGCAAAGCCCAATTTCCACAATATTGTAAAGGGTCACCAACCGAAATTAACAATTACGACATAGTAGTTATGTCAAAGATAACAAATACATTCATGGCATGTTCCAATGTTAAGACAACAATAATAAATAAGTATGCTCACTTATTAAAATGTATAATGTCTACATCTTTGCAAAACAGCCAATTTAACATATAATCATGGTGCAAGTACAGATAAGATTAACAATCACAACAACTTATTTGGAACTTAGAATTCATAAATACTTCCACACTTCAATTTCCACTCATCAATTCATATCAAATCATGACTCACAAGTCAACCATCCCAATGCAATATGTATATGTCAATGTACTCAACTCTTGGAATTACCAAGGTGCAGTCTCTCACGGACCAGCACACGTGAAGTCTCTCACGGACTAGCACGATTTACAGATAGAATGGACCATCTAATACACGTGGAACCACTCTGTAGCACGGATAGAATGGACCGTCTAATATATGCGGAACCACTCCGTAGCCCGGATAGAATGGACCGTCTAATACATGCGGAACCACTTTGAAACCCGGATAGAATAGACCGTCTAATACACGCGGAACTACTCTATAATCCATCATGGTTACTACTTAACTTCGCGGCCCATCACGGTCACCGCATCAACTCTATGATCCATCGCGGTCACGACCTGACTATGCAATGCATGAACATGCTATGTTTCTCTTCACTGAAAACAGAATGCAATGCAATATGAAACCCAGAACGTCCTCAACACAACATTAATGATTTCTTTCACAACAACGACAAGGCAGTAACATCAATAACAACAACTAGAAGCAGCACAACAACAACAACTCACAAATATGCATCATCTCAACAACATGCATTTTAATCATTCACAAACCACATGCAAGGCAGATTTCCAGATCAACACAACACCAAAACATCATCAATACATCAACCACGGAAGTAACCAAACAAAGCAGCAACAAAACCGACAACACAAGCAATTTGCTCATACATAACAACATGCAGGGCAGTTTCGTTTTCAAAACAGAACATCATATATATTCATCCATCAACATGCATTTACAGCATTTAATGCAATCTAGAAAGTTGGAAGGAGCCCCTTACCTTAGTTACGTTTTCTCGCTCGTTTACTTTACCCCGAAAAAAGTTGGCGACACTCCTGCTCGCGTCGTCGCTACCAAAGTTGGTTCTCTAACACCGTAACGATGAGAGGAACAACTTTCCTTCTCGACTCTTTCTGTTTCGACGCTTCGATTTCCAAGTAATTTGAGTTTTGAGAATGCTCTTTTTCACCAACAGAATGAGAAGAAGAAGGAAGAAGGAAAAACTGGCGCGGGCAGAGAAACCTGGTTCTGTTTCTCCATTATGATTTTTTTTCCTCTCACACACCACACATATATATACATACCCCACCAACTATGTATATTATATTATTAAACTCGACCCTCAAGCAACTAAACACTCCCTCCCGTCGCAGCTTTGTTGGCAGATAAAATCTTGATCAACTGCCAGATATTTAATTACTCGTAATTAAACTAAATAATCCTTCGTCCAATAATGTTAATCAATCTCAAAAATATTTATATATATATATATACAAATATACATATCTCAAATATTTTACAAATATTCCAAAATACACTTGATATTAAATCCATAATTTAATTTAAATTTAAAGGTCTTACAAATTGTTCTTGGGACCAACATGGTTCGGACAATATCCCCCTTTTTGATGATGGCAAAAGGATACTTTTGACAAAAATTTATTTAAACAAAAATAAAGTAAAACAACAAACAGACATGCAAATAAATAAACATGAGAATACACAAGCATGCAAATAAATAAACAGACATGGCTCCCCCTAACACAAGGCCCCCTAACTCTGAGCAGTTACTTCCCCCAAATATGCAAGCTTCTTCTCCCCTGAACATTCAAACAGAAAACAATTTAAATTGTTCTCAAACCTCTTTCTCTCATTTTTTTCATCGGACAAAAAAAAATAGAATTTCAAATGGCAAATAACTAATGAGTTAACATTCTGTAGATCAAGTTAAGCTTGGAAACATGCATCTAGTTATGTTTAAACTCCTATGAGCATATAAAAATCAGAGTGTCAGACAGATTTAGATCAAATCATTAATCATATACAAATATTATATTCATATTCTTCTTAATAAATTCAAATCTTTCTTTAGCTAGTGGTTTAGTGAAATGTCAGCCAATTGATGTTCAGTGTCTACAAACTGGATATTTAACCCACCTTTTTGAACACAGTCCCTAATAAAGTGATGTTTTATTTCTACGCATTTAGCCCTAGAATGTAGAATTGGATTCTTAGTTAGATAAATAGAAGATGTATTATCACATAATATGGGAATGTTCGCCTCGATTATTTTGTAGTACTCCAATTGATATTTCATCCATAATAGTTGAGAGATGCATCCTGCTACAGAAATGTACTCAACTTCTACTGTTAACATTGCAATTGTGCTTTGTCTTTTGCTTGACCAGGAGATCAATTTTTCACCTAGGAAAGTGCAGTTTCCACTAGTATATTTTCTTTCAATTTTGCGTTTAGCATAAAAAGAATCAAAATATCCTTCTGTCGCGTCCGGTTTGTCCACGAAAAATGAGTCGCCACCAATTTTATTTAAAAAAAAAAGGAAAATTAGATAAAACCTAAAATAAAGTTTTTGAACCAAAAAATGAATTCGCGAGTCCATTAAGAGTAGAGAAAGTAATATTACCCTACATTGTCCGTTAAAACGGTTACCCTATCATTAATTGTATACAAATTATTTATTTAATTATTTATTTTGCCCCCCTAAAAGAATAATAAAAAGGAAAATAAATTATTTACATTAATAAAAGAAAGAAACATATTTTTTTTATTAATTTGGTTTGACAAGGAGAAAACCTTGCTCCTATGTATCCCCAGGTGCAATAGGGAAATCAAAATGCACGTAGTTCTTGGGTAGAAAATATTTATGTGTTATTTAATTTTATTACTACTCTATTTTAACTATTGTTTTAATATAGTTATTATTATATATGAATCTAAAAGTAAAAATGTAATAATAATCATAGTAATAATAATAATAACCAAAAAAATGTGAGATGTCTATTCAAAAATTGTATTTTTGTGTTTTGTATTTTTGGTTTTAAAATAAAGAAAAATTGATTTTTTGTTAGAAAACAAAGGTAACGCGTTGGTATTGGCACGAAATAGATGGACACGACAATGAAACTGATGGACACGACAGTGAAATAGCCTATTAAAGGATTTGCTTGAAATAGCCTGTTAAAGAAAATTAGAGAGTTATAAGAAAGCGATACCTTACTACTTAATTGGTTTTGCATGGACCGATTTTACCAAGTTTAGATTCTCCGCTCCTCTTTTGCCTATGATTCTTTTTTTTTTCTTTTTACTCTCAATCGTGCTCCGCTTCTCTACTCTTGGTGTCAACTATTTATAAACTTTCTGAGTGTAGGTTACAAAAGACAAGGAAATAATTGTGGATTGATTACCAATTACTATTCATCAATTTGTTTTCGGTTTCTTTTCATTCAAATGGTCACCATTATGCTGATTTTTATTACTAATCAATTTCTCTTCAGTTTCTTTTCATTCAATTGATCACCATTATACTGATTTTTATTACCCTCAATCCATATCTTTTCAGTTTCTTTTTATTCAATTATGTACTTTTTGTTTTGTTTTAGAAAAGAGTGAACGCCTGAACAAGAGTCAGAGGCAAATAAGAGTCAGAAACACTCATGATTGTCTAAAGTTTATAGTCTAATTATTTATTTTTATTTATTATATTTTTCTCATTTTTTTATATATACTATGATTATTTTTATATAAAATGTCTAAAGAAAGCGAACAAAATTAGGTGTCAACACCTTCTATCTTGTACTTAGTTGACAACTTATAGAACAAACCAAGGATAGAAGTACCTTTTAGGTATCTAAGGATCCTTTTAACAAAAATTAAGTGGGATTCCCTTGGATCAGCCTAAAATCTGGCAGGCACACACACTAAATAAAATATCATGTATGGAACTAGTAAGATATACGAGTGACCATATCATTCATATGTATGTTTGTTGGTCAACTTTCTTTCTTGATTGATCTTTATTAAGTGAGCAAGTGGGATGCATTTGTGTAGCCATAGGTTTATAATCATTCTTCTTAAACTTCTTGAGAATCTCTTTTGTATACTTA
The DNA here is from genome assembly GCA_037974295.1 of Cicer cuneatum. Taxonomy (NCBI): domain Eukaryota; kingdom Viridiplantae; phylum Streptophyta; class Magnoliopsida; order Fabales; family Fabaceae; genus Cicer; species Cicer cuneatum. Next base: position 22,402,846 of record JBBPBO010000003.1, read on the forward strand.
GTCTGATGAATATAAATTCCATTCTATCTTTTTTGAATTTGGATTCATAAGAAGAACTTCATTTCTCCCATCATACTTATTTGAAATTCTTGTTGCATTAACTTATCAAAATCTTGACAAAAGAGTGCTAATAGTAGAGCCAAATATAATATCACCAACATAAATCTAAATAACAAGAATGTCATTCTCTATTGATTTCCTAAAGAAAGTGGTATCAGCCTGACCTCTATCAAAACCATTTTTCAAGTAAGAAATTACTTAACCTATCATACCAAGCTCTAGGTGCTTGTTTTAGACCATTAGCGATATATTAAGCTTAAAGACGTGATTAGGAAACTCTAGGTTTTCAAATCCTAGGGGTTGTTTTACATATACTTTTTCATTAATGTAACCATTTAAGAATGCGCTTTTAACATCCATTTGAATCAAAGTGATATTATTATAAGCAACAAAGGAGAGTAAGATACGTATTGCCTCTAACATGACCACTGGAGAAAATGTTTCAATGTAATCAATAACTTCTTGCTGACTATACCATTAGGCAACCAGTATGGCCTTGTTCCTGACAACTTCTCATTTTTCATTTGATTTTTTCCTTAATACCCACTTGGTTCCAGTGGGTCTCTTATCCTCTGATCTGGGTACTAGATCTCAAACATCATTTCTTTTAAATTCATTAAGCTCTTCTTGCATTGCAAGTATCCAACCATTATATGTCAATGTTTTATCAACAAAGGTAGGCTCAATTGAGGATAGCAGACCAAACATAGATGTATCTTTCAATGATGATCTGGTCTTCAGGGGATCATTTGCATCTCCAATCACCAGAGTCTCTAGATGAGATGACTTGTACTTCCATCTAGTTTTAGCTTTTTGAATTAACTTGACTGGTTCTGACTTGATCAGAGTGATCTTGTGATGTTTTGTCAAGTTCCTACGTTTTTCTTGTATCCTCTAATTTGTTTGGTTCTTCTGGTTTGTCTTTATCTTCTAATATATCAATTTCTTCTAGTTCTAGTAAGCTTACAATATCTTCAGTTTGCTTTGACTTGTTAAGGTCCAACTGTTTGTCAAATAACATAATGTAAATCAGATAAGTGAAGAATGAAAAAATATAGCCAAAACATGAGTTTTTGTTTCTAGTGGTTTCTACTTATTTTTGAAAAAGAAACTTATATTCTACTTCTGCTGAACTGTTTGGTTTCTGTGATTTTCCTGGTTCCTTTATATTTTGAGAACCTATATGTCAACAACCTCAGTTTCACTATGAATACTCTCTTGGTCCTTTTTTTTTTCTTCTAGTTTTCAAGTTTTGAGTTGCATATCATCTGATCAAAGGTTCTGGATGAAGGGATTTGTATTCCCTTACAGATTTGTAGTCTTGATGAACTTGATTAAAGTGTTTAGAGAAGTCTCCTAATTCTGTTTGTTCATTTAACACTTCTAGTTCTGCTGATGTATTAGGTTCAATAAATGGTTTTGATTGGTGCAAACATGAGAAAAGGGGGTTGAAATGTGTTTACCAAAGTTGTAAACTTTTTGCTGATTCGATGAAGGCCGATTGGTTTTTATGAATTACTTGGATAAGAAACAATCGAATTCTGAGGCAGCTAATAAATATTTGGACAGATAGATTTATCCTGGTTCACCACTAACTTGGCTACATCCAATCCCCTCATTCAGAAGGCTTTCATCCACTAATTCAAATACCTTGAATTAAAAAACACATGACCCTCCAAGCCTGCCTTCCCAAACAGCCTGACAACCCCAGACTTTTAAGGAACAACACCACCTTGACCCTTCAAGCCAAGTCTTATCCTAACAACCTGACAACCCCAGATTGAAGAAGGAACTGAACCACTATCGGGTTGCATACAAAAGGTTGGAACTTGAGTTGTTGCTTATGACAAAGCTGATAATAATAATAACTCCCACACTCTATGAAAAGAACACTCAGAAAATATTTCTCCTTCGAACAAGTGTTTCTCTCTTTGAACTCTAAGATGAATTTGGAATTTGAGCATGAGTTCTTCTACTCTCTTCTGATTTTCGATGCTCTTCTTCTTCAGCCCTGAGTATCTATTTATAGTTAAAATTTGGGCTTCAATGTAGTCCTTATTTAATTCTAAATTATATCTTGTTTAGATTGAGTTTGTAAATTCTTCAGATTGATTCTATTTGTATTTTGTTCAGATTGAGTTTGTAAATTCTTCAGATTGATTCTGTTCATATTTTTTTGTAGACAATTCTTGATCAAATCTTTAACAAACATTCTTCAAATCTTGATCAAATCTTATTCAAATTTTGATCAAATCTTTTTCAAATCTTAATGAAATCTTCTTCAAATCTTAATTAAATCTTTTTCAAATCTTGATCAAATCTTCTTCAAATCATAATTAAATCTTGATCAAATCTTAATTAAATCTTCTTCAAATCTTGACAATATTTTCTTTTCAACTTGGTCAAAGATTTTCTTCAATTATAAATTTGAATTAAATTTTATTTTAGATTTTCATCAATTATAATTTTGAATCAAATCTTATTTTAGATTTTCTTCAATTATAAATTTGAATCAAATCTTATTTTAGATTTTCTTCAAAAACATGAATCTTCTTTCATACTCTTTGAAGTGAAATATATTGTTCCCATAAAATACTTTTGTTAACATCAAACTCTAACTGCAAAACCAACTTGCTTCGAACAATTTCTACTTATTTCTGAAAAGGAAACTTATATTCTACTTCTGCTGAACTGTTCGGTTTCTATGATTTTCCTAGTTCCTTTAAATTTTGAGAACCTATATGTCAACAATCTCAGATTCACTATGAAAACAATCTTGGTCCTTTTTTTTCTTCTAGTTTTCAGATTCTGAGCTGCATATCATCTGATTGGAGGTTCTAGATGAATGGATTTGTATAACCATACAGGTTTGTAGTCTTGATGAACTTGATTGAAGTGTTTAGAGAAGCCTCCTAATTTTGATTGTTCATCTAACACTTCTAGTTATGTTGATGTATTAGGTTCAATAAATGGTTTTGATTATGCTGATATGTCTGACTCCATTTATTTATTTATCTAATAATTTTGTTTCCAATTAACTGACCTTTCTGCTTTCCTCCAAAAGTTACTTAACTTCTGTTTGTCAAGTTTAGGTCTTGGAACATACACCTTTTTACCTTCATATGTTGCAAGCATCCACTAACCAGGTACCATGACTATGTTTCAACTTGGCAGCTTAGAACATCTACAACATAAACAATTTTGTCTTTTGGTACCCAAATATGGTTGGGTCCTGACTTGTTAGCCTTGAAAAGTTTCTTGCCTTTCCATGTGGTTAGCATAGGACAAGATGTTTTAGAGTGACCTTTCTTAGAGTATACAATACATAAATTATCAGAGGAAGTAAACTTAGGTTCAATTTCTATTTCTTGAAATCCTATTCCTCTTTTTCCATGTCTACTAACACCATAAATCATATAGGCAAGCTTACTTCTTTGTAGACTATTAGTAAGAAAATTTTGAAACGCTACTTCATATTTATCAGAATTACATTTTTTGTCTTAAGTTCAACAATATAAGTTTTTAGAGTATGAGTTTTTTTAGTCAGATTTGCATTTACTTTCCTAAGGGCTTTCAACTTCATAGTGATATTATGATTCTTGTTTAAGAAGTCATTTATAATTGTATTGTTTCAGAATGAGTTAAATAAGTGAGTACCTCAATTTCTTCATCTACATATTTACTTCCAGAGTTAGCATCATCCATTAGAGCCATATTGGCTTGTTCTTCATCATCAGAGGATTCATCAGAATCATCCCATGTGGCCATTAGAACTTTCTTCTTGGACTTTGAATCTTTCCCCTCAAACTTCCCTTTCTCCAGATTTGGACATTTTTTCTTGACATGTCGAATATCATTGCTTCCATATCAGATGATGCTTTTCTTATCGTATTTTTCATCATTTCCTCTATTGGACTGCTCTAAACCTTTCTGAGGGAAAGATTTCCTCTTGCTATGCCACATCCATTAGAACTATGAAGACAAGTTCCTCTTCCTCTGAATCTTCATTCTGATTTTCTAAATTAGAATCCTCTGATTTTGCTTCTGCTTGCAAGGATTTCTTCTACTTGGATTTTAGAGCCATAGCCTTGTTCTTATTCTTGGCCTGATCTTCAAGTTAAATTTCATGTGATTTGAGAGAGTTGATTAATTCTTCTAGTTTAAGGGCATTCATATCAATTGCTTCTTGGATAGTTGTGATCTTGGGTCTTGTAAGACCCTTAAATTTAATATTAATTTATGGAATTAATATTAAGGGCATTTTGGGGATATTTGTAAAATATTTAATATATGTATGTTTTGGGTAAATATATATATATATATATATATATATATATATATAAATATTTATTTTGGAGGATGAATTAAAATTATTGGATGAAGATTAAATTAATTTAATTACGAGTAATTAAATTAATCAGGCAGTTAATTGAGGATTAGTGGCTAATTGCAAAACAATTAAGTGCTGAAGGATCCAACATCATTTTAACATTATTTTTGGTGAGGTGGCACCACAAAAGCCTATAAATAGAAGTGAGAAGGATGGTGAAATCAGAACACCATCCCTCCTTCCTCACTGCCCATACTGCATGTAACAGTGCTGCATGTAACAGCACCCTTCTCTCCCATTCTGTGTTCGGAATTCTGTTCACGATTACAAAAGGAAAAAGAGGGAGTTCCTCAAAAGTGCCATTAATTGGAAACCTAGGCACCAAACCAGAAAACCCCCAGTACAAAAGTTATTCCCCACATCATTACGGAGCTAAAGAACCCAGTTTCGTAGCAGCAAACGCAGGCGGGAGTTTCGTCGATTTTGACGCGCAAACGGGAACGCAAACAGAAACGTCAGAAGTAGCAAACACGCAACAAGGGTAAGGGCACCTTCCACTTTCTAGATGCATTAGGGCTGTAAGTGCATGATTTTGATGGCATCACTAGTGTTTTCATCACAGTTTTGAAACTAGTTTGCCTGATGCTTGAAAGAAATGAAAAATGCATTTTTGATGTTTTAAAAGCTCTGTGATGATTTCTATTTGGGCTGAATGCACAAAAGTTGTGTTGTTTATGTGGGAAAGTGGAAAATGTCTTGAATGTTATTTCAAAACATGATTTAACAATGCATGTTCATAAAACTGTTTTGAAAATGGTTTTGAAATGCAAAAATGCATTATGTTTGTGTTTTGCTGCTCGGTGATGCTGCATGTTGTTCTGAGGTGTGTGAAAACTGAAATGCTTGTATGTTATTCTGATGTGTTGTGAAAGCTGAAATGCTTGCATGTTATTCTGATATTGAGAAAGCTGAAATGTTGTGTGTTATTCTGATGGTTTGAAAATCTGGATGATTCTGATGATTGATCATTCTGTTTCTGTTTCTGGATGATTTGGTGTTGATGATTCTGATTCTGTTTCTGTTTTGAGTGATTCTGATGATGTTGGATTTAAAAAGAAAAGGGATTTTTAATGAGGAAAGTATTGTCTGGAAAAAGTGTTGAATCTGTTTTAATGTTTGGTTGTTTGTTTTTAAAAGAAAACAGTTCGAAAAGGGTTGAAATCTCAGGAAAATTTCACTGGTTTTCGAAGGTGTATTCGAATACAACATGTGAATCATTCTATTTTTCTTCTGATGATTCTGGTGTGAATCATTCTATTTTTCTTCTGATGATTCTTGTGTGAATCATTCGGTTTTTCTTCTGATGATTCTGGTGTGAATCATTCTGTTTTACTTCTGATGATTCTGGTGTGAATCATTCTGTTTTGCTTCTGATGATTCTGGTGTGAATCATTCTGTTTTACTTCTGATGATTCTGGTGTGAATCATTCTGTTTTACTTCTGATGATTCTGGTGTGAATCATTCTGTTTTGCTTCTGATGATTCTGGTGTGAGTCATTCTGTTTTGCTTCTGATGATTCTGGTGTTAATCATTCTGTTTTGCTTCTGATGATTCTGGTGTGAGTCATTCTGTTTTGCTTCTGATGATTCTGGTGTTAATCATTCTATTTTGCTTCTGATGATTCTGGTGTGAGTCATTCTGTTTTGCTTCTGATGATTCTGGTGTGAATCATTCTGTTTTGCTTCTGATGATTCTAGTGTTAACCATACTGTTTTGCTTCTGATGATTCCGGTGTGAATCATTCTGTTTTGATTCTGGTGTAAATAACTCTGTTTTGCTTTTGATGATTCTGGTGTGAATCATTCTTTTTTGCTTCTGATGATTCTGTTTGTGAATCATTCTGTTTTGCTTCTGATGATTCTTGTGTGAATCATTCTGTTTTGCTTCTGATGATTCTTGTGTGAATCATTCTGTTTTGCTTCTGATGATTCTGGTGTGAGTCATTCTGTTTCTTCTTCTGATGATTCTGGTGTGAATCATTCTATTTTGCTTCTGATGTTCTGATGTTAATCATTCTGATTCTGCTTCTGTTTCTGATGTTCTGGTGTTGATGATTCTGATTCTGGTTCTGTTCCTGATGTTCTGATGTTAATCATTCTGGTACTGGTTCTGTTTTCTGATGATCTGATGTTGATGATTCTGATTTTGTTGTATGTATTCGACTACAGGCATGTTGTATTCGAATACAGAATGTTAAAATTGCAGTTTCATGTTTCTGTATTCGAATACAAGGGGTCTGTATTCGAATATAGATTTGAGTTTTCAGAAATTCCATGTTTTTAAGAGTGTTTTTAAGGGGAAGGTTTATGATGTATTAAAATGGAATTTTTGTGATAGTTTGAAGTGGTGGGGATGAAGTTTTTGAAACTTTACAGATGTAGTAAAAAATGTTGATTTGTGCACTGAGACTGCCTCTGTATTCGACTACCAGGGGGTTGTAGTCGAATACAGAGTGTTAATTCTGCACTGTTTTGGCTCCTGTATTCGAATACAGAGAGGCTGTATTCGAATATAGAGAGGCTGTATTCGAATACATATTTGTATTTTCCAGAAATCTCAGTTTTAAACACTGTTTTGTGAATTTTAAGGGTTTGGGGAACAATGGAAAGACTTGAGATGATTAAGTATGGAATTTGTGAGATAATGTGAATTGTTAATGATTGTTTGACTGTTTAATCATTGATGTGTTAAAGATGATATCTATTATGTTGAGATGTTTTGAAATATGGTGGGATGGCATGAATTTTTATGATTTTGCATACTGTTTTCAGTGAAGAGAAAACACTGCATATTCATGCATTGCATAGTCAGGTGGTACCCGCGATGGGCCACAGAGTAATGCGGTAAACGTGATGGTCCGCGAAGTTAAGTAGTAACCATCGTGATGGGCTACGGAATGGCCGCGTGTTCGTGGTGGTCCATTCTATCCGTGCGAGGATTTAACTTCTGTGTATTTGGCCTGTAAGAGGCTAATACATGTGAATGTAGTAACCGTGATGGGTTGTAGAGTGGTCGCGTGTTCGTGGTGGTCCACTCTATCTGGGTTCAGAGTGGCCACGTGTTCGTGGTTGTCCATTCTATCCGGGCTACGGAATTGCCGTGTGTTCGTGGTGGTCAATTCAAATATGCGCAACCACGTGCTGATCCGTTGAGCGATTGCACGAGTGCTGGTCTGTTGAGCAACTGCACGAGTGCTGGTCTGTTGAGCGACTGCACTTTGGTATATAGGTGCTGGTCTGTTGAGCGACTCACTGGTACTGGACTGTTGAGCGTCTGTACCCTGAAATGCGCAACCACGTGCTGGTCTGTTGAGCGACTGCACGAGTGCTGGTCTGTTGAGCAACTATACTAGGTGCTGATCTGTTAAGCGATTGCACCATTGTCTTGAGGGCCTTTAAAGTCTATCATACATATAAATTGTGCTGGTCTGTTGAGCGATTGCACCTTGGTGATTCCAAGAAAATTGTATACATGAGCATATACATATTGCATTGAGGGATTGACCGGTGGGTCACGTTTGATTATATGATGAATGAGTGGAAATTGAATGTGTATGAGTACTGTCCAGAATCTGAATTTCTGACTTAATGATTGTGTTTTGCTGAGGTGTTGTTTGTACTTACCACATAATTCATAATAATTGGCTGCTGTTTTTGAAAAGGCATATATGTCATTGAATTTCAAATGAGCATTATTATTTTCCTCATCATCATATGTTATACTATGGTTATATTTGTTGCTGTGAAATATATGCTATGTGATTATTTGTTAATTTCGATCGGTGACCCTTGCTATTATATTGTGGACTTTGGGCTTTGCCCTCAGATGTTACCCGAACCCGTCCTACCGACGGATACACTAACGACGGAAACGTCGTTAGTTTCCATTGATTTTTCACATACGGAGTGTTCGTGGTCGACGCAGAGGGGCAGACAACTGGCTGAAGAAGAGACTTGTAGGGGATACGGTGGAGACCGTGCTACTGTAGGTTAGTGCATGATCAGTCTAGACTTTTGTATAGGGTCTTGATGTTTTGGGAAATGTAATTTTATTTTGGGAATTTATGTAATGACTTTTCCGTTGTATTCTTCCGCACTCTGAAACTCTTTAGTGGCTACAGGCCGGGTGTTCTCTTTTGAAATGAACTGATGAAAATCTTATTTTAATTCCCTTGAATTAATTCAGAAAATTCTTTTATTGATTTTTTTTATGTGAAAAGAAAAAAAAATACACTCGCGCTGTGTTTTAAATTCGGGGTGTTACAAGTCTCGACTTGTTGGGTAGACTTCTTAGAATCTTCTTCACATGATCAATAGTTGTATAGCTATTTTCAAGTACTCTAAACCCTGAGACCAAGGTTTGAAATTTGGAAAACATAGACTCAATGTTTTTGTCTTCCTCCATCTGAAACAGCTCATACTTTCTGACCAGAAGATTTTCCTTTGCCTGAGAATCAAATTATAATAAATAATTTTTGTTGTTTTCTTGTTGGTGCACTTGTCAAACTCCTTGAAAGTGATTGCATTTATCATGAATATTCTGGACTTATGATGCATCTTGTACATCTTCTTCTTATCATCATTAAGATATTTTCTTGGAATTTCAACACCATTTTCTTTTGTTGGAGAAATATAACCATCTTCCACCAAGTCCCAAAGTTTAGAATCTTGTGAAATAAAGAAACTTTTCAAGTTGTCCTTCCAGTACTCATAATGTTTCCCATCAAGCACAGGTTGTCTATTGATGTTTCCTCCAACAGTTTTTTCACTGAATCTAATTGAAGGTGCGCAAACACGAGAAACGAAGGTTGAATTGTGGTTGTCTAATTTTAAAACTCTTTTCTTAATTCTAATTATGATTCTTGTATGGTGAATTTGGACTAATCAGATGCAGCAATAAACAGATAGAGCAAAAGTGAAAATAACACACTAGATTTTATCTTTGTTCACCACCAACTTGATAGCTACATTCAATCTCTTTACACAGAAGGATTTCTCCACTAATTCAAAACCTTGAATTATAACAATACTTGACCCTACATGTCAGTCCTCTCAAAACAACCTGAACCTACAGACTTTTTGAGGCAAACCACACCTTGACCCTACAAGTCAAGTCTTCTCTTCACAACAATGAAGCATTAAGCACTAAATAATATAAAGTTTAACGAGTGTCTTTGCTGAAATTGAAACCTTGAATTCTAACTACTTAGAAATTTGAGTTCGTAAGGTTTTCTATATATTGTTGTGCTTGCGTTCTTCTTTAACCTTGATCCACTATTAATAGATGAAATTAGGTTTCGTGAATTTTTGCAGTGTTTCTGAATCGTATCTCAAATTCACCTTGGTCAACAAATATTTCTTCCAAATATAGTTCTGATTGGTATGATCTTGATAATATGATCGTTATGCAATTTTTTATTTGTTGAGATTAGGTTTGCAAATTGATTCACTTGAGTCTTCCTTTTATACAGTTGATTTGATTTGTGCGGGAACAATTTTGGATTAATTCTTGGACCGTAAGAAGTAAGGATATGGCTAAGTCCAATTCAATATGTTTCTCAATCTATTAGAGCCTTTGACCTTCCATTAAATTCGTTGACTTTTTCCGTCTGAATTATTGACTTGAAGTTTGGAGTCAGATAATGTATTGCGACGAAACCCAATATACAGCTTGAGACAAATGTGAGCACAAAATCCTGAGACTCAAAACTGGTCTTACAATCACACAGTTATCTTTATCAAAAGCACAAACAAAAACTTTCAGTATAAAACAATTTTCTTTTCAATAAACAAGTACTTAATACATCAATTGAAATAAAGAAGGAATTCGATACTAGCAACAAAATAAACCCTAATGTTGGTCTTTAAAAACTATAGAACAAGGTCTATTGGATACTAAAACCCCACAAACAACACCAACCCGTTTACGCTTGACTAATGGCCTGAGTCATTAACTCTCTTGAACCTTCATCAACTCAATCTTTGAGTAAATATTTCCTCTTCAATTGGGGGCGCTTGGCCCAAATGAACAACAACAACAATCATCAACCAAAACAAACATACATATATACAACAGCAAATGAGAGCAGCATATATAGCATTTCACATAAATCATGTAGCAATTAGGGTTCATATAATTAATCCACATAAATCTAAACCACAAAGTGCATCACCAAGCCTAATGCAATGATTATATGTTAGTGAAAATGATTCTAGAATAACTCAGCCGTCGCAAAAGATTGTGGGTCCATCCAACAACATCATTGATTTTCCCACATGAATTGTCAAGTTATCATTGACAATTACACACGCCAAATTATGTAAACACCACGTAACTATCCCAGCTAATTATGTAAAATATACATTAGCACATCGCAAAATATACATATGCAACCAAACCAACAAATACATTTATAACATTCATGTCAACACAACAAAGTACATATACTCAAACATATACAAACAACAAGGAAACATCCAACACAACCAAATACATATATTCAGCATGTACAAACAACAATAAGAACACATACAAAATTAAGCCAATACATGTTATCAGAAAAAGGATGGTACCTTTACCTTTACCAATTTCCATCCAACTTACCCAATCGCACCAACTCCAACAAACACTCTCACCTTCAGACTTGTGAATCACTAAGTTAGAATGAAATTAAAAAAAAAAAAACTAATTGGTCCTCCCATTCAGCCACACCTTTAACATTAGCCTAGGGTTTATTTTTTTTCCAAACCTTCTTAACACAACTTTCCTAGAACACACAATGCTAAAAAGTTTTTGATAGTAAATAACAAATTCAAATCTTAACGCTCAAAACTCTACAACTTTGGTTTCACAAAAATTTCATTCAAAACACCAAGAACCACATTTTTAGTTTCATGGCAAAGTATATTAATTTACTATCACTTTAAAATCATCAAAGCTTTATTTACTTTTTATCAAGTCATAATCTTATCAAGTTTATCAAGGAATCGGCCAATATATCATTATCTCATTCCTCCACTTATACAATAGATACCGAACGAGGGTTTCTCCCCCTTGCAGGACACTTCTTTCTTTCTCTTGAATGAATTGCTATCTTTAGAGCTCTAAATACTAGTCTATTCAAGTCAAAACAAGCCCAACCTACAAGTTTTATCTTGAGATGAGGATACATATTCAGACTTAGGGAACTGCACTAAGCACTTGTCACCCATCATTATGAACTTGTCAATCAAGTCAGCAACCGATTCATCTACTTGTTGGTGCAAATTCATTAGATCCACACAACCATAGCTTCAGGTTAAGGCTAGTAAAACTAACAAAATACTTAACATATATACTTTAAGGATTGCATAACTAAGTCTAAAAGATGTGAAATAACTCTTATTTTTAAGAGTTATCAACCATTTTCACTAGAAAAAGTGGAAAAGTATGGAGTTTTACACCCTCTAAGAAGAGGTACTAATATGTCCACCCATTTTGGATAAGGCTTTACGTACATAGGCATGTCCAAAAGTTTTTAGCTTTTCCCTAAAATACCTCTTGATGTTATCTTCAATGAGGTTTGGGTCTAGTAATTGTTGCCCAAGAAGTCTTGCTTCAACTATAGGTGGTTAGCGCCAATAGTTTATAGGGGGTTGGTGAAGCCTATTGTCCTTGAATCGGAGGTGGATTATACATCCATGTTTGCGCTAGGTTCAATTATTGTGGGTTTCTAACATAAGTTATTGTCTTGTTATATGTAATATAACGATGAGGTGGAACTCTATTCCTTGTCTTCTCTTTTTCATTTGCACCCTTAGGCCTATGTTGACTTGACCACACTCAGGGAAAGACAGGTACATCATGCATGTCATAGTAGATAACTAATAAGACCGCAAGTGCACGGTATTATCTCATAGTAGATTATGACCATAATGGTCATTACTGCCAGGAAGTAATCGTTGCTGACTTGGAGTGGCAAATTCTTGTTTTTTTCTCGTTCATCCATTATAGCCGTAATGGCTATTACGGCCAGAAAGTAATGTTTGCTGGAACTTGAGTTTCTTTCATTTACTTGATCAGGATGCACTATGAATGCACCACTTGACTTCAAGGCTCTTTTGCACCAAAAATCTTCACTTATTCCTTCACTTATGCTTGCAATCTAAACAATACAAAAAAGGTAGTAAAATAGAACTAAAACTAAATTAAAAACATCAAATTAACCTATCAAATAAAGCTATAAAAATAGATAGATTCTAGCTTATCAAATTCCCCCATGCTTGAATCATTGCTTGTCCTCAAGCAACTATTTCAAGTAAAAGGTATGCACGAGCAGACACCATGAATAGGGAACTCAAATTTAAGTTCAAGTGTAGGCAATAAGCAAATTCCAAAACCAAAGGATAACGAACTTTAGTTCCAAATTAGTGACAAACATAATTCTCATCAATAAGACACTCAGCTCTCAAATTCTCTAAGTGTTTTAGGGTATTGGGAATTCACCCAAAATTTCACCAATGCAAAGTTTCCTACCAAAGGCTTGATTATTAACCAAATTGACAGTGTGGTATCCAAAGATGAATTCATTGCCTATTTAACAACAACATACACATAAATTATAGTTCCGTATCAAGGACATCAAAAGGTTTTCTTTCAAGCAAGGAGAAATTATTTGTTTATAACAAAAACTAGAATTGACATGCTAAGCAAACAAGAAACCGTACCCCCCATGCTTTCACCAGACATTGTCCTCAATGTAAAAAGTAAAATAGTTATGGAAGGGGTAGGAAAGCTCTATGCAAAATGGCCCTATGAAAGTAATATGGCCATTACTATCAGGCATTAATCCTTGCTGTCGTCTCCTATTTTCTGCATTTTTCTTATTTTAGCTCAGCCTACAAATCAGAAAGAAAATTTTGAAAAATTAAAACTGTGGGTTGCCTCTCACACAATGCTTGTTTATGGCCCTTAGCTTGACCTTCATTTTGTAAATCTTAAGTTGGAGATTGAAGGATAAGACTTACCCCTTTCTCTATTGGATTCCCAACTACATAATGCTTCAACCTTTGACCATTCACAATGAAAATTCCAGTGGCCTCACTCTTGATACCTACAGCTCCAGACGGGAACACCTTGAGGATTTGAAATGGCCCGGACTACCTCAAACAAAGATTACCCGAAAAAACTTGAATTGTGAATTGAAAAGTAATTCGAAGTCCCCTTATTTGAATTGTCTTCTTGTTATGTGCTTATCATGCCACTTCTTGGTTATTTCCTTGTAGAGTTTAGCATTCTCATAAGCGTCCAACGTCAACTCATTAAGCGTATTGATTTGGAGCTTCCTTTTTTCTCTAGCAGCCTTCAAATTAAAGTTAAATATCATTATTGCCCAATATGCTTTAAGTTCGAGCTCAACTGGGAGGTGAACAAACTTTCCATAGATCAACTTGTAAGGAGTCATACCAATGGAAGTCTTGTATGTTGTACGATAGGCCTGAAGCGCATCATCTTGCTTCATGGACCAGTCATTCCTTGAATCAGAAAAAGTTTTCTCGAGAATGCTCTTGATCTATCTATTGGAAACTTCTACCTATCCTCTAGTTTGAGGGTGATATGATGTGGAAATTTTGTGCTTCACTCCATACATTTTTGGCAGGCCTTCAAACTATTTCTCTATGAAATGAAGCCTCCATCACTTATTGGCACACAACCTCGAAAATATTGATTTTTTAAAGAGCTTGATCACTACCTTATTATCATTTGTTGTGGCAGCGATAGCTTCAATCCACTTGGACACATAATCCACCGCTACAAGGATGTATTGATTTCTAAGAGACGAGGGAAATGGTCCCATAAAATCAACTCCCAAAACATTGAAGATTTCAACTTCGAGCATATTGTTCAAAGGCATTTCTTTCTTTTTGATATGTTACTGGTACACTGGCATTGATCACGTTGAAGCACAAAGCGATGCACGTCTTTGAAGAATGTGGGCTAGTACAAGCCTGATTGAAGTATCTTTGCTGCAGTTTTTGACAAACTAGCATGTCCGCCGTAAGCAGAGGAATGACAATGAAACGTGATGTTTTTCATTTCTTCTTCCAAGACATATCTTCTGAAAAGTCCATCAGCCCCTCTCTTAAAAAGCAAAGATTCATCACAATAATAGTGTTTAAGATCCAAGAAAAACTTTTTCTTTTGTTGATAGTTCAAATCTGGGGGTAGTACTCCAACTGCTAAGTAGTTCACAAATTCAACATACCATGGTGCTTCTATTTATGCAAGAGCAAACAATTGATCATCAAGAAATAAATCATCCAGCGAAAACTCATTTTCATTTTTTCATGTAGCCTTGAGAGATAATCGACCACCACATTTTCAATCCCCTTCTTGTCTCGAATTTCTAGATCAAACTCTTGGAAAAGTAGTATCCATCGGATCAACCTGGGCTAGGCATCTTTCTTGAGATATTCAATGGTTGCATGGTCTGTGTAGACAATTATCTTCGATCCCACGAAGTAGGAACGAAACTTGTCATTGGCAAAAACTAATGCCAATATTTCTTTCTCGGTTGTGGCATAGTTAACTTGAGCTTCAATCAAAGTTGTATTCGCATAATAGATAGCATGAACTTTCTTGTCTTTTTTCTGCCCCAACACTGCACCTACAGCAAAGTTGCTAGCATCGCACATGATTTCAAAAGGAAGACTCCAATCCGGTGGCTGCATAATCGGGGCAGATATCAATGCTTCTTTTAACATGCAAAATGACTCAAGACAAAATTCATCAAAGATAAAAGTTGCATCCTTTAGCAGCAGACTTGTTAGAGGATTAGAAATCTTAGAAAAATCTTTAATGAATCGAAGGTAAAATCCCGTATGCCCCAAGAAACTTCTCACTTGTTTTACAGAGATGGAAGGTGACATTTTCTCTATTACCTCAATTTTTTCTTTATCTACCTCAATACTTTGCTCGAACACCAAATGTCCAAGAAAAATTCTTTCTCTAACCATAAAGTGGCATTTCTCCTAATTTAACACAAGATTAACTTGTTCACACCTTTCAAGTACCTTTTCGAGATTGGCCAAACAGTTATAGAAGCTAGATCCATACACAAAAAAGACATTCGATGAATACTTCCATTATATCCTCAATGAAATCAGAAAAAATTGACATCATGCAACGTTGAAAGGTAGCAGGGGCATTGCACAAACCAAAGGGCATTCTCCTATAAGCATAAGTGCCATAAGGACAAGTAAACATGATTTTCTCTTGGTCGCTAGGATGAATAGAAGTTTGAAAAAAAACCAGAATAACCATCCAAATAGCAAAAATGTGAATGCTTTGCTAACCTTTCTAACATTTGGTCAATAAAGGGGAGAGGAAAGTGATCTTTACGAGTTGCTTTGTTTAGTTTTTTGTAATCTATACGCATCCTCCACCCCGTAACTGTCCTAGTTGCAAAGGATTCATTATTAACAATAGTGATACCTTTTTTTTTTTTTGAACTACTTGAACGGGACTAACCCATTTGCTATCAAAGATAGGGTAAATTAGCCCATCATCTAGGAGTTTAATTACCTCTTTTTTTACAACTTCTTTCATGTTAGGATTTAACCTCCTTTGATGGTTAATAGAGGGTCTATAGTCCTCTTCAAGTAGTATCCTATGCATGCAAATGGATGGATTAATTCCCTTTAAGTTCTCAATAGTATACCCAACTTTTGGATACATCTTGAGGACTCCAAGCATTTTTTCAGTTTCTTCACCATTTAATTCAGCACTTACAATGACAGGAAATGTAGAATTTTTGCTAAGGAAATCATAATTGAGATTTGAAGGCAAAGGCTTAAGTTCTATCTGTGGAGCCTCTTTTGGGAGAATCGCCGAATTTTCTGCTGCTAACGCCTCAACATTTAAATATCGAAGAGGAGGATTTTCATCCAACAAGTTAGCATATGCATAAGCTTCCTTTGCCAAGTCTTCATGAGTTGTGCTTCCAATCAAACATGCTTCCAGCCCATCTTGCGAGAGTTGTCCTAAAGGATACTCCATAACACAATGATCAATTAAATCGACCCTACAACAAGAATCTTCAAGAGAAGGACTTTTCATAAGGTTGGACCAATTAAATTCAATCTTTTTATCACCCACGTTGAAGACAAGTTTCCCATGTTCACATCAATAACATCTCCTGTTGTGGCTAGAAAAGGTCTCCTAAGAAGAATTGGGACTTGGGATTCCTCTTCCATTTCCAACACCACAAAGTCACCTGGTATAAACAATTTCCCTACTTTGATAGGAACATCCTCCAATATTCCCACTAGATACTTGATAGGTCGATCAGCTAGTTGTAAGGAAATATTTGTGGGCTTTAACTCACTCACATCATGCTTCTTACAAACTGACAAAGGCATGAGACTTACACTAGCCCCAAGATCACACAAAGCACGTTCAAAACTCATATCACCAATAACACAAGCAATAGAAAAACATTCATGAACTTTAAGTTTGGGAGGCAATTTATTTTGAATTGTGGCACTACATTCCTCAGTTAAAGCAATTGTCTCATTGTTGTCAAGTTTTCTTTTGTTTGACAAAATTTCTTTCAAAAACTTAACATAGCATTTAAGACAATGCTTCGGTGAATGGAATGCTTATATATAACTTTTTCAAAAGTTCCAGAAACTTCCTAAATTTCTAGTCAATTTTAGCCTTGGCAAATCTTTGGGGAAATGGTATAGGTGGTTTGGATGGTGCCAAAGGAACATAAGGTTTTTTTTTCCTCATATACCCTCGCACTTGATGGTTGGGCTCTTTCACTCTTATCCCGAACATTCTCTTCCACATCTCTACCCTTGGGTTCCTGTAATTGTTTTCCGTTTCTTAAGGTGATAGCATTTAATTATCCCTTGGGGTTAGGTTCAGTTTGCCTTGAGAATACACCGGAAGATCTAGAGGATAAATCAACTTGTTGAGCCACTTGGGTGATTTGTGTTTCCAACATTTTATTATGTGTGGCCATGTAATCTACCATAGATGCTAACTTCCTAAGTGCTTCATTCATTGACTGGTTTTGATATTTAAAGTCCTCATTTTGTTTGATTTGAGTCAACATAAAATTTTCCAGCAAATTTTCTAAGCTATAATTTTAGGGGCTATTGAAAGACCTTAGTCCCTAGAAAACCGAGAGGTCTAACCATTGGTTGGATGATTCATCCACCCTTGATTATAAGTATCGGAAAAAGGGTCCCCTTTTTTAGGATTGTTAAGATAGGTAACTTGTTCATTACCCATCCCACCATTAACAGACATTCCGACTGGACATTCAACAACCACATGACCAATAATACCACAAATTTCACAAGGAGAAACATTTGGTGTGATGCTAACTCTTCATCATATGCATATTTGTCACTGTTTTTAGTCTTATTTATAGGAAATCATTAGTTAATTTAAGGAGTTATGTAATATATTTTGTTGATTTTAGTTTTTAGATTTAATAACATGTTTATGTTCGTATTTCCTTTATTAAGTAGATATTTTTTATGGTTTTATGTTATTTCTTTATTTTCCGTGCAGTGCTGAATTTTGGTGAGAAATCAACATGACCTACATGGAGTATCTCTACCATATCTGGAGTTGTAGATGTCCAATTGGAGTCAAACATAGTACAAATGAAAGCTAAGATCCATAGCTACACCTTTCATGAAGACACCAGAACCAAATTCGGACACGAAAGAAGAGCAAAATGCAATAAACGCCAGACATCAGATGTTGTGCGCCTGAAGCGCAAAGCACGCGCCCGAAGCGCATTTTGGCACCACTGCTTCAGTTTTAATGCGCCTGAAGCGCAAGCCTTGCGCCTGGGGCGTGTGGCCCGCTGAAGAATACATAAAACCGAGTTTTTCTGAATTTTGGGGGATCTTTTTGTCAATTGAGAAGCTCAGAGACTTGTGCCGTAGCAGAGAAGCTCCGAGACGGCTGTTCTACACTATTAAAGGAGTTTTATCAAGAATCATTCCTGAATCCTTCTTGTAATTCTTCTTTAATCTCTATCTCTTTAATCTTTGTAATGAGTAACTAAACCCTATTTGTTAGGGATGAGTGGAACAAGATGAAAGCTTTATTTGTCTGAATTGACTCCTGGTTATACGAATAAATTTATTGAATTATTTTTATCATCTCTGTGCTTAATGCTTTTTATTGCCTAATCAACTTTAAAATGTTCTATGATTCGTAATTTGAAACGGAAGTGGACTTTACGAATGCTTGAGATGATAAATTCATGAGATTGTAGTCTAGGGATAGATGCAGGTTAAGCTTAATCCTAATTTTAAAAAGATAATTTTTGTACTGTCAAGCTTAATCCTAATTTTAAACCCACTAAGGAATTAGGGGTTATTTTGGAATTAAAGGTTCTGTCACTTAGACATTAGGGCAAGAATACTAAAGAGAATTCGGTAATAATTCAATAAAGGAATTCAGTAACTAGGATCAAATTAGAAACAAAGGTTGGACTCAAAGTGAAACTTATTCCTAACATCGTTCTCATCATAAAAGTTCAATTTCATTACTATTGTTATTTTAAATATTACCTAAATAAATTCGGAAACTTTTTGTTCAATTTCAGTAGTTAAAGATAATTCGATAGTAAAAGGCAATCATTGAGTTCGACACTCGGTATTACCGTTTTTAATTATTACTTGCAACGATTCAGTACACTTTCTAAAACGCAATCATGTGACAAAATTTACATTCAATTTTTCAAATTTTGAAAAAAATGCATTTACCTTTAAAGCAATATGATCTAATGCATTAAATTCATACCTGCCTCGTGTCTTCTGAGGATATCAGTCACTCGACCATTGGTAGTGGTTTTGTGCCATGTCTTCAATTAGAGAATAGGCTTCTTCTATGTTCTTGTTCAACAACGCTCTTCCTGCAGCAGCATCTACCGTCATTGTTGTGGTGTAATAGTCCATTGTAGAATATATGGACAATTAGCCATCTCTCCAACCCATAATGAAGACACAATCTCAATATCTCTTTGGAACGCTCCCAAGCTTCATAGAGTGGTTCACCATCCTTTTGAGAAAAACTTGTGATTTGATTTCTCAATTGTGCATTTTTGCTTGGTGGAAAATATCTAGCAAGGAATGCTTGCTTTAACTGATCCCATGTGGTAATGGATTAAGAAGACAATGAATATAGCCAAGCTCTAGCTCTATTCCTTAATGAAAAAGGGAAAACCCTTAGTCTAATGGCGTCACTAGTCACTCCATTCATTTTCAAAGTGTGACAGTACTCTAAAAAAAAAGACAAATGGAGGTTTGGATCATCAGTTGGAGTACCGGTGAATTGATTTTGTTGTACCATGGATAGCAACGAATGTTTTAATTCAAAATTGTTATCCTCTACCATCGAGCGCGCAATACTTGAATGTGGTCCCGTAGTATTAGGAGAGGCATATTCTTTCACGATTCTATTTTCAACCATTTTTAAATCTTTTTCTTGTTTAGAAATGTTTTTCTCTCTTCTTCTCTTATGGAAAAATCTTTCTATCTCAGGTATTGGTTCGACAAGATTCCTAAGACTTCAGATTCTTCGCATTCAAAGAGAGAAAAATCAATAAAAAATTTATTAAAAATGAAAATTTTTAGTCTAATCGGTGCGAGAAAATAGAATTAATATCAAAAGCAAAGTTCCCCGACAACGACGCCAAAAACTTGATAAGACCGCAAGTGCACAACATTATCGCATAGTAAAAATTATCGTCCCCACAAGGACTTTGTTATGAGTACTAGTCTCTCTTTACTATGATGATTAGCTAAAACAGTAAATGTTAAACGATATTTGGTCTAATATTCGCAATAAAAATAAAGCATTGAGATTGTAGTTTTTCACAATGATAGATACAATAAAATTAACCTTCTTTAAGTTATGGGTGTTAAACTCTTAAAAATAAGATAAACAATTATAAATAATGCATTCTTTCAAAGAACAAGCGTTAAAAGTCTGGAGACACTACTTATATGGATGCACGTTCACGGTATTCAGTGACCATAAAATTTTGAAGTATCTGTTCGATCAGAAAGAATTGAACATGCGTCAGAGAAGATGGATTGAGACTCTCAAGGATTTTGACTTTTCATTGCAGTACCACCCTGGAAAAGCCAATGTGGTGGTTGATGCATTGAGTTGGAAGAGTGTGTCAGTATCTTCAATGATAATGGCTAGACAACAGGAGTTGTGGGAAGCATTTAGAGATCTACACTTGGACGTAAAGTTTGCACCAGGAATGATAAAGTGTGGAATGATAACAATTTCGAGTGGTTTGCTTGAGGAGATTGCGAACTTACAAGATGACGCATTGATCCAAGAAAAGAGGAATCTGATAGTGCAAGGACAGACAACTGAGTTCAGGGTTGGACCAGATAATATTCTGAGATGTAATGGAAGAATTTGTGTACCGGAAGTTGCAGATATGAGGAGAATGATTTTGGAAGAGGCTCATAAGAGTAAGTTGAGTATTCATCCTAGAGCGACCAAGATGTACCACGACTTAAGACATAATTTCCTTGTCTTGAGTATTCATCCTAGAGCGACCTAGAGCGGAGTACGTATCGGCTTGTTTAACTTGTCAGAAAGCAAAAGTGAAACATCAACGACCTGCTGGAATGTTGCAACCTTTGGATATACCGGAATGGAAGTGGGTTAGCATTTCCATGGATTTTATAACAGGACTACCCAAGACAAGGAAAAAGAATGATTCAATTTGGGTAATAGTGGATCGATTGACAAAGTCCGCACATTTCTTACCAGTAAGGACCACCTATAAAGTAGATAAGCTGACGGAAATCTACATCGCTGAGATTGTAAGGTTACACGGCGTTTCATCGAGCATAGTATCGGACCGTGACCCAAAGTTCACATCTCACTTTTGGGGTGCGCTGCATGAAGCTTTAGGAACAAAACTGAAATTGAGTTCTGCTTATCATCCGCAAATAGACGAACAGACTGAGAGAACAAACCAGTCCTTGGAAGATCTATTAAGAGCATGTGTGTTGGATGATAAAGGAAACTGGGATGAGGTGTTGCCATTGATTGAGTTTACTTACAACAATAGCTTTCACGCGAGCATTGGAATGGCACCCTATGAGGCTTTGTGTGGACGCAAGTGTCAGACGCCTTTATGCTGGTATAAGGACGGAGAAAGTATGATTGTTGGACCTGAGATGGTGGAGTAAACTACAGAGAAAATCAAGGCGATACAAGAGAAAATGAAGATTTCATAGGATCGTCAGAAGAGTTATGCGGACAAGCGTCCCAGA
This sequence comes from Cicer cuneatum, assembly GCA_037974295.1. Taxonomy (NCBI): domain Eukaryota; kingdom Viridiplantae; phylum Streptophyta; class Magnoliopsida; order Fabales; family Fabaceae; genus Cicer; species Cicer cuneatum. The sequence goes on from JBBPBO010000003.1 coordinate 22,424,612, forward strand.
CCTTTCGAATTCGAGCAGGGTGATCATGTATTTCTAAGGGTCACGCCTACAACTGGTGTTGGCAGAGCTATTAAGTCAAGAAAGTTGACTCCGAAATTTATTGGACCATACCAGATTACTGCACGAATTGAACCATTGGCTTATCGGATCACTTTACCTCCAATACTGTCCAATATTCACGACGTATTTCATGTGTCGCAGTTAAGGAAATACATTGCAGACCCGTCACATGTGATTGAGCCAGACACAATTCAGCTGAAGGATAACCTGTCATTTGAAGTATTCCCTGTAAGTATTGAAGACAGGAAGATTAAACAGTTGAGGAACAAGGAAGTCCCACTAGTCAAAGTGATTTGGAATCCGATTACGGGAGATGCGACTTGGGAACTGGAGAGTAAGATGAGGGAACAATATCCTCAGTTGTTTATCGACATGTAGTTTCGAGGACGAAACTAATTTAAGGGGGGTGGTAATGTAAGACCCTTAAATTTAAAATTTAATTATGGAATTAATATTAAGTGTATTTTGGGGATATTTGTAAAATATTTAATATATGTATGTTTTGAGTAAATATATATAAATATTTATTTTGGAAGATGAATTAAGATTATTGGATGAAGAGTAAATTAATTTAATTACGAGTAATTAAATTAACGGACAGTTAATTAAGGGATTATCGGCTAATTGCGATGAGATTGGTTAAGTGCTGAGGATCAGACAAGTGTCCGGTGAGGTGGCACCCACACAAGCCTATATATAGGAGTGAGAAGGATGGGTAAAATCAGAACACCATTCCTCCTCCCTTACGGCCCTTACTGCATGTAACAGTACCCACCTTCTCCTTCCCTCCCATTCTTTTTTCTGTTTCCAGTTCGTTCAAAAAAAAAAGAGGGGAGTTCCTCAAAAGTGATATTACTTGGAAATCCAAGCACCAAACCAGAAAACCCCCAGTACAAAAGTTGTTCCCCTCATCATTCCGGAGCTAGAGAACCTATTTTCGTAGCAGCAAACGCAAGCGGGAACTTCACCGATTTTTGACGCGTAAACGAGAACGAAAAGAGAAACGTGAGCAGTAGTAGAAACACAACAAGGGTAAGGGCACCTTCCACTTTCTAGTTGCATTAGGGCTGTAAATGCATAACTATCATGACATTACTAATGTTTTCATCATTGCTTAAAAAGAAAACTGTTTTGCAATGACATTTTGAAAGAAATGAAGAAAATGCATTATGTTGGTGGTTTTAATAATCTGTGATGTGTGCTGTTCTGGTTGTTGCTTCAAGGCTGTTTTGCTCATGTGGGAAAGTTGAAAAATGTCTTCCATATTATTTTGAAGATGATTAAAATGCATATTTTCAAAACTGTTGTGCTGGTTGTATAAAATGCGAAAATACACTCTGTTGGTGTTTTTGGTGTATGTGATGTTGTTCTGTTTGTGTGAGAAAGATGAAAATGCTTTGCATGTTGTTCTGTTTGTGTGAGAAAGCGGGAAATGCTTTGCATGTTATTCTGTTTGTGTGAGAAAGTTGAAATGCTTGGCAAGTTGTTCTGTTTGTGTGAGAAAGCTGGAAATGCTTTGCATGTGTTTTGAGAAGTGATCAGAATGCAAATGGTTAAAAATGTCTTTTGCTGTGGTTGACATTCTGTTTGAATGGTTTGAGCAAAGCTGTGATGAATGATCTGGTGTTGTTGATGTTTTCAAAAGAAAATGGATTTTAAATGATGAAAGTGTTTTTCTGGAAAAGTTGCATTGATGAAAATGCTTGAGTTTTGTGGTTCAAAAGAGTGATAAAACTGTTTTGGGGTTGTGCTGGTTTTTCAAAGGAAAATGATTGAAAATGTGTTGTAGTTTTCAGGAAAAGTTCACTGAATTCGAAGGTGTATTCGAATACAACATGAGTGAATTCGAATACAACCTGCCAAGCTTCTATTTTACTCAAAGTTTTCAAACTTGTATTCGAATACGGGCCTCTGTATTCGAATACAGAGGAAGGATTTTTGCTTCTGACTTAGCATCTGTATTTGACTACGACTCTGTCGTATTCGAATACAGAAGTGAAATTTTAACACTGTATTTGCATCTGTATTCGACTACGACAGTCTCGTATTCGAATACAGGAATGCTAACTTTCACAATTTTTGCTTCTGTATTCGAATACAAGGGAGCTGTATTCGAATACAGATTTGTGTTTTTCCATAAACTCAAGTTTTAGCTTCTGTATTCGAATACAAGGAAGCTGTATTCGAATACAGATTCGTGTTTTCCAGAAAATCAAGTTTAAACACTGTCATGTGAATCTTAAAGTGTTGGGGAACATTGAGAAGGGTTAAAATGATTTAAAAATGGAGTCTTTGAAATAGTTTTGAAGAGGAGATGATGATGTTTTGGAAACCTTTAATGACCTGGGAGGAAATGCTGAATTTACAATGTTTTGTCTTCTGTATTCGACTACAGGCATGTTGTATTCGAATACAGAATGTTGAATTTTCAGTTTCATGCTTCTGTATTCGAATACAAGGGGGTTGTATTCGAATACAGATTCGGGTTTTTCAGAAATTCAAGGTTTTCAACATTGTTTTATAAACCCTAAGTGTTGGGGAATATTGGGAAGGTTTGTGTTGAATGAAAATGGAATTTTTGTGATAATTTGAAGTGGTGGTGATGATGTTTTTTTGAGACTTTACTGATATAGTGAAAAATGTTGAATTGTGCAGTGAGACTGCCTCTGTATTCGAATACCAGGGGGCTGTATTCGAATACAGAGTGTGAATTCTGCACTATTTTGGCTTATGTATCCGAATACAGAGAAGCTATATTCGAATACATATTCGTATTTTCCAGAAATCTCAGTTTTAAACACTGTTGTATGAATTTTAAGAGTTGGGGGAAAGACTTATGATAATTAAGAATGGAATTTTGAGATAATGTAAAGTGATAATGTTTGCTGGAATGTTTAATCATTAATGTATTGATGATGAAATTAATTGTGTTGAGATGTTTTGGGGGAATGCTGGAAAGGCTGAGTTTTTCTAATATTGCATATTGTTTTCATTGAAGAGAAAACACTGCATATTCATGCATTTCATAGTGAGGTGGTGACCGCGATGGGCCACAGAGTAATGCGGTAACCGTGATGGTCCGCGAAGATAAGTAGTAACCACAGTACTGGGCTACAGAATGGCCGCGTGTTCGTGGTGGTCCATTCTATCCGTACGAGGATTTAACTTCTGTGTATTTGGCCTGTGAGAGGCTAATACACGTTAAAGTAGTAACCTTGATGGGTTGTAGAGTGGCCGCGTGTTCGTGGTAGTCCATTTTATTCGGGCTACGGAATGGCCGCGTGTTCATGGTGGTCCATTCAAATACGTAAATTGTGCTGGTCTGTTGAGCGACTGCACTGGTGCTGATCTATTGAGCGATTGCACCTGGTCTTGAGGGTCGTTCAAGTCAAACATATTTAAATCGTGCTGGTTTGTGGAGCGACTGCACTAGTGCTGATCTGTAGAGCGATTGCACATGGTCTTGAGGACCGTTAAAGTCAAAACATATTTAGATTGAGCTGGTTTGTTGAGCGACTGCACCTTGGTAATTCCAAGAAGTTGAATACATGAGCATATACATATTGCATCGGGGTGATTGACCGGTGGGTCACGATTTGGTTATATGATGATGATTGGAAACTGATGTGTGTAAGTACGTTATAAATCCTGAAATTCTGATGAATGACTGTGAATGCTGAAGTGTTGGCTGTACTTACAACTTATTTTCCATATTAATTGGTTGCTGATTCGAAAAATACATGTCATGAAATTTCAAAATGAGCATCTTTATTTATCATCATTGATTTTATGATATGCCATGGTTATATTTGTTACTGTGAGATATATGCTATGTGTTAATTTCGGTCGGTGACCCTTTACTATTATTGTGGAAATTGGGCTTTGCCCTCAGATGAACCCCAAACCCGTCCCACCGACGGTTACACTAACGACGGAGACGTCGTTAGTTTTCCTTGATATTCGTATACGGAGTCTATGTGGACAACGCAGAGGGATGGACAGCTGGCTGAAGACGAGACTTGCAGAGGATTCGGCGGAGACCGTGCTACTGTAGCTTAGTGCATAATCAGTTAAAGTGGATGTATAGGATTTTGAACTGGAAAATGTAATTTGTTTTATTTTGGAAATTATTGTACTACTTTTCGGCTAATATTTTTCCGCACTCTGATAACATTCTAGTGGGTTCAAGATACAGCTTTTGGGATGTATCTTTATTTTGATATATTTTGAAGATTTAATTCCCAAAAATATTTTACTTGAGTAATCGTGATGTAATTATTTAATTACTTTTGGTCGTTTGGTTTACGGCAAATTATTCATAGAAAATGAATTAATTTTATTTTAATTAATTCTGAAAATTCTTTTACTTATTTATTTTAAAAAAAAAATACACTCGCGCTGTCTTTTAAACTCGGGGTGTTACAGTCGAGATCAGAAGATCAGACCATATGGTTCAGTGATGGCCGAGATCAGAAGATCAGAATGTATGGTCCATTGTTGGCTGAAATAAGAGGATCATAGCAGATCACTTAGTATGGTCCAGATGTGGACGAGAGCAGAAGATCAAGCGGTCCAGATTGAATCATGATCAGTAAAGTCGTGATTAAATTTGATCAAGGTATTAAAAGGATGTAATACAAAAAGAAAGTGAAGTCTTGTGGAATTCAGATGTTGTTGGCGGGAAGAAAGATTTGTTCCAGAATTAATTAAAGTCAGGAAAGTTATGATTCTGGAGCAGAAAAAGATATGTTTTTTATTTAAGAGAAACCCGATTGGACAAGTTATTTTTGCAAGAGAATCCAGCAAGATACAGCTCAAATTTAAGCTTGGAAGAGGCCTTAATTTGCATCTATAAAAGGAGGCTCAAGGCAAAAAACTTAGCATCGAAAATCACAAAAGAGTCATAAACTTCCAGAAGCAAACACTCGAGGTTTTAGTGAGGTTAATTGTGAGTTTCAGCTTTCCAGAAGCAAGCACTCATGTTTTTCTTTCCCATGTGTTAGATCTAAGTTGTTGAAGTAGAGTCTACAATCTGAGGGAGTCATAAGGGGTAGCAGATTACTTAACAATTAGATTCACGGCGTTGTAATTCCTTCTACAATCTGGGGTTGTCAGATTGGTATGAGAAGACTTAACTTGAGAAGTCAAGGTGTTGTATTCCTCAAAATTCTAGGATTGTTAGACTGTTTGAGAAGACTGACTTGGAGGGTCAGTGGTGTTGTTGTAATTCACGGTTTTGAATTAGTGAAATCCTTCAAAGTGAAGGGACTGGACGTAGCCTCGTTAACGGTGAACCAGTATAAAATTATATGTTTTTATTTTTACTTTATATCCGCTGCTAACTCTGTTTGATTCATACATCAGGTGTTGTTTTAAAACTACAAAAACAGAAAAGTATTCAAGTTAGTCAAACAAAATTCAACCCCCTTTCTCGTGTTTGCACCTTCAAGTTCCAACATTCTCCCCCTTTTTGATGATGACAAAACCTTGTATTTTTTATGACTTATTTTGTTAGGCTCCCCCTCAGATCAAGCTACTCCCCCTAAGTCTAATGCCCTAGACTTTTCCTCTCCTTTTCAACTCCTTCTTTTGTTTCACTATTTCTTTTCTCTCTTCTTTTCTCCTCTCCTTTTCAAATCCTTCTTATTCTTTCTTTCTCTCCCCCTTTTTTTCATCAGCCGAAAAGGATTGATCTTCTGACCTTTTTTTTTATATCTTCTGGAGTACAAAAAAATAAATCACAATCAATAAAAAATAAAACTTTAAAAGATACTCCTCTAAAAAGGCTACTTGATCTAGTCAGATATGAAGTTGATGTTGAGATGCTTTTGATGAGCTCAAATCGATCTTCATGCAATGGTTTGGTGAAGATATCAGCCCATTGATGATCTGTATCTATAAATTGGATGCTTAGTGTTCCCTTTTGAACATGGTCTCTGATTAAAGTGATGTTTGATTTCTATGTGTTTGACTCTAGAATGAAGGATAGGGTTTTTGGTTAGGTTGATGGCTGAAGTATTGTCACAGTATAAAGGGATGATGGTTTCAAAGATGTTGTAGTCTTCTAGCTAATGTTTCATCCAGATTAACTGTGAACTGCATCCTGCTGCTGTTATGTACTCAGCTTCTGCTGTGGACATGGCAATGGTGCTTTGTCTCTTGCTTGACCAGGATATTAAATTGTCTCCTAAGAATGTGCAGTTTCCACTTGTACTCTTTCTTTCGAGTTTATCTCCAGCATAATCAGAATCACAGTATCCACTTAGTTTGTATGTGGGAGTTTTTTGTAGAGCAAGGTAAGATGTGTGGTTCCTTTTAGGTATCTAAGGATTCTTTTGACAGCAGTTAAGTGGGATTCCCTAGGGTCAGCTTGAAAACAAGCACAGACACAAACACTAAACAAAATGTCAGGTCTAGAAACAGTTAGATAAATAAGGGATCCAATCATACCTCTGTATGTTTTCTGGTCTACCTTTTGGCCGGATTCATCTTTTTCAAGTGAGCAGGTGGGGTGCATGGGGGTGGTCATAGGCTTACAATCACTCATCTTGAGCTTTTTGAGAAATTCTTTAGTGTACTTAGATTGGTGAATGAGTATACCTGTTTTGCCTTGCTGAATTTGAATTCCTAGGAAGAACTTAAGTTCTCCCATCATGCTCATCTGAAACTCTTGCTGCATCAAATCAGAAAACTCTTGGCATAGAGTGCCATTAGTGGATCCAAAGATAATATCATCAACATAAACTTAAATTATCAGAATATCATCTTTGATGGATTTTGATAACAAAGTGTTATCTATTTGGCCTCTATCAAACTTATTTTTCAGTAAGAAGTTGCTAAGTCTGTCATACCATGCCCTAGGTGCTTGTTTTAAACCATATAACGATTTTTTAAGTTTAAAAACATGGTTTGGAAAATCATAATTTTCAAAACCTGGGGGCTGTTTGACATAGACTTCCTCACTTATATAACCATTTAAGAAAGCACTTTTAACATCCATTTGATAAAAAGTAATATCATGATTTGCAGCAAAAGAGAGTAGGATACGAATTGCTTCTAACCTGGCCACTGGAGCAAAAGTCTTAGTGTAATCAATGCCTTCTTGCTGACTGTATCCTTGTGCCACAAGCCTAGCTTTATTCCTGACTACTTCACCTTTTTCATTTAGTTTGTTCCTGAATACCCACTTGATACCAATGATATTTTTGTTTGGTCTGGACACCAGATCCCAAACATCATTCCTTTCAAACTCATTCAGCTTTTCTTGCATTGCAAGAATCCATCCTTCTTCTGCTAGTGCTTCATCAATAGTAGTTGGTTCAATGATAGAAAGTTAACCAAACAGACTTGTTTCTTTAAATGATGATCTGGTTTTCAATGGTTCAGCTGCACTACCAATAATCAGTGTTTCTGGATGTGAAGACTTGTACTTCCACCCATTCTTTCCTTCTGGCTTGTCTTTAGGTTCAACATTACTTCGTATTTGCTTTCATCCTTTCCTTTCTCTGGTTCTGTTGTTTGATTTGCTCTTGCTTCCTGTGCTTCTGGTAAACCTGCAATTTCCTCATCTTGCTTTGACTTTTCAGAGTCAAGCTGTTTGTCATCAAACTTAATGTGTATGGATTCCTCCATAGTGTTAGTTTCTTTATTAAACACTCTATAAGCTTTTGATCTCTCAGAGTAACCAATGAAGGTACACTTTTGAGATTTGGAATCAAAATTTTCAAGATTATCCTTAGTGTTTAACATATAACAAATGCATCCAAACTGTTTGAAATAGGAAATATTAGGTTTCTTACCTTTCCACAATTCATATGGAGTTTTGTTTAGAATAGACCTGATGTAAACTCTGTTCTGGATGTAGCATGCAGTGTTGACAGCTTCTACCCATATGTAGGTAGCAACATTCATGTCATTCAGCATGGTTCTGGCCATCTCCTGCAGTGACCTGTTCTTCCTTTCAACAACTCCATTCTGTTGAGGTGTTCTGGGGGATGAGAAGTTGTGAGAGATGCCATTCTCATCACAAAATTCTTCAAAGTACCTGTTCTCAAACTCACCTCTATGATCACTTCTAATAGTTATGATTTTAAAACCTTTTTCATTCATAACTTGCTTGCAGAATGAAATAAATACCTTATGGGATTCATCTTTGTTTCTCAGAAACTTTACCCAAGTCCACCTTGACTAATCATCAACTATGACAAACCCATACTTCTTACCACTAAGGGATGCAGTTTGAACAGGACCAAACAGATCTGAATGAAGCAATTCAAGAGGTTGTGAAGTAGAAATACAGTTTTTCGGTTTGAAAGAGCTTTAGGTCTGTTTACCTTTTTGACATGCTTCACACAGAATCTCATATTTGGTACTTAGTTTGGGGAGACCTCTTGTAAAACCCTTAAATTTAAAATTTAATTATGAATTTAATATTAAGTGTATTTGGGGAATATTTGTAAAATATTTAATATATGTATATTTTGTCTAAATATATATATATATATATATATATATTTATTTTTGAAGGTTGAATTAAAATTATTGGATGGAGGATAAATTAATTTAATTTTGAGTAATTGAATTTCGGGCAGTTAATTAACATGTTATCTATTAATTGCGACGAGAGTGGTTAAGTACATGATGGTCAAGCAATATTATAATATTAATGTGTTGGGTGATGTGGCACATATAGGCCTATATACATGAGTGAGGAGCAAGGAAAGAAGGAAAAAAACATTTCCCTCCTTTCCTCACTGCATGCGCCAGCTTCTTCTTTCTCTCCCCATTCTATTTTCTGTTGGTAATAACAAAAAAAGCATCCTCAAAAGCCAAATTACTTGGAAATCCAAGCGCCGAACTAGAAAGTGTCAAGTACAAAAGTTGTTTCCCTCATCGTTACGGAGCTAGAGAACCAACTTTTGTAGCGGCAAACGCGGATGGAAGTTTCGCCGAGTTTTGTCGTAGTAGCATAAACAAGCGCAGGAAACATAACAGAGGTAAGGGGAACCTTCGACTTTCTAGATTGCATTTTAGGGCTGTAAATGCATGATTGATGTGTGATTATATTTGAGTTTTTGGTTTGAAAAACGAAACTGTTGTGCATGTTGTTATAAAATGCGAAAAATGCATTCTGTTGATGTTTTGATGATCAGTGATGTTTGCTACTTTGGCTGATACAACATTGCTGTTTTGGTTGTGTGGGAATACTGGAAAATGCTTTGCATGTTGTTTTGAGAATGATCAAAATGCAAACGTTTGAAAATGACTGTTCTATTTTGTGGTTGAATTTCTGTTTTGCTGGTTAAAGAAAAACTGTGAGGTTATTATGGTGTTAGTGATTCTGTTTGCTGCTATATTGATAACAATCTGGTGTTGATGATGATTTTCAAAATACAAAAGGATTTTAAAATGGGTGGAGGTGTTCTGGAAAATCTGTTGTGGTTGTGTTGATGAAAAATGTTTCTGAGTTTTGTGTTTTTCAAAAGAATGGTGATCATGTTTTTCTTCTGCTGAGTTATTAAAATTATGGGTTGATAGTGGTTTTCAAAAGAAAAGGATTTAAAATGGGTGGAGGTGTTTTCTGGAAAATCTGTTATTGATGAAAAATGTACTGAGTTTGTGGTTTCAAAGAAATGGTGATTATGTTTTGGTGTGTGTTGGGTTTCAAAGAAAAGAGTTTGAAAAGGTGTTGAAGTTTTCTGGAAAATATCATTGTATTCAAAGGTGTATTCGAATACGGGATTGGTGTATTCGAATACATGCTTGCAAAGCTTCTATTTGATTCAAATTTCTGACTTAGACTCTGTATTCGGCTACGACCCTGTCGTATTCGAATACAGGACTGCAATTTTTGCCACTGTATTTGCATCTGTATTCGACTACGACAGCCTCGTATTCGAATAAAGAATGCTGATTTTTTCACTGTTTTAGCTTTTGTATTCGAATACAAGGAAGCTGTATTCGAATACAGATTGTTTTTTTTTCCAAAAATTCCAGTTTTAAACATTGGTTTATGAACTTTAAGAGTTGGGGAAAAATTGGGAAGGCTTGTGATGAATTAAAATGGAGTTCTTGAAATAGTTTGAGGTGGTGATGATGAGGTTCTTGAATTCTTTATTGGTGTGGTGAAAAATGCTGATTTTGCACTATTTAGCTTATGTATTCGAATACAAGGAAGCTGTATTCGAATACAGAGTGTTGACTTTGCACTGTTTTAGCTTCTGTATTCGAATACAAGGAAGCTGTATTCGAATACAGACTGGGTTTTTTTCAAAATTTCCAGTTTTAAGCATTTGTTTATGAACTTTAAGAGTTGGGGAAACATTGGAAAGGCTTGTGATGAATTAAAATGGAATTTTTTAGATGGTTTAAGGTGGTGATGATGAGATTCTTGAATTTATTTGTTTATGTGGTGATAATGGAATTATTGATGTGGTTTGAGATGGTTGAGGTGGTGATGGAGTGGCTGGATTTTTAGCTGGTATTTACATACTATTTTCAGTGAAGAGAAAACATTGCATGTCCATGCATTGCATAGTCAGGTGGTGATCGCGATGGGCCACAGAAGTGATGCGGTGACCGTGATGGGCTGCGAAGTTAAGTGGTAACCATGGATTATAGAATAGTTCTGTGTGTATTGGACGGTTTGTTCTATCCGGGGTCAGAATAGTTTTGTGTGTATTAGACGGTCTATTCTACTCGGGCTACGGAGTGGTTCCGCGTGTATTAGACGGTCCATTCTATCCGTGCGAGGATTTAACTTTTGTGTATTTGGCCTGTGAGAGGCTAATACACTGTAGTAACCGTGAAGGGGTGTAGAATAGTTCCGCATGTATTAGATGGTCTATTCTATCCGGGTTTAGAGTAGTTCTGCGTGTATTGGACGGTCTATTCTATCCGGGCTACGGAATGGTTCCGCGTGTATTAGACGGTCCATTCCATTTGTGAAATCATGCTGGTCTGTGAGCGACTGTACCTTGGTATATGTAAACGTGCTGGTCTGTGAGCGACTGCACGTGTGCTGGTCCGTGAGAGACTGCACGTGTGCTGGTCTGTGAGCGACTGCACCTTGGTAATTCCAAGAAGTTGTGTATATTGGCATATACATATTGCATCGGGGTGGTCGACCAGTGAATTATGATTGGATATGATGTTGACGGGTGGAAATCGTTGTGTGCAAGTAACTTATGAACTATAAGTGTTGAATGAGTTTTCCTTGACCTTCACGTACAAAGAAATCGTGGACAACGCAGAGGAACGGACAACTGGGGCGAGAACGAGACTTGTAGAGGAGGCGGTGGAAATCACTTGTTACTGTAGCTTTAGTGCATGATCAGTTTAGACTTGTTGTATAGAGTCTTGAGCTCTGGGAATGTAATGATTTATTTTGGGAATTATTGTATATCTTTTCCACACTCTGAAACTGTTTTAGTGGCCGCAGGCCGGATGTATTTTTTTGAGATGTTGTGACACCGACTTTTATGATGTATTATCTTTTATTTACTAGAAGTATTAATTCCCAAAACTTTTAATTACTTAGTTATAATTATGTTGTAATTATTTAATTTCGTTCAACAATTGAATCACGACATATTATTTTATGAAATAATTTAATCTTATTTATTTTAATTCTTTTGAATTAATTTCAAAAATTCTTTTATTTATTTATTTCGGTTAAAATAAAATACATTCGCGTTGTTTAAAAACTCGGGGTGTCACACCTCTCACTAGTTGAAATTTACTTAACTCAGAAACCAACCTAGGGTTTGCATGGCCTAACCTTTTGTGCCAAATCAGATTTTCTTCCCTAACAGATAAGAGACACTTAACTTTCTGCTTAACTAGACTAAATAGATCTATCTTATAGACATTGTTCTGCCTAACACTAGTGAACAAACAGATCCATCTTTTTGACTAATAGCCTTGCAGGTTTTCTAATTAAACACAATATCATACTTGCAGTCACTTAGCAGACTAATGCTTAACATATTGTGATTCAGACCTTTAACTAAGAAAACATTTTCAATAGATAAGAAAGAAGAACTGTTACCAATTGTGCCTGTACCAATTATTTGACCTTCTTGGTTTCCTCAAAAGGCAACCTTGCCTCCTTTCTTTAGAGTCAGCTTCTGGAACATTAATCTGTCTCCAGTCATATGCCTGGAACATCCACTGTCCAGATACCATACTTTGTGTTGCAAATCAGACCTTTCTGCTTCTGATACTTCACCATCAAAGTCAGTCAGACTCAGTGCTGTAATCAGGTTCTGTACGAGCCATGAGAGCCAGTTCTGTTTTTGGCTTGTTCAGACTGGTTGAACTGTTCCCTTGATTCTGTTTCGGCTGATATACATGTTCCTCTGGTGATTCTGGTGATTCTGCTTCTTCTGGTAATACTGAAACTGATGTGGGTGATTCTGCTGTTTATGGTTGAACCTCATATTCTAATACTTATACTGGTTCTAGTTCTGGTTCTTGTTCGGGTTTTGGTTCTGGTTCTGATTCTGGTGTGAATTGTACTGACCAGACCTTCTTTCATCAGACTCATTTTGCTTTTGTCTGGTAAAAACTTAAACATACACTTTTTTCTGTTTGTGCATTGCCAGCATCCATTGACCAGGCACCATGATTGGTGTTTCCTTCTGGTTGCTCAGAATATCTGCAACATAAACAATATTGTTCTTTGGTACCCAAAACTTGTTGGGTCTAGGTTTGTTAGACTTAACAGGTCTCTTGTCTTTCCCAGATTTTATCATAGGACAAGACAATTTAGTATGACCCATTTTAGCACAAATAATACACAGAACATTAGAATGAGCAGATTTAGTTTCAACAACAGATTCAGTAAAACCTATTCCTCTCTTACCATTGTTACTGATTCCATAAATCATGGAAGCATACTTACTTCTTTCCATACCATTTGCAATAAAGTTTTGAAAAGCTTGTTCATGCATATCAGATTCACAAACAGTATTGGAAGTAGAGCAAATATTACTTTTGAGAGTTAGATTTTCAGAATTGAGTCTGGCAACTTCAGTTTTAAAATTAGTGTTTTCAGTTGCAATCTCAGCATTCTGATTCTTTAAAATCTGTACTTCTTTGGTTAGAATTTTCTTTTCTTCCCTAAGAGTTTTCAGTTTTAAAGACATCTTGTTGTTGGCATTTAGAAAATCTTTAAGAGCAGTAATTAATTCAGATCTAGTAAGATTAGAGAATACCTCTTTGTTTTCATCTTTTGAATCAGTTCCAGAGTATATACTAAATCAGTTGGTATGTGCCATCAGAGCCAATACTACTTCCTCTGATGTGCTTTTAGACTTGCCGGAATGAATGATTTGTCCATTCTTCTTACCTTCTGCTTTTCTTCCAGAGCTAGTACCTTTATGGAGTCCAGAGGCAGACTTGATGTGAGCCATCATAGCTGTTTCTGCTTCTTCATCATCAGATGATTCCTCTTCTGAGTCAGATGCATCCCATGCTGCCATCAGACTCTTCTTCTTGAATATGGAACCTTTCTTGTGATGTTTTCCTTTCTCCTTGTTTGGACATTCTGACTTTATATGTCCAGGTTCATTGCATCCATAGCAGATGATTCTTTTCTTGCCAGCTTCTTCTTTTCCTCTGTTGGAGTATTTGCCATTTTTCCTGTGAGGTTTCTTCTTTCTGTTTTGCCACATCTTTGCAATCTGCTTGGTTATGTAGGCAAGATCATCATCTTCACTATCACCATCCTTTGATTCTGATACAACCTTTGCAGCTTTCTTCTGCTTTGACTTAAGGGCTAAGGTCTTCTTCTTCTTTGGTTCATCTGCATTCAGCTCTATTTCATGAGACCTGAGGGAGCTGATCAGATCTTCAAGCTTTAAGGTATTCAGATCCCTAGCTTCCTATACTGCAGTAACCTTTGGTCTCCGTTTGGCTGGTAAGCTTATGAGGATCTTCTTTACATGATCTGCAGTGGTGTAGCTTTTCTTTAATACTTTTAAACTCGATACCAGAATCTGGAATCTGCTAAACATTGCTTCAATGTTTTCATCCTCTTCCATCTTGAACAGCTCATGATCATGATGGTGATAGCATTGATCATGATGGTTCTGGACTTGTGATGCAGCTTGTATAACTTCCTCTGGTTGGGATTCATATCTTCTACATCCAGTTCTTCATCTTCTGGTGTAGTGGGTGCAGTGTAGCCTTTGACTACCAAGGTCCAGAGATCAGGATCTTGGGAGATGAAGAAGCTTCTTATTATGTCCTTCCAGTATTCAAAGTGATCTCCATCAAACAGTGGTGGCCTGTTAATGTTGCTTCCAAATTGTTCTTTGGATTCTGACATGTTGAACCCCCTTGGACCTTTTCTCAAACACTGTTAAGTGCTCAGCGTTGAGACCGAGCTCTGATGCCAATTGAAGGTGTAAACACGAGAAGGGGGGTTGAATTGTGTTTGTACTACTTGAATTCTTTTTTGTTTTTGAGATTATTTGAAATCTGAAACATAATCAAATAGAGTTAGCAGCGGATAACATAAAATAAATAACACAATGATTTATCCTGGTTCACCATTAACTAGGCTACATCCAGTCCCTTCACCTCGAAGGATTTTTCCACTAATTCAAAACCTTTGAATTACAACAACACTACTGACCCTCCAAGTCAGTCTTCCCAAACAGTCTAACAATCGTAGACTTTTGAGGAACACAACACCTTGACTTCACAAGTCAAGTCTTCTCCTACCAATCTGACAACCCCAGATTGTAGAAGGAATTACAACACCTTGAATCTAGTTGCTAAGTCACATGCTACTTCTTCTGACTCTTCAGACTGTAGACTCTACTTCAACAATATAGATTTACCACAAGGGAACGAAAAACACGAGTACTTGCTTCTGGAATGCTGAAACTCACAATTAACCTCACTGAAAACTCGAGTGTTTGCTTCTGGAAGTGTATGACTCTTTTACTGATTTTCGATGCTAAGTCTTCTGCCTTGAGCCTCCATTTATAGATGAACAATTAGGGTTTCTTCCATGCTTAAATTCGAGCTGAATCTGCCCAGATTCTCTTGCAAAAATAACTTGGCCAATCGAGTTTCACTTAAATAAAAAACGTATCTTTTTAACTCCAGATTGCATTTGAAAATTCTGTTGACCAATCTTGTTTCTTTTAATTTCAAACCATATCTTTTTAAGCTTCAGATTGCATTCGAATTTCTCCAAGTCTTAAGTAATTTTTTAATCAAATCCCCTTAATACTTTGATCAAATTTCTATCAAAATTTAATCAAGTCTTCTTCGAATTTTAATCAAGTAATCACTGATTTTCATCATGATTAAATCTGGACCATTTGATCTTCTGATCTCGACCATTCTGTACTTATGTAATCTGATATGCCCCAATTTTGTGATCCTCTGATCTCGGCCAACCCTGGACCACATGATGTGATCTTCTGATCTTGGCCAATCACTGGACCATATGATCTGATCTTCTGATCTCGGCCAACACTGGGCCATATGATCTGATCTTTTGATCTCGGCCAACACTGGGCCATGATGCTTAAATCTAGACCATTAATCTGAACATTTTCCCTCTGATCTGGACCAATTTTGGACTGAGTATGGATTGAATTAAATCTGCACTAATGATATTTAAATCTGGACATTTACCTTCTGATCTGGATCAAGTCTGGATTAAATCTGGACAATCATTTCTTCTAATCTAGACTTAGTTTTATACTCTGGACCATGCCATCTTCTGGTCTAGACCAAGTCACTTGTTCTAGACCAGTTATCTTTTTCTCTAATTAAGTCTGGATTAAGTCTAGACTGATTCTTATTTCACGACAAGGCTATCTTCTGGTCAGGATTAATTCTGGACCAAGTCTGACTTATGATTTCTTCTAGTCTAGACCAAGTCTCCCTCTGACAAGCTTCCTTCTAGTCTGGATCAGGTCTCCTTCTGGACTCTGCTTCCTTCTGATCTGGGCCAGGAAAGATATCCTCTAATAATGTTATTTTACCTTTGATGACATCCTCTAATATCCTCTGGAGGTGTATCCTCTGGTGCCTTCAGGTTGCATCCTCTGGTACCATCTAGATGCATTATCTGGCCTAACCTTCTAGTGATATTTCTATCCTCTGATATCCTCTGGTGGTGTCATCCTCTGATTTTGCACAGCTTCTAAGTCAAAATAATATTTACATAAAATACTTTTGTTAATCATCAAAACTAAGTATAAAACCAACTTGGTTCCAACGTCAAGGTGGTGTAAGTTCCTTCTTCAATCTGGGGTTTTCAGATTGGTAGGAGAAGACTTGGCTTATAGGGTCAAGGTGGTGTAAGTTCCTTATTCAATCTGCGGTTGTCAGATTGGTAGGAGAAGACTTGGCTTGTAGGGTCAAGGTGTTGTTGTTCCTCAAAATTCTGGGGCTGTCAGGCTGTTTGAGAAGATTGGCTTGGAGGGTCAGGTGCTGTGTAATTCAAAGTGTTTGAAGGGACTGGATGTAGCCAAGTTAATGGTGAACCAGGATAAATCTGTATGTAAATATTTATGCTGTTATTATCCACTGCTGAGTCTGATTGTTCTATATCCAAGTAATTTACATCAACATTCATCAAAACAGCAAAAATAATTCAATTTTGGCAAACACAATTCAACCCCCTCTTCTCGTGTTTGCACCTTCAGTTCAACCATTAAACAATAATGTATGTGATATTCCTTTGAGTCAGCTCCCACATCTATTCGTAAAGGGGAATCAAATTTCTATCACCATCCCTAAAGAGGAATACATTCTTAGTCTTGAAACATGCAAGAATAACCTTCGTAGTTGTATGATATTGACAAAAGGTGTGAACATTGTGCTAGTAAGGTGTGATCTCTCTGGGAAAGGAATATTATGAATTTTCTTTCTCTTCCATAGAAGATCTTCACAACATTCAATCTTCTAACTCGTGGAATATCAACCTTGGCATCTTGAAACTATTCATATGAACCCCTGATTTCAACTCTCATCTCCAACATCAAACTACATCAAAGTTTTAGGTGTGCTCGACTAGTTTAGCACAAGAATACTAGCACCTTAAGATGATTTTCTCCATTGCTAGAAGCTTTGGTGCGCCTATTTGTATGGACAACCCCACCTATAAATCAAGATTTGATCGTTCCTTTGAGCGTTACACTTGAATCTTGATGGATAATGACTTAGCTTCAAATCTACGCAACCAAGTTTTAGTGGAAGCAAAGAGTTTTTCCTTCGTTGTTGGTATAGAATACGAAAACCTTCCAAGCATTTGCAATTATTTTAAACAAATCGGCCATATTGTGAATGAGTGCAAAAAGGCTAGGGATGATGCTAATACGAATGAGGTTGAGCAAGGGATGGCAATTAGAAATATTATAAGGCATTTCTGACAAGGAAAGTCTTTGTTCGAGTCAAGGACAATTGTCCTCTTAATCATGAAACACCTATATCAGCTAGGATGATAATAGTGACAAAGTATTAACATTTATTTTAAGTTTAGTAGAGAATCTATCAAAACATCAATAAATAGAATGTTTAAACGTGGGGTCTTGACATGTTTTATTATTTATCAATTGACCAATAGTTGATTAAGGATGGAGTAGTTTGATGGCTAATTCTCATACACAATTATGTGATAGATTATTCTTATCAATAGTTGAAAATGCAAATGAAATAGAGTATGAGTTGAAAATAACAATGTCTTTAGGTAAAAGTAAATTTAATCCAAACAAACTTATGCACAAATAATGTTTCCAAAGTAAAAACACAGTATAAGAATTTCAAATGCAAGAAAAGGTTTTAAAACAAAATGAAATAAAAAGGTTTATTAGGCTATGCAACGGGATGAATTGTGAATTCAAGATGGCTTGAAACTTGACAGAAATCCAAGATCCGTGGTTGTACAAAGCATATTTTTGGTGAGGAAAATAGTGATTTAATATAGAAAATCAATGTAAGGTTTTAAGATATTTCAAAAGAAACAAACATAAGTGTTTATACAAGTGATTGATCAACAGATGCAAGAAAATGAAAAGTGCAAGAATCATAAATTATGAAGAAAGTAAATTGCATGAAGTATACAAAGGAAAAGAAAAATTTGCATTAACTTCATTGCAAGAAAGTAAACAGAAATTTTTTTTCTATGAAGTAAATGGCGTATTTAAGAATTTGGATGGAGAATTCGTTAGAGGTGATTTTTGAAAAGAAAAAAAAAAAGAGCCCCTAAAATGAGGCCATACGCTGCTATTTATAGATAAATTCGCCTAATAGATAATGGCATCGCCATGACCCACATCATTGGTCTAATGAAATGTGTTGCTCGACAACCCCTAAGGCTATGACAAGTTCTTACCTTCAATGTGTTGTTTGGTTACGTCTCTTCTACTGTCGATTAAATCTGGACAAATGTAATATTTAATATTGTATCATAATTAATATTGATAATAAAAATATTTGAAAAGTAATACGACCACCCCTTTGTCTTCGCATCATCAAAATTAATTCATTCACCAGTGCGACGCCATCAGGTAATACTAGTTGCCGACCGAGAAGCTCTTCTGCAATTTCTACTGCACGACGCTGCATTAAAAAATACATTAAATAATTTATTTAAAATAATAGATGAATAATTAATTTTCTTATGAAATAAATTGGAATTAATTGGAATTAATATACCATTATTGTAACTGATTCATCAGCAGCAACAGCATCAGTTTCAGGTTCTGCAACCACAGGATCTTCATGAACTGGTTGTCTTTGCCTTATTGACGTTTAATGAAATTAAATTTGTCAATCAACAGATGCTTCCCAAATATCGACTTTAATGTAGAGATTTGTATCTTGAGTGGACAAATTTAAACTAAGCGTTTCGTCACTTAACTAGGTATTTGTATCTTGAGTGGAGTGGTTGAATAGGGTATAAGAATCTAAAGACTCTATTTAGAAACAATTAGGCATTTTTTACTTGATTCAACTAACACGCAAACCCTTTAAGTTAGAGCTTCTAATACTAGTTGTTTTACTTTTCTTTTGGAATAGTGCTACTAATAATTTCCATTTTTCGATGGAATGATGGGTTTCACTTTGTTTGATCTTGTTGCCATTGCAGACCTCAGGCTTGATGGTGAAGTAGTTGACCCAATGCATGAGGACGACATCTCTTTCGTTCCTAAGAAAAATGTGTTGAGCTTCTCTACTTTCATTGATGTGTATCATAGTGAGAAAGATTATGTCAACGGCGAAGAGCATATTGCTTTCCTCAGATTGTTGTTATCTGCTTTTGTTTTTTGCAACAAACTTGTAAGGATTTCTCCTCAAGTAGTTGTTTTGGCCAAACTCTTAAATGGAGGAAAAAGGGTGGCCTTAAGCCAATATATTGCAAGTAATTTATACCACAACATTACTGTGAAGAATTTGAGGAACTTGGAATGGTGTAACATGGAAGGACCCATGTAGTTGCTTCAATTTTGGCTTAATGCCATCTAGGCCTCTCAAACTCATTATTCAAGTTTGGAGAATCCAACTTTTTACAGCTATGGTGAACTTCTCGATAAACTCAACTGGAATTGCAACAAAACAGGTAACAAAGAAGACTTCTTTTGCTTCTTCAACATTTTATGCAGCATAAGTTCTAGCTCGAGAAACATTTGTTTCCAACCTTTTGCATCAAGAACTTATGGAACAGAGTGGTTCCCTAAGCTAATTGATGTTGCATCTCCTAATGACCATACCCTTTGGTCTCATTACTTATGTCGAAGACTTCATTTGGTATCCTTACCAAATTCCAATTCAACCTTCTAAATACTTTGGCTAGGAAAATAAGCCTTTGCCAAGGAATTCCTGCCCCATTCTCTGAAAAGGCTATTATTAGTCTTTTGGATTCTAGCCTATGGAACTCGAAAGATTTCTCAGCTTTGACTATGGCCAACCTCACCAAAAAAGCAAATATTTTGCTTGCTAATTTCTCTATTTTTCATGATGTCACTTCTTGATTTCAGAAATGGTGGGATGCTCATTTTTCCACTTACCAATTGAACAAAACATGATGCAATAAAATAATCCTTGCTGGATTTGGTGTCAAACCCTCTGAACCGAAATCCAAAAGTATACTAAATTAAAAAATTACTTCTAAAAATATTTATTTTAATGACTTTATTATTTTAAAATTTTTTTTCTTTTTATCTTTGAATCAAAACGCTCTCAAGAGACTTCCATAAAAGAGTTTCAAAGTTTATAGTTGGCTACAACACTGGTCCTTCTAATAGTGGAAAGCCAATCAAAGCGACTGTTATCCCCTGCTCTCTTAGGACAAGGAAATCTTCAAGGCACTTTAATAAACAAGATTTTGTCTCGATACCATAGAAAGTTTCAAAAGTGGCAACCCCAACTACAAAGAAAACCAAGGTATTTCTTCCAATTTTCATGATCTTAATTTTCATCTTCAAACCAACTTCTCTTTCCACTCATGCTCAAATCTTGACAGAAAAACAAGAGTTATTCACCTTCTCCTAAACCAACTAAGGAAAAGCATGATGCAAGTGTTGGAACATAGTGTGTGAATTTAAAAATAATTGAAGTCCCACATTGGAAAAATCTTATATGTTGAGTAGTTTTCATCACTATATAAAGATTTTTTAAACTTTTTTTGAAGTCCCATATTGGATAGAAAATATATGCGGATTTGCTTCCTTCACTATATAAAGAATGTCATTCTATTGGAAAAGTACACCAAAGTTGGATGCAATTCCCAACTTTCTCTTTTCCCTCTTTTCTATTCTGCTCGATATATTTCTAAACCACTTCTCCCATTTCTTTCTGTCCCTTCGATTTTTAATGGTTCTAATACCACATCCTTTTAGAGCTGTTTTTATGACATATTCCATTAGATTTTTGAGTGGTCATAATACCACTGTCCTTATAGAACAGTTTTTATGCCGTAGTCCCTTCGATTTTTGAGTGGTCATAATACCACTATCCTTATAGAACAATTGTTATGCCATAGTCCCTTCGATTTTTGAGTGGCCCCTATATTGAGGGTGTAATTTTAGAACGGTTTTCTATAGTGTAGTAGAACTCCAATACAGTGAATCTGGCTGTTTTATCCCGAGGACGTCGTGGTTGATAGTCTGTCTTGCACAATTAAGGAAGTGTCGCGAAACGTCTTAATGAGAGAGACCTAGTCCGCAACTCAACCTAGTAATATATTCGGTGACATAAATTAATTTTCAAATAGTTTTCGAAATTCAAAAAACAACAATTTTAAGACGTTTCTTTTTGTCATGTCAACCGAAGAGATTACTGGATCTAGTTTTAGCGACTCTCTTTTCAATAAACTGTTTCATTGAGGTAAACAAAAAAGGATAAGAAAGCAAAAGAACTAACCCATGGGAGGATAATGATTACCCCTATAAATACAGAGGCGCACCTAAGTGGGGGGTGAATTAGGTGTTTAAAAAACTTTTCTGGGTTTTAGAGTTTTGTGAGTTATTTTAATGGTTGTGTTAAGTGTATGATATCTTTGTAAATGACTGAAAGTAAAGCACACAGAAAATTATCCTAGTTCCCCTTACAATCAAGGGTACATCCAATCCTCTTGCACACCACAAGAGATTTTCCACTATTTGTTAGAATAAGTTACAAGTCTAACACTAAGACTTCAGTTACAAATTCTTAACATTTTGCCTAAGATAGCACACCACTATCTTAGTTTACAACACTTGAAGAACCTACACTAAGTTCTTCAAATAATACAATAACTTTAAATGATTTTGTAACTATGTTCTTAACTAAGAACAAGAATATAACACTAAGTATAATGATACTAATCAAGCACACTTTCAAGTACAACTGAGAATCTTTCTTAATGATATGAAATTGAAAAGCATGAACATGAAAATATGAAAATGAAGCTTTAAAAGTTTTTAATATTTAAGACAATAGTTCTAAGATTGGTAGGTAGATGTTGTCAGTAAGAACTGAAGCTATGAGGTATTTATACTCCATAGACAACACTTCATATCAGTGACAATTGTTCCCATAAGTTTTGATGAACTTATGCAATGATCCAGAACTGAAAAATTGCATTGTTTTGAAGTCGTATTCGAATACAGCCTTAGTGTATTCGAATACACTTCTGTAACGTTCAGTTTTTATTTAAAATTTGAACTTCGTATTCGAATACGTTACATCGTAGTCGAATACAAGTATGTGATTTTTGCCACTGACTTGAGTTGTATTCGAATACGCGAAGCTGTAGTCGAATACAAAAGTTCAATTTTAGCTACTGACTTGACATCTATATTCGGCTACGACACTCCGTATTCGAATACAAATCTTCAGTTTTAGCTACTGACTTGCTATCTATATTCGGCTACGACACTCCGTATTCGAATACAGATCTTCAGTTTTAGCTACTGATTTGCTATTTGTATTCGGCTACAATACTTCGTATTCAAATACAGATCTTCAGTTTTTGCTACTGACTTACTGTTTGTATTCGGCTACGAGAAGTTGTAGTCGAATACATCTTTGATTTTTGTCAAAAAATTTATTTTTAAATATTTGTTTATGTATTTCAATACTTAGAAAATACTTTTAATGCATATGCTAAATATAGAAGGTTCTCATAATATTGTATTTGAAATGTAATTTGAATTATTATCAAGTACCTTAAGGCCTAAGTTACCTAATATGACTTGAAAGATGATTTTCCTTTGTGTTTGCATTTTGATCATTACACATAGTCTTTTTGTCTTCATCAAAAATGTAGATCTTATTCGTTTTCGACCTCTATAAGAATTATATTATAAATGGACTTGCTGATGTTCTGTATGAATATTACAGTTCCAGTAATACTTCGAGACATGTTTGGGATGCTATAAAGAAGAAATATGATACCGAGAAAGTTGGATCTAAAAAATGTGTTGTAGCCGCTACCTCAAGTATCAGAGTATTAGATGACCGATGAAAGATCTATGGAGGTTCACTCCTGTGAAATTCAGAAGATAGCTCATGAGATCATCTCTTAAGTTATGATTTTAGATGAATTTCAAAAAAATTATCTCAACTTTAAAACAAAATAATTTTCTCTAAAGAATATGATAATCCGTCTCTAGAGATATGAAAAAAAATCTTGTTTATAATTTTTTTCTTCTTGTTTATAATTTTTTTTTCTGAATAAGGCAATTTTTTTTTTCTGATGCATGTTTAAATTAATAATGTCTCCTTCTGTTTATGTATTGTGTTTACATGTTGTGTGATTTTATTATTTAACATGCTAAACTCTGTCATGTGATTTCAATCTTAAGTATCTTAGGTTTAATTCCAAAGTTATCTTTAAATGATTTTGAAAATTTTGATTTTTGTAGTCAAGCTAAAATAAAAAAGAGTTCAATTTGTAGTTAGAGAATCTATGTTTTTAGATTTATTACACTCCAATATATGTTAACTTGATTGGACGTTAACAAGAAATGAAAAACGTTATTTTATCAATTTTGTTGACGATCGTTGTGACTATACGTTTGTATATCTAATGAAAAATAAAAGTGAAGCGCTTGACATGTTTAGGATCTTTGTAACAGAAATTGAAAATTTATTTAGTAGAAATATTAAGAGATTTTGTAGTGATAGAGGAACTAAATATGATTCTAGTTCATTCAATGAGTTTTATAAAACGCAAGGAATAATACATGAAACCACAACACACTATTCACCTGAAATGAATAGTAAATCTGAAAGAAAGAATAGAACTCATACTGAATTAGTTGTTGCTATTATGCTTAACTATAGTGTTGCATATCACTAGTGAGGGAAAATTATGTTGACTGTTTTCTATGTTTCAAAACATTTCCTTATGAGATAGTGAAGAAAAGACAACCGAACCTATCTTATTTTAGAACTTGGGGTTGTTTGGCTTATGTTAGAACCCCGATCCCAAGCGAATTAAACTCGCCAGTAGAGCCTATGAATGTGTATTCATTGGGTATGTAGTAAACAGTAAAGCGTATAAGTTTTATGATCTAAATGTGAAAGTGATCATAGGGTCAAATGATGTTGACTTCTATGAAAATAAATTTCCTTTCAAATCGAGAAATAGTGGGGGCAGCGAACCAAGTCACGTTCCTGTTGTTGGAACCAAGTTAGTTCTAAGTACTAAGGATTTTAATGTTTACAAAAGCACTCCATGTAATCTTATTTTGTACCTTGAATTATTACATTAAATTCTACAAGAAGATGAAGTTTCCAGAGGCAGAAGATGAAGACATCAGATAATGCATCCAGAAGGTACCAGAGGATGCATCCTGAAATTACCAGAGGATATTTTTGCTAGCCCAGATCAGAAGGAAGCAAAGTCAGAAGAAGACCTGGACCAGGCCAGAAGGAAGCCTGCCAGAGGGAGACATGATCCAGACTAGAAGGAATCAAAAGTCAGACTTAGTCCAAAAGTTATTCTGACCAGAAGATGGCTTGGAAGTGAAATAATAAACAGTCCAGATTTGATCCAGACATAATCAGAGGATAAATTAATGGATCCAGAACAAGATATTCAATCCAGATTTGATCAAGACCAGAAGATAGCATGGTTCAGCGTATGAAACTAAGTCCAGACCAGAAGAAATGATGCCCAGATTTGATCCAGACCTAATCCAAATCAGAAGGTAAAATGTCCAGACTGAAATATTATTTGTCCATATTTAATTTTAGTTCAATCCAGACCCAGTTCAGAATTGGTCCAGATTAGAGGAAAAAAGTTCAAATCAATGGTAAAGATTTAAGTTTATGGCCCAGTGTTGGCCGAGATCAGAAGATCAAACCACGACCCAGTGTTGGCCAAAATCAGAATGTGTGGTCCAGCATTGGCCGAGATCAGAGGATCACAGCAGATCAGTTTGCATGTCCAGGCTGGCCGAGATCAGAAGATCAAAAAGTGTGGTCCAAGGTTGGCCGAAATCAGAGGATCACAGCAGATCACTTAGAGTGGTCCAGATGTGGACTATCGCAGAAGTTCAAACGGTCCAGATTTAATCATGAGGATTAACGGTGGAGATTTAATTAAATTCGATCAAAGTATTAAAAGGATTTGATACAAAAATAAAGTGAAGTCGTATGGGAGTTCAGAAGCTATTGGCTGGAAGAAAGATTTGTTCCAAAATTAATTAAAGACAGGATTGGCCCAAGTTATTTACGAAAACAAATCTGGAGATAAAATGATATGTTTTTTATTTATATGAAACCCGATTGGTCAGAGTATTTTTGCAAGAGAATCCAGCAAGATACAGGTCGAAATTCAGCTTGGAAGAGACCCTAATTCACATCTATAAAAGGAGGCTCAAGGCAGAATACTTAATATCGAAAATCACAAAAGAGTCACACATTTCCAAAAGCAAACACTCAAGTTTTCAGTGAGGTTAATTGTGAGTTCCAGCTTTCCAGAAGCAAGCACTCGTGTTATTTTCTTTCCCTTGGTTAGATCTAAGTTGTTGAAGTAGAGTCTATAATCTGAGGGAGTCCGAAGGGGTAGCAGATTACTAGGCAATTAGATTCAAGGCGTTGTAATTCCTTCTACAATCTGGGGTTTATAGATTGGTAGGAGAGGACTTGACTTAAGAAGTCAAGGTGCTGCATTCCTCAAAAGTCTAGGATTGTTAGACTGTTTGAGAAGACTGACTTGGAGGGTCAGTGGTATTGTTGTAATTCAAGGTTTTGAATTAGTGAAATCCTTCAATGTGAAGGGACTAGACATAGCCTCGTTAACGGTGAACCAGTATAAAATTATGTGTTTTTATTTTTACTTTATATCCGCTACTAACTCTGTTTTATTCATACATCAAGTTTTGTTTTAAAACTACAAAAACAGAAAACGTATTCAAGTTAGTCAAACACAATTCAACCCCCCTTCTCGTGTTTGCACCTGCACCTGTGACACGAAGCACTGAAAGCAACAAACAAGGTGAAATGGAAAATCGAATAACTAAGAGAGTCAGTGTTGCTAAAGATTATGAACCAGAATATATGGTCTATACTTTAGAAGAGGATCTTGCAAATCTTAAAGAAGCTTTGTCGTCATTGGATGCAGATTTATGGCAATAAGCTATAAACGATGAGATGGATTCTCTAGAGTCTAACAGGACCTGCAACTTAGTAGACTTGTCTCCTGGTTACAAACCAGTAGATTGTAAATGGATCTTGAAAATGAAAATAAAACACAATGGAACTATTGATAAATATAAGGCTCGCATTGAAGCCAATGATTTTAGGCAAAGATAAAATAGAGATTTCTTTGACACTTTTTCACCAGTCACTAGAATAACATCCATTAGGGTACTCATTTTCTAGTAGCTATTCATAACTTGGTGATACACCAAATGGATGTTAAAAAAGCTTTTTTAAATGGTGATCTGGAACAAGAAATCTATATGGAACAATCTAAAGGTTTTGTAATTCATGGACAACAAGACAAGGTCTGTAAGTTAGATAAATCTATGTATGGTCTTAAACAAGCTCCTAAGCAATGGCATGAAAAATTTGATAACATGATTATATCGAATGAGTTTAAAGTGAATGAAGGTGACAAATGTATTTATTACAAATCTGAAAATGGCATTTGCACTATCATATGTCTCTATGAAGACGAATTACTCATATTTGGTTCAAACAATCATGCTATGAATATTGTGAAATCATTGTTGGGGCCTATGAATGTGTATTCATTGGGTATGTAGTAAACAGTAAAGCGTATAAGTTTTATGACCTAAATGTTAAAGTGATCATAGAGTCAAATGATGTTGACTTCTATGAAAATAAATTTCCTTTCAAATCAAGAAATAGTTGGGGCAGCAAACCAAGTCACGTTCCTGTTGTTGGAACCAAGTTGGTTCTAAGTACTTAGGATTTTAATGTTTACAAAAGCACTCCATGTAATCTTATTTTGTACGTTGAATTATTACATTAAATGCCACCAGAAGATGAAGTTTCCAGAGGCAGAAGATGAGGACATCAGATAATGCATCCAGAGGATGCATCCTGAAATTGCCAGAGGATATCTTTGTTGGCCCAGATCAGAAGGAAGCAAAGTCAGAAAGAGACCTGGACCAGGCCAGAAGGAAACCTGCCAGAGGGAGACTGGATCCAAACCAGAAGGAATCTAAAGTCAAACATAGTCCAGAAGTTATTCTGACCAGAAGATGGCCTGGTAGTGAAATAATAAATAGTCTAGACTTGATCTAGACTTAATCAGAGGATAAATTAATGGATCCAGAACAAGAGATTCAATCTAGATTTGGATACGGCTCAAGCTCTGGAACAGATTCAGAAGATGAAGACAATGAGGTATTTTCTTATCTCTCTAAATCTGAATTAATTGAGGCTGTAAAAGATTTTTTAAATGCAAACAATAAGATGTCTTTAAAACTGAAAACTCTTAGGGAAGATAAGAATAATCTGACCAAAGAAGTACAAGTCTTAAAGAATCAAAATTCTGAGTATGCAACTAAAAACAAGGATTTTAAAACTAAAGTTGGATGACTCAAATATGAAAACCAAACTCTCAAAAGTAATATGTGTTCCACTTCCAAAACTGTTTGTGAATCTGATATGCATGAGCAATTTTTTCAAAACTTTATTTCCAATGGAATGGAAAGAAGTAAATATGCATCTATGATTTATGGAAACAGTAACACTAAAAAGAGAGGTCTTGGTTTTATAGAAACGATTGCTGAAAGTAAAGCTGTTCATTCTAATGATTTATGCATTGTTTGTGCTAAGAAAGGTGACTCTGAACTATCTTGTCCAACGGTAAAATCTGAACAAGATCAGAGAGCTGTTAAAACTAACAAACCTGGACCCAATCAGTTCTGGGTACCAAAAGATCAAATTGTCTATGTTGCAGATATTCTGAGCAACCAGAAGGATACACCAACAATGGTGCCTGGACAATGGATGGTTGCAATACACAAGCAGAAGAAGGTTTACGTTTTAACATCTACCAAACAGAAGCCAACTGACTCTGGTAGAAGAAGAACTGGTCAACACAATACCTATCAGAACTAGAATCAGAATCATAGGAAGAACAGGAAATATCAAATAAATCACATATATCACACGAATCAGAACAGGAACTGGAATCAGAATCAGAACTGGAACCAATATATGAGGCACAGGAACTGGAACCAGAATCAGAATCAGTACCTAAACCAGAACCAGAACCAGTATAAGTATCAAAATCAGAGGTTCATCCACAAACAGCAGAATCACACACATCAGCTTCAGTATTACCAGAAGAAGCAGAATTACCAGAATCACCATAAGTGCCAGAAGCACCAGAGGAACATGGTGTATCAGCCAAAGTAGAAAGAGAAGATTCAGAATCAGGAAAGTTCTTCAAACACTCCAGTGTAATTCATCAAGACTACAAACCTGGAAGGGATTTCGAATCCCTTAATCCAAACCATGTAATCACAGAACATACAGATTCGGAATCTGAAAATCAGAAGCAAGAGGATTTTCAGAGTAAAACTGAAACTGTTGACATAGAGGTTACATCTTGCTATAAATACTATTATTATTTGATATTAATGTTTACTGTGATAACAAGAAGCTTGATCTTAACAAATCAAAGCTAGATAAGTATTCTGCAGGTTTTCAAACTGTCAGAGGAACCAGGTGATTCACACGAATTGAACACTTCAGCAGAAACAACATTCCAGTGGTTTCAAAAAACAAGCAGAAACCACCAGAAGTAGAATTAATGATAGTGCAGGTTCACCAGAAGCAGAAGCAGAAGAAACAGAAGTACCTGGAAAGGTAGAGGGTACAAGCAAGTCAGAAACACATGACAAATCTTCAAAAGATAAATGTGATCAAGTTAGAAACAGCCAAGATAAGTCAGAAGAGAAATCTGGATATTTACCAGAATCAGAAGCTCTTACAGACTTACCTGAACCAGAAGCTGATTTATCAGAATCAAAAGCTATTGCAGGCAAAAGAACTTGAAAAAGCAGAAGCTTCAAGCAAGAATACGACAAATCTTCAAATCTGAAGTAAAAGGTTGGATACTTGCAATGCAAGAAGAGCTGAATGAATTTCAAAGGAATAATGTTTGGGATCTGATGTCTAGACCAAACAAAAACATTATTGGAACCAAGTTGGTGTTCAGGAATAAACTCAATGAAAAAGGTGAAGTGGTAAGTAACAAATCCAGATTAGTAGCTCAAGGATACATTCAACAGGAAGGTATCGATTACAGTAAGACATTTGCTCCAGTGGCCAGGTTAGAAGCAATTAGAATTCTTTTATCATTTGCTAATAATCACGATATAATTCTGTATCAAATGGATGTTAAAAATGCATTCTTAAATGGCTATATAAGTGAGGAAGTCTATGTCAAACAACCTTCTGGATTTGAAAATTCTGATTTTCCAGACCATGTTTTTAAACTTAAAAAATATTTATATGGTTTAAAACAAGCACCAAGGGCATGGTATGACAGACTTAGTACCTTTCTGCTTAAGAATGAATTTGATAGAGGCCAGATTGATAATACTCTATTTAGGAAATCCATTAAAAATGATATTTTAATTATTCAAGTGTATGTTGACGATATCATCTTTGGATCGACTAATGGCACTTTGTTCAAAGAGTTTTCTGACCTAATGCAGAAAGAGTTCCAAATGAGCATGATGGGATAACTTAAGTTCTTCACGGGAATTCAGATTCATCAAGGTAAATCAGGTATACTCATTCACCAATCTAAATACACTAAAGAACTTCTTAAAAAGTTCAAAATGAGTGAATGTAAGCCTGTGGCCACCCCCATGCACCCAACCTAGTCACTTGAGAAAGATGAAACCAGCCAAAGGTAGACCAGAAAACATACAGAGGTATGATTGGATCCCTTCTTTATTTAACTGCTGCTAGACCTGACATTTTGTTTAGTGTTTGTGTCTGTGCCCGTTTTCAAGCTGATCCTAGGGAATCCCATTTAACTGCGGTCAAACTAATTCTGAGATACCTTAAAGGAACCACCAACCTTACCTTGATATACAAGAAAACCCCTACCTACAAACTAAAAGGTTTTGGTGATTCCGACTATGCTGGAGACAAGCTGGAAAGGAAAAGTACAAGTGGCAACTGCACTTTCTTAGGTGATAATTAGATCTCTTGGTCAAGCAAAAGAGAAAGCACCATTGCCATGTCAACAGCTGAAGCTGAGTATATATCAGCAGCAGGATGCAGCTCACAGTTACTCTGGATGAAACATCAACTTGAAGATTACAACATCTTTGAAACCAATATCCCTTTGTTCTGTGATAACACTTCAGCCATAAACCTAACCAAGAACCCTATCTTACACTCTAGAGCCAAACACATTGAAATAAAACACCATTTCATTAGGGACCATGTTCAAAAAGGGACCTTAAGCATCCAGTTTGTGGACACTGATCATCAATGGGCTGACATCTTCACCAAAGCATTACCTGAAGACAGGTTCGAGTTCATCAAGAAGCATCTCAACATTGTCTCCATATTTGACTAGCTCAAGTATTCTTCTTAGGAGTTCTTAATTTTCTTGTAATTTTAAATTTATGTCTTTTATTTTTTTTGTTTTTAATTTTTGTACTTTGTAAAAAAAAAATACAAAAATAGTAGGACCTCTTTTTGGCTGATGACAAAACGGGGGAGAGAGATAAAAAGGAGAAATAAGTAGAAAAGGAGAGA
This sequence comes from Cicer cuneatum, assembly GCA_037974295.1. Taxonomy (NCBI): domain Eukaryota; kingdom Viridiplantae; phylum Streptophyta; class Magnoliopsida; order Fabales; family Fabaceae; genus Cicer; species Cicer cuneatum. Next base: position 22,455,398 of record JBBPBO010000003.1, read on the forward strand.
AAAAGAAAGGAGGAGCGAAAAAGAAAGAGATGAAAAGAGAAGGAGTTGAAAAGGAGAAGAATCAGGGAGAGAGAAAAATCAAGAGAGAAAAAGAAAGAGTGAAAAGAGAAGGAGTTGAAAACGAGAAGAGAAGAGGAGAGAAGAAAAGAAAGAGTGATTCAAGAAGGAGTTGAAAAGGAAGAAGAAAAAGTGAGTACCAGACTTAGGGGGAGAGATTGGTCTGAGGGGGAGTATTTCAAGTACTTCGAGTTAAAAGCTAGCAAAATAAGTTAAGGTTTTGTCATCATTAAAAAGGGGGAGATTGTTGGAACCATGTTGGTTCTAAGTACATAGGATTTTGATGTTCACAAAAGCGCTCCATGTAATCTTATTTTGTACCTTGAATTATTACATTAAATGCCACCAGAAGATGAAGTTTCCAGAGGCAGAAGATGAAGACATCATATAATGCATCTAGAAGGTACCAGAGGATGCATCCTCAAATTACCAGAGGATATCTTGGCTGGCCCAGATCAGAATGAAGCAAAGTCAGAAGGAGACCTGGACCAGACCAAAAAGAAGCCTGCCAGAGGGAGACTTGATCCAGACCAGAAGGAATCAAAAGTCAGACTTAGTCCAGAAGTTATTCTGACCAGAAGATGGCCTGGTAGTGAAATAATAAACAGTCCAGACTTGATCCAAACTTAATCATAGGATAAATTAATGGATCCAAAATAAGAGATTCAATCCAGATTTGACCTAGACCTGATCCAAATCAGAAGGTAAAATGTCCAGACTGAAATATTATTTGTCCAGATTTAATTTTAGTTCAATCCAAACCGAGTTCAGAATTGCTCCAAATCAGAGGGAAAAAGTTCAGATCAATGGTAAAGATTTAAGTATATGGCCCAGTGTTGGCCGAGATTAGAAGATCAGACCATGGCCGAATGTTGGCCGAAATCAGAAGGTCAGACTGTGTGGTCCAGCATTGGCCGAGATAAGAGGATCACAGTAGATCAGTTTGCAAGTCCAAGCTGGCCGAGATCAGAATATCAGAAAGTGTGGTCCAGGGTTGGCCGAAATCAGAGGATCACAGCAGATCGCTTAGAGTGGTCAAGATGTGGACTAGCGCAGAAGATCAAACGGTCCAGATTTAATCATGAGGATTAACGGTAGAGATTTAATTAAATTTGATCAAAGTATTAAAAGGATTTGTTACAAAAATAAAGTGAAGTCGTATGGGAGTTCATAAGCTATTGGCGGGAAGAAAGATTTGTTCCAGAATTAATTAACTATGGGATTTGTTCCAGAAATAAAGTGAAGTCGTATGGGATTTTATTTTTACTTTATATCCGCTACTAACTCTGTTTTATTCATACATCAAACACAATTCAACCCCCCCTTCTCGTGTTTGCACCTTCACCTGTGACACGAAGCAATGAAAGCAACAAACAAGGTGAAATGGAAACTCGAATAAGTAGGAGAGTTAGAGGTGCTAAAGATTATGAACCAGAATATATGGTCAATACTTTAGAAGAGGATCCTGCAAATCTTAAAGAAGCTTTGTCATCATTGGATGCAGATTTATGGCAATAAGCTATAAACGATGAGATGGATTCTCTAGAGTCTAACAGAACCTGCAACTTAGTAGACTTGTCTCCTGGTTACAAACCAATAGATTGTAAATGGATCTTGAAAAAGAAAATAAAACCCAATGGAACTATTGATAAATATAAGGCTCGCGTTGAAGCCAATGGTTTTAGGCAAAGATAAAATAGAGATTTCTTTGACACTTTTTCACCAGTCACTAGAATAACATCCATTAGGGTACTCATTTTCTAGTAGCTATTCATAACTTGGTGATACACCAAATGGATGTTAAAAAAGCTTTTTAAATGGTGATCTGGAACAAGAAATCTATATGGAACAACCTAAAGGTTTTGTAATTCATGGACGACAACACAAGGTCTGTAAGTTAGATAAATCTATGTATGGTCTTAAACAAGCTCCTAAGCAATGGCATGAAAAATTTGATAACTTGATTATATCGAATGAGTGTAATGTGAATGAAGGTGACAAATGTATTTATTACAAATCTGAAAATGGCATTTGCACTATCATATGTCTCTATGAAGACGAATTACTCATATTTGGTTCAAACAATCATGCTGTGAATATTGTGAAATCATTGTTGTGTAGCAACTTTGATATGAAAGACCTCGGAGAAGCGAGTGTAATCCTTGGAATTAAGATTACTAGGTCAGAAAAGGGAATTTCTTTGGATCAGTCTCACTTTGTTGAAAAGATCATAAAGAAATATAAATACTTTGACTATAAACCTGCTTGCACACCACATGATCCAAGTGTGAAACTTTTGAAGAACACTGGTGAAGGTGTTAGAAAAATTGAATGTGTGAGCATCATTGGCAGCCTCAGGTATGCCACTGAGTGTACTAGACCCGATATTGCCTATGTCGTGGGACTGTTGTGCAGGTTTATCAGTAGACCTGGTATATGGAGCATTGGCACACTATCGTAAGAGTCATGAGATATCAGAAAAGACCATCAGTCTTGGATTGCAATATCAAATATTTCCTGCCGTTCTTTAAGGATACAGTGATGCTGATTGGAACACCTTGTCAGATGTCTCCTAAACAACCAGTGGCTATATTTTTAGTATAGCCGATTGTGATGTATCTTGGAAATCAAAGAACAAAAGATGTTGACTCAGTCCACTATGGAGTCTGAAATGATAGCACTAGCTAGTGCTAGTGAAGAAACGAGCTGGTTGAGATGCTTGCTAGCCGATACCCCTTTATGGGAAAAACCTATGTCAGCTGTGTTGATCCACCGTGATAGTACCGCGACTATTGCAAAGATTGAGAATCATTAATACAACGGTAAGAGACGACAAATATGTCGTAAGCACAACACTGTTAGAGAGTTACTTTCTAAAGAAGCTATTATAGTGGATCATGTATGCACTGATGAAAATTTAGCAGATCCTTTGACGAAAGGGTTAGCTAGAGAGAAAGTCCTAAATACATCCAAAAGGATGGGACTAATGCCTATAGAGTCACACATGATGGTAACCCGACCTAAAAGACTGGAGATCCCAATAATTAGGTTCAATGGAAAATAATAAGTCGTGAAGTGATATTACATGACCATGCTATTATATATCAGAGAAGCATGATTCCTGAAGCGATGATAATAGAAACTCTTAATGAGATTTATAATCCATGTGGAATGGAGTACCTAGCTACAAGAGTACTCTTGATAGACTCACGTATGTGAATGTGGGAGTGGGGCCGCTTCCTATGGAATTTTGAGGCAGAATTCCTAGAGCGTTCACTATGCTGGGATAAACGTGCAGGGCCATTAACGCACGGGCTTTTGAGAATACATCCTATGAAAAGGTTGTGTGTGAGTTTGATGTCAGAGATAGAGTTCAAGACTACGAGTCACTCTTGTTGAATCTGAATCTCACTTACTATGGAAAGGTTCAAGTCAAGAGACACATTTGCTTATGCACAATCTTATAGAAGCGTTTGACGCTACTTTAGAAACATTTTTTTAATTCAAGTGGAGGATTGTTGGAACATAGTGTACGAAATTAAAAATGGTTGAAGTCCCACATTGGAAAAATCTTATAATTTGAGTAGTTTTCTTCACTATACAAAGATTTTTTAAACTTTTGTTGCAGTCCCACATTGGATAGAAAACATGTGGATTTGCTTCCATCACTATATAAAGAGTGTCATTCTATTGTGAAAGGTACACCAAAGTTGGATGCAATTCCCAACTTTCTCTTTTCTTTCTTTTTTATTCTGCTCGATATATTTCTGAGCCACTTCTCTCATTTCTTTCTGTCCCTTCGATTTTTAGTGGTTCTAATACCACTTCCTTTTAGAGCCGTTTTTATGCTGTAATCCCTTCGATTTTTTAGTGGTCAAAATACAATTGTCCTTATAGAACAGTTTTTATGTCGTAGCCCCTTCGATATTTGAGTGGTCATAATACCATTGTCCTTATAGAACGGTTTTTATGTCGTAGTCCCTTCGATTTTTGAGTGGTCATAATACCAACGTCCTTTTAGAGTTGTTATTATGCCGTAGTTCTTTTGATTTATGATTGGTCATAGTACCATATTACGAGTGACTTTAACCGCTATATTGAGGGTGTAATTTTAGAATGGTTTTCTACAGTGCAGTGGAACTCCGATATAGTGAATTTGAGCTGTTTTATCCTGGGGACGTCGTGGTTGATAGTCTGTCTTGCACAACTTGGGCAGTGTCGTGAAACTTCTTAAAGTGTTGCCTATCTTGACTGCTTCCGAGACCTCAATGCATGTGGGGGATATGCATGGGGTGCAGCTGCTCTTGATTACCTCTATGATAATCTTCGTGAAGCAAGCATGCATAAAACCAGATCAATTTATGGGTATCTGACACTGTTGGAGGTAATGGTTGTTTATTGTGTTAATAATTTCTATTATTAATTATAAACTAATGAAATATTATTATATATGTGCAGGCGTGGGTCTACGAGCATTTCCCAACATTATGTGTAGATTGCCGTAAACTCCCTCCTAGCTATGTTGAGGACTACCCTAGATCAGTTAAATGGAAGCCAAAAAGGGATAACGGTTTGGTTCTTCCATTTAGGAAAGCTCTGGATGAGATTGACGTTCATCAGGTATGTTGGATGCCATATCAGCAGCATCGATTGAAGCAACCGTTTGAACAGGTTTCTTTATTTAGAGGATGGATACACTGGTGCCCGAAGATGTATGCTCATCTGCCAGACAGGGTACTGCGTCAGTACGGTTATGTCCAAACCATTCCTGGCTCAACGTCGTGCAGTAGAAATTGCAGAAGAGCTTCTTGGTCGGCAACTAGTATTACCTGATGGCGTCGCACTGGTGAATGAATTAATTTTGATGATGCGAAGACAAAGGGGTGGTCGTAGAGATTTGTAACACCCTGAGTTTAAAACACATCACGAGTGTATTTTTTTTTTTTTTAAAATGAATAGATAAATAAAAGAGTTTTCAGAATTAGTTTCAAGGGAATTAAAATCAATTCAAATTAAATATCATTCGACATCGTAATCCAAAATAGTAAGGTAATTAAACAACAACATCACGATTAATCGAATGAGATATTTTTGGGAACTTGATCTTTATAATATACCAAAATAAAGATACATCAAAACTGGATTCTCAATCCACCAAAATATTTATCAGAGTGTGGAAAAGTTTTACAATAATTCTCAAAATAAATATTTACAACCACTGAGCTCAAAACCCTATACATAAGTCTAAACTGATCATACACTAAGCTATAGTAGCACGGTCTCCACCGTATCATCCACAAGTCTTATCTTCACCCAGCTATCCATCCCTTCACGTAGCCCACAATGTAAAGATCAAGGAAAATTAACGACGTTCCCTGTCGTTAGTGTGACCGTCGGGAGTACGGGTTTGATTAACATCTGAGGGCAAAGCCCAATTTTCCACAATAATTGTAAAGGGTCACCGACTGAAATTAACAAATACCACATAGCATTTATATCAGCAATATCAAACATATTCATGGCACATCATAAAACCATGATGATAAATAAGGATGCTCAATTTTGAAAATACATGACATCTGTACCTTTTCAAACAACAACCAATTTAATATGAAAATCATATTGTAAGCACAAACATCAATTCATCAAAAATTCCAGATTTCCAGAAGTACTTACACACACAACAATTTTCAACCATCATCATAAACCAAAACGTGACCCACCGGTCAATCACCCCGATGCAATATGTATATGCTCATGAAAACATCCTCTTGGATTCACCAAGGTGCAGTCACTCAACAGACCAGCACATTTACATATGTAAGACTTTAACGGCCCTCAAAACCAGGATGCAATCGCTCACAGATCAGCACCAGTGCAGTCGCTCACAGATCAGCACCAGTGCAGTCGCTCACAGACCAGCACTCATGCAGTCGCTCACAAACCAACACGCTTGACATAAACCAAGGTACAATCACTCACAGATCAGTACCTAGTGCAGTCGCTCAACAGACCAGCACTCGTGCAATCGCTCACAGATCAGCACGTGGTTGCACATTTCAGGGTAGAGACGCTCACAGTCCAGTACCAGTGCAGTTGCTCACAGACCAGCACTTATATACCAAGGTACAATCGCTCACAGATCAGTACCTAGTCCAATCGCTCACAGATCAGCACGTGGTTGCGCATTACTCTGTGGCCCATCGCGGGTACCACATGACTATGCTATGCATGAGTATGCAGTGTTTCACCTCACTGGAAATAGTATGCAACATCAGTAAAATTCATGCATTTCCATCATTTTTCAAAACATTTCCACACAATCAATATCATCATCTACACATCAATGACTAACCATTTAAGCAAACATTAACACTTCACATTACCTCAAGGTTCCATTCTTAATTTCAAAAGTCAGTCCCCAACTTCCAAAATTCAGAACCATTGTTTTAAAACTGCAATTTTTGGAAAAACGAATCTGTATTCGAATACAACTTCATAGTATTCGAATACAAAAGCCAAACAGGCAGAATCAACACCCTGTATTTGAATACAGACTCCTTGTATTCGAATACAGAGGCTTTCCCAGTGCAAAAGTTTGAATTTCCACAACTTCAGTAAAGTCTCAAAAACTTCATCACCACCACTTCAAAACTATCACATTCTGTATTCGAATACAGAAGCTAAAACAGTGAATACAGAAGCTAAAACAGTGAAAAATCCGCATTCTGTATTCGAATACGAGGTTGTCGTAGTCGAATACAGTTGCGAAGTCAGTGGCAAAAGTTGCAAATCTGTATTCGACTACAGAGGGTCGTAGTCGAATACAGATGCTAAGTCAGAAGTAAAATTGGCAAATCTGTATTCGACTACAGAGGGTCGTAGTCGAATACAAGTTCAAAAATCTGAAGAAAACAGAAGCTTTGCAGGCTGTATCCGAATACACTCAAGCCGTATTCGAATACACCTTCGAATTCAGTGAAATTTTCCTGAAACTTTAACACATTTTCAAAACCTTTTCCTTTGAAAAACCAACCCAACACCAGAATCATATTTATCACTTTTTAGACACCTCAAAACTCAAAACATTTTTCATTAAACATCAACAACAAATTTTTAACAAAACACAATTAGAAACAGAATCATCACTACCAGAAAACCTCACTGATTTTCTTAAATCACCAAAACAGAAAGTCAACTACAAAATAGTCCCACACAAACTAACTCAAGCATTTGGATCATCTCCAAAACAACACCAAACAAATCATCATTCAACACAACAGAATGATTTCTTACTCAACACAACAAACAAAACATCATCAACACAATAAATTCCTTCACTAAAAACAGTAGGAACATCAAAACAGTTTGATTTCCAAAACCTAACACAATGTTTTTCACAAACATAAACCAATAATCATTCATCCCACATGCATTTACAGCCCTAAATGCAATCTAGAAAGTTGGATGGTGCCCTTACCTTAATTACGTTCTCTTAACTCGTACGTTTCTGCGACAAAAGTCGACGATACTCCCGTTCGCGTTCGCCGCTACGAAAAATAGTTCTTTAGCTCCGTAACGATCAGAGATATAACTTTCGTACTCGAAACTTTCTGATTCGACACTCAGTTTTTCAAGAAAAATGTATTTTGAGTAAACTGTTTTTCCTTCACCAACACAGAAAATTAGAAGAAGATTGTAAAGCAGAAACTGGCGCAGTCATGGAAAGAAGAAAAAGCTTCTCACTTAAATATCCACCTAAAAGCAGACTGACACAACAGAGGAAAGAAGAAATTTGTTTCTTTCTTAATAAATATCTGTAGGTATATGCCACCTCACCCAACTCTTATAATAAAATATCTTTTGATCCTCCAACACTTAACCCGTCTCATCGCAATTAGCAGAGAATATCTTAATTAACGGCCCGATAATTTAATTACTCGAAATTAAATTAATTCATCCATTATCCAATAATTTTAATTCCACCTCCAAAACAAATATATATATATATACACAAAACATACATATATTGAATATTTTACAAATATTCCCAAATACACTTAAAATTAAATTTGAATTTAATTTTAAATTTAAGGGTCTTACATTACTACCCCCCTTAAATTAGTTTCGTCCTCGAAACTACATGTCGTTAAACAAATGAGGATGTTGTTCCCTCATCTTACTCTCTAGTTCCCAAGTCGCGTCTCCAGTAGTCGGATTCCAAATCACTTTGACTAGTGGGACTTCCTTGCTCCTTAACTGTTTAATCTTCCTGTCCTCAATTCTTACAGGGAATACTTCAAATGATAGGTTATCCTTCAGCTGAATTGTGTCTGGTTCGATCACATGTGACGAATCTGAATTGTATTTCCTTAACTGCGACACGTGAAATACGTCATGAATATTGGACAGCATTGGAGGTAAAGTAATCCGATAAGCCAATGGTCCAATACGTGTAGTAATCTGGTATGGTCCAATAAATTTTGGAGTCAATTTTCTGGATTTAATAGCCCTGCCCACTCCAGTTGTAGGCGTGACTCTTAGAAATACATGATCGCCTTGCTGGAATTCCAAAGGTCTGCGACGCTTGTCCGCATAACTCTTTTGATGATCCTATGAAATCTTCATTTTCTCTTGTATCCTCTTGACTTTTTCTGTAGTTTGTTCCACCATCTCAGGTCCAACAATCATACTTTCTCCGTCTTTATACCAACATAAAGGCGTTTGACACTTGCGTCCATACAATGCTTCATAGGGTGCCATTCCAATGCTCGCGTGAAAACTGTTGTTGTAGGTGAACTCAATCAATGGCAGTACATCATCCCAACTTCCTCTGTCATCCAATACGAATGCTCTTAATAGATCTTCCAAGGCCTGATTTGTTCTCTCGGTTTGTCCATCTATTTGTGGATGGTAAGCTGAACTCAATTTCAGTTTTGTTCCCAACGCTTCATGCAACGCTCCCCAAAAGCGAGATGTGAACTTTGGGTCACGGTCCGATACAATACTCGATGGGACTCCGTGCAATCTCACAATCTCAGCGATGTAGATTTCTGTCAGCTTATCTACCTTATAATTGGTCTTTACCGGCAAGAAATGTGCAGATTTTGTCAATCGATCTACTATTACCCAAATCGAATCATTCTTTCTTCTTGTCTTGGGCAATCCAGTTATAAAATCCATGGAAATGCTATCCCACTTCCATTCCGGTATATCCAAAGGCTGCAACATTCCAGCAGGTCGTTGATGTTCCACCTTCGCTTTTTGACAAGTTAAACAAGCCGATACATACTCCGCTACGTCCCTCTTTATTCCTGGCCACCAGTAATTCTGTTTTAAGTCATGGTACATCTTGGTCGCTCCAGGATGAATACTCAATTTGCTCTTATGAGCCTCTTCCAAGATCGTTCTTCTCATGTCTGCAACTTCCGGTACACAAATCCTTCCATTACATCTTAGAATATTATCTGTTCCAACCCTGAACTCAGCTGTATTACCTTGTACTATTAGGTTCCTCTTTTCTTGAATTAATGCGTCATCTTGCAAGTTTGCAATCTCCCCAAGTAGTCCACTCGAAACTGTTATCATTCCACACTTTAAAATTCCTGGTGCAAACTCTACGTCCAAGTGTAGATCTCTAAATGCTTCCCACAACTCTTGTTGTCTGGCCATTAACATTGAAGATACTGACACACTTTTTCTGCTCAATGCATCAGCCACTACATTGGCTTTTCCAGGGTGATACTGTAATGAAAAATCAAAATATTTTAGAGTCTCCATCCATCTCCTCTGACGCATGTTCAATTCTTTCTGATCAAACAGATACTTCAAACTTTTATGGTCACTGAATACCGTGAACGTGCATCCATAAAGGTAGTGTCTCCAGACCGTTAATGCAAACACTACAACAGCAAGCTCTAAATCATGAGTCGGATAGTTCCGTTCGTGAGCTTTCAATTGCCTTGAGGCGTAGGCGACAACTTTCTGGTGTTGCATCAAAACACAGCCCAGACCCTGGTGAGATGCATCACAATAAACCTCATATGGTTCCTCTGGTTGTGGCAAAACCAATACTGGTGAGGTTGTCAACTTTTCCTTAAGCAACTGAAAATTCTCTTCACACTTCTTTGTCCATGCAAACGGTTGATTCTTCCTGGTGAGTTGTGTCAAAGGAGCTACAATCTTAGCAAATCCCTCAATAAATCTCCTGTAGTATCCTGCCAGTCTGAGGAAACTTCTTATATCCGTGATGGTCTGAGGTTGTTTCCAAGCAAGAATTGTCTCAATCTTTGCCGGATCTACAGCAATTCCTTCCTTTGTTATTACATGTCCCAAGAAGTTCACTTTCTCTAGCCAAAATTCGCACTTCGACAGATTGGCGTACAATTGTTTTTCTCGTAAAACTTCAAGAACTTGACGCAAATGCTCTCCATGTTCTTCTTCATCCTTTGAATAAATCAAAATATCATCGATGAATACCACCACGAACTTATCCAGAAATGGGCTGAAGATCCTATTCATATAATCCATAAAGATCGCTGGTGCATTCGTAACTCCAAATGGCATAACAAGATATTCATAATGCCCGTAACGAGTCCTGAAAGCGGTCTTTTGAATATCTCCTTCTCTTATTCGAATCTGATGATATCCTGACTTCAAATCGATCTTTGAAAACACCGCTGCTCCCCTCAATTGATCCATTAAATCATCGATGCGCGGTAAAGGATAACGATTCTTAATGGTTACCTTGTTAAGTTGCCTGTAATCCACACATAAGCGTGAACTTCCATCCTTTTTCTTAACTAACAACACCGGAGCTCCCCACGGTGACACACTTGGCCTGATAAATCCCTTCTCCAACAGACCTTCAATTTGATCCTTAAGCTCGTTTAATTCCAATGGCGACATTCTATACGACGCAATTGAAATGGGTCCAGTTCCTGGGTGAAAATCAATGAAGAACTCCACTTCTCTTACTGGGGGTAATCCTGGAATCTCTATTGGAAATACGTCCGGATACTCTTTGACTAACACTACATCTTCTATGCTCACATCCATCTTGGTCTCCACGTTAGCCAATGATAAAAATTCCTGAGTTCCTTCTCTCAGTGATACTCCGAGCTTGTTAGCAACCAAATACCGAACGACTCCAGGTTCGGGAAAAAGAACTAATTTGCGGGCACAATCCAAGAATACATAATTATAAGACATCCAATCCATGCAGAGAATTATCTTGAGTGATTGTAGGGGTAGAAAGATTAAATTAACCAAAAAATCTCTATCTTGAATTGTTACAGGACAATGTAAACATGCAGAATTTACGGTCAAAGTCTGAGCAGGTGTGGAAACAATCAAATCAAAAGGCAAAGCAGACATAGATAGCTTCAAACGATTTACACAATCCATAACAATGAAAGAATGAGTTGCTCCCGAATCAAAAAGTGCAGTTAATGTGTTACCTGCAATCTGGCAGTCTTGCTGGATTAAATTAGGAGTTTGACTTCCAGCAGCAGCACCCATATGGTAGACGCGTCCCCTAGCAATAGGACGAGTGGCCATAGCTGTATTCACTGTTGGTTCCACCTTCGGAGCCCGACAATCCCTTGCGACGTGTCCTGGTTTTTGACAATTGAAACATACAAGATCCCTTGTGGTACAAGCTGTAGCCATGTGTCCCTCTCTTCCACATCGGAAGCATCGAACTCCTTGTCCTAATTGTCTTCCAAAGTTCTGATTTCCTGGCCGATTTTGGCCTCTACTGTTGTTCTGGGGTCTGTTATATGGCTTAACCACTTGCTTTCCTTTGCTGTTTTGATAGTTCATCCGGCTGGGTCCTCCCGAATTAAAGTTCCCTCCTCGGTTGGCCCTCCTATTTTTCATGTCCTCAACCTCTCTACACTTCTCCACTAGAACTTGGAAACGTTGAATTCCCAAGGGTAAAACGGAGTCTTGAGTTTCATATTTCAGTCCATTTTGAAAACGATGGCACATAAATGGTTCATCAACTTCTTCCTGGAAGAATCTGAAATGTCTGGACAGTGATTCCAATTTAGCCGCATATTCTCCGACTATCATGTTACCCTGGTGCAATTTCAGGAAATCGTCACCCAATTTGGTCCTAGTGCTCATTGGGAAGTACTTGTCCAAAAACTTCTTCTTGAACGAATCCCAGTTTACCTCCTCATGAGATGCCCCCATTAGTAGCCTTGTACTCCTCCACCAATACTCTGCATCCCCTAGCAGCAGATATGTAGCATAATTGACTTTTACTGCTGCCTGGCAGTTAATCATTTCAAAGATTTTCTCCATCTCCTAAATCCATTGGTCCGCTCTTTCTGGACCCTCATCACCTTTGAACTTTGGAGGATTATGACGACGAAAATCCTCTAGTCCTCTTGACTCAGCAGCACGAATCTCCCTTTCTCTTTTCTATAAGTCACGCTGAGTCTTCGCAGCCGTCTGTGCAGCAACAGACGCAGCCATATTATTCATTGCTTCAGCCATCCTATCTTCCCGGCTGTCGTTGTTTCGTACGGTGTCGTCTCTCCTTGGAGGCATTGTTCCACTACAAAACCATCATCAAGTTGAAATCTCACACCGTTTAGAATAATTCCAAAATATAGCTCAACAACATCATTACTTCAGCACACCACAACTATATAAGACTTGACACTCTAACTACTTGCTCCTATGCATGATCAGATAATGACTTAAAACCAACAATTAAATCCGAGCTTTAACCCAAAACTTTAACCAAATGCTCTGATACCAACTTGTAACACCCCGAGTTTAAAACACAGCGCGATTGTATTTTTTTTTATTTTAAAAAAAACGAATAGATAAATAAAAGAGTTTTCAGAATTAGTTTCAAGGGAATTAAAATCAATTCAAATTAAATATCATTCGACATCGTAATCCAAAATAGTAAGGTAATTAAACAACAACATCACGATTAATCGAATGAGATATTTTTGGGAACTTGATCTTTATAATATACCAAAATAAAGATACATCAAAACTGGATTCTCAATCCACCAAAATATTTATCAGAGTGCGGAAAAGTTTTACAATAATTCTTAAAATAAATATTTACAACCACTGAGCTCAAAACCCTATACATAAGTCTAAACTGATCATACACTAAGCTATAGTAGCACGGTCTCCACCGTTCATCCACAAGTCTTATCTTCACCCAGCTGTCCATCCCTTCATGTAGCCCACAATGTAAAGATCAAGGAAAATTAACGACGTTCCCTGTCGTTAGTGTGACCGTCGGGAGTACGGGTTTGATTAACATCTGAGGGCAAAGCCCAATTTTCCATAATAGTTGTAAAGGGTCACCTACCGAAATTAACAAATACCACATAGCATTTATATCAGCAATATCAAACATATTCATGGCACATCATAAAACCATGATGATAAATAAGGATGCTCAATTTTGAAAATACATGACATTTGTACCTTTTCAAATAGCAACCAATTTAATATGAAAATCATATTGTAAGCACAAACATCAATTCAATAATCACACCAATTCATCAGAAATTCCAGATTTCTAGAAGTACTTACACACACAACAATTTTCAACCATCATCATAAACCAAAACGTGACCCACCGGTCAATCACCCCGATGCAATATGTATATGCTCATGAAAACATCCTCTTGGATTCACCAAGGTGCAGTCACTCAACAGACCAGCACATTTACATATGTTAGACTTTAACGGCCCTCAAGACCAGGGTGCAATCGCTCACAGATCAGCACCAGTGCAGTCGCTCACAGACCAGCACTCGTGCAGTCGCTCACAGACCATCACGCTTGACATAAACCAAGGTACAATCGCTCACAGATCAGTACCTAGTGCAGTCGCTCAACAGACCAGCACTCGTGCAATCGCTCACAGATCAGCACGTGGTTGCGCATTTCAGGGTACAAACGCTCACAGTCCAGTACCCGTGCAGTCGCTCACATACCAGCACTTATATACCAAGGTACAGTCGCTCACAGATTAGTACCTAGTGCAATCGCTCACAGATCAGCACTTGTGCAATCGCTCACAGATCAACACGTGGTTGCGCATTACTCTGTGGCCCATCGCGGGTACCACATGACTATGCTATGCATGAGTATGCAGTGTTTCACCTCACTGGAAACAGTATGCAACATCAGTAAAATTCATGCATTTCAATCATTTTTCAAAATATTTCCACACAATCAATATCATCATCTACACATCAATGACTAACCATTTAAGCAAACATTAACACTTCGCATTACCTCAAGTTTCCATTATTAATTATCAAAAGTCTCTCCCCAACTTCCAAAATTCAGAACCAGTGTTTTAAAACGATTATGTATTCGAATACAACTTCATTGTCTTCGAATACAGAAGCCAAACAGGGCAGAATCAACACCCTGTATTCGAATACAGACTCCTTGTATTCGAATAAAGAGGCTTTCCCAGTGCAAAAGTCAGAATTTCCACAACTTCAGTAAAGTCTCAAAAACTTCATCACCACCACTTCAAAACTATCACAAAAATTCCATTTTTATTCACCACAAACCTTCCCAAGGTACCCCAACACTTAAGGTTTCTAAAACAATGTTTAAAACTTGAATTTCTGAAAAATACGAATCTGTATTCGAATACAGCTCCCTTGTATTCGAATACAGAAGCTAAAACAGTAAAAAATCAGCATTCTGTATTCGAATACGAGGTTGTCGTAGTCGAATACAGTTGCGAAGTCAGTGGCAAAAGTTGCAAATCTGTATTCGTCTACAGAGGGTCGTAGTCGAATACAGATGCTAAGTCAGAAGTAAAATTGGCAAATCTGTATTCGACTACAGAGGGTCGTAGTCGAATACAAGTTCAAAAATCTGAAGAAAACAGAAGCTTTGCAGGCTGTATTCGAATACACTCAAGCCGTATTCGAATACACCTTCGAATTCAGTGAAATTTTCCTGAAACTTTAACACATGTTCAAAACCTTTTCCTTTGAAAAACCAACCCAACACCAGAATCATATTTATCACTTTTTAGACACCTCAAAACTGAGAACATTTTTCATGAAACATCAACAACAGATTTTTAACAAAACACAATCAGAAATAGAATCATCACTACCAGAAAACCTCACTGATTTTCTTAAATCACCAAAACAGAAAGTCAACTACAACATAGTCCCACGCAAACTAACTCAAGCATTTGGATCATCTCCAAAACAACACCAAACAAATCATCATTCAGCACAACAGAATGATTTCTTACTCAACACAACAAACAAAACATCATCAACACAATAAATTATTTCACTGAAAACAGCAGGAACATCAAAACAGTTTGATTTCCAAAACCTAACACAATGTTTTTCACAAACATAAACCAATAATCATTCATCCCACATGCATTTACAGCCCTAAATGCAATCTAGAAAGTTGGAAGGTGCCTTTACCTTAATTACGATCTCTTAATTCGTACGTTTCTGCGACAAAAGTCGACGATACTCCCGTTCGTGTTCGCCGCTATGAAAATAACTTCTTTAGCTCCGTAACAATCAGAGGAATAACTTTCGTACTCGAAACTTTCTGATTCGACACTCAGATTTTCAAGAAAAATGTATTTTGAGTAAACTGTTTTTCCTTCACCAACACAGAAAATTAGAAGAAGATGATAAAGCAGAAACTGGCGCTGTCGTGGAAAGAAGAAAAAGCTTCTCACTTAAGTATCCACCTAAAAGCAGACTGACACAGCAAAGGAAAGAAGATATTTGTTTCTTTCTTAATAAATATCTGTAGGTATATGCCACCTCACCCAACTCTTATAATAAAATATCTTTTGATCCTCCAGCACTTAACCCGTCTCATCGCAATTAGCAGAGAATATCTTAATTAACGGCCCGATAATTTAATTACTCGAAATTAAATTAATTCATCCATTATCCAATAATTTTAATTCCACCTCCAAAACAAATATATATATATATATATATATATATTTACACAAAACATACATATATTGAATATTTTACAAATATTCCCAAATACACAAAATTAAATCTGAATTTAATTTTAAATTTAAGGGTCTTACAAGATTGGTCTAACGTAGTACCATATCGCCAGAGAAATAGAGGAACTTAGGATTTATTTAGACATTCGATATGTATTACTTTTCGAATATTTTTGTTATCAATATTAATTATGATACAATATTAAATATTACATTTGTAAATGTCATATATTCTGCCTCTGATTTCCTCTGATATATTCTGCCTCTGATTTCCTCTGATATTTTCTGCCTCTGATTTCCTCTGATATTTTCTGCCTCTGATTTCATAAACAACACTTTTGAAGTTATTTCTGTTCCTAAGTTTTTTCTGCATATGATTTCCTCTGACTTTTTCTGCCTCTGATTTCCTCTGATTTTTTCTGTTTCTGATTTCCTCTGATTTTTTCTGCTTCTGATTTCCTCTGATTTTTTCTACTTCTGATTTCCTTTGATTTTTTCTGCCTCTGATTCCCTCTGATTTTTTCTGCTTCTGATTTCGTTTGATTTTTTCTGCTTTTGATTTCCTCTGATTTTTTCTGCATAAGGGTACTTTCGAAATTTTTATTTAAAAAAATTTTGGTGGGTGTGGGTAGCAATAAGGGGGGTGTGGGTAGCAAAAGTGTTAAATTTTTCTGAAATCTGGAAATTTTACTTGAACTCAGTTAACGTACGTTTTGCGATCGTATGTAAACTGCGTTTACATACGTTTCAAATATTTCGAATTCGAAGAAATTACGTAAACTCAGTTCGTGTAAACATACGTTAACTAAGGTTGCATAAAAATGGAGTTTACGACTTCAAAGTATGTTTACATGGACTCATCTGAAGCCATGACACGTGAACTCAATTCACGTTAACGTACGTGAAGTGCGTGAAGGTGCAAACACGAGAAGGGGGGGTTGAATTGTGTTTATCAAACTTGATTTCTTTTGCTGTTTTGTTGAATGTTAATGTGAATTATTCGATATATAACTAATTAGATTCAGCAGCGGATAATAATAACATAATAGAACAGCAATTTATATTGGTTCACCGTTAACTAGGCTACGTCCAGTCCCTTCCTCTAGAATGCCTTTTCACTAATTCAAACTCCTTTAAATTACAACACCACTAACCCTACAAGTTAGTCTTCCCAAACAGCCTGACAACCCCAGACTTTTTGAGGAACAACAACACCTTGACTATACCAGCCAAGTCTTCTCAAACAGCTTGACAACCCCAGACTTTTGAGGAACAACAACACCTTAACTAAATCATCAAAGTCTTCTCAAACAGCCTGACAACCCCAGACTTTTGAGGAACAACAACACCTTAACTAAACCAGCTAAGTCTTCTCAAACAGCCTAACAATCCCAGACTTTTGAGGAACTTCACAACCTTAAACCTACAAGCTAAGTCTTTTTCTAACAACCTGACAACCCCAGATTTTAGAAGAAACTTCAACACTATAGGATTTAATATAAGGGATCGAAATTAGAACTGAGTAATTACTTCTGAAAAGTTGATACTCACAATATGCTTAAAGTGAACTAGAGTGTTTGCTTCTGAATAATTTATGATGACGATCAGCTTCACACTCTAAGAAAAGAACACTTTTCTTGATCCTCACAATATTTATCTTTTAAGCATGTGTTTCTCTCATTTGAACTCTCTGAATACTTATGAATTTTTGCTTGAGTTCTTCTATTTTTTGATGCTTTATTCTCTAGCATTAAGCCTCTATTTATAGCTGAAATTAGGACTTCACTAATGCTTTACTTCTGGAGTGTACTTCGATTAATATGTTTTGAGAATATTATGGAGTAGTTTGCTCAGATTCTGTTTTGAGTCTTTTGCTCACTTATGCTTTACTTCTGGAGTATATTTCAATTAATCTATTTTGAGCATTTTGCTCCGCTTCGGTTTTGAGCATGCTTTTAGCTAGATTCTGTTTCTTGAGTCTTTTGCTTCAATTCTGTTTTGAGAATTTTTCTCAAATTCTGTTTTGAGCATATTTTTAGCTAGATTCTGTTTCTCAGAGTCTTTTGCTCCAATTCTGTTTTGAGCATTTTGCTCTAACATATTCCTCTGACAGATTCCTCTAATGATCATCCTCTGGTGACGTCATCCTCTGATTTCTGCTTCTGGTGATGTCATCTTCTGGTGACATCATCCTCTAATTTCTGCTTCTGGTGACCTCATCCTCTGATTTCTGCTTCTGGTGACGTCATCTTCTGGTGACGACATCCTCTGATTTCTGCTTCTGGTATCGTCATCCTCTGATCTATTCTTCTAGTGACATTTTTCATTCTTCTTCTAAGTCAAATATGTTATTTTTATAAAATACATTTGTTAACATCAAAACTTTAATTGCAAGAACCAACTTGGTTCCAACAATCTCCCACTTTTTGATGATGACAAACAATGTTTTTTTTATAATACTTTTTCTTTCTTTTGACTATGACTCCCCCTAAGACTAAGCTTCATTTATATTTTCTCCCCCTAAGTCTAATGCCCAGATATCATATCAAATAGATCATACATCATCTTCTCCTCCTTTCAAATACATCATCTTTTCCCTCTGATATTTTATCAAATATTACATCTTCTCCCCCTTTGTCATCAGACAAAAAGGATTGAATGAAGAAAAGAGATCCTCTGTTTTTTTTTAATTATAAAAGCACACGAAAAATAAAATTACAAAAAATTAAACTAAGCTATTAGGTTAGGAATGAAGATAAGATTAAGGTTTTTCTTGATGAATTCAAACCTATCTTCAGGTAGTGGTTTATTGAATATATCAGCCCATTGATATTCAGTGTCTACAAACTGAATGTTAAGTACCCCTTTTTGAACATAATCTCTTATGAAGTGGTGTTTGATCTCTATGTGTTTGGCTCTAGAATGTAGGATAGGGTTTTTGGTTAGGCAAATTGCAGAGGTGTTATCACAATAGATGGGTATCTTGGATTCTAATATTTTGTAGTCTTCAAGTTGATGCTTCATTCAGAGTAGTTGAGAGCTGCAGCCAGCTGCTGAAATGTATTCAACTTCTGCTGTTGACATAGCAATGATGCTTTGTCTCTTGCTTGTCCTGGATATTAAATTTTCTCCTAAGAATGTGCAGTTTTCACTTGTACTCTTTCTTTCGAGTTTATCTCCAGTATAATCAAAGTCACAATATCCACTCAGTTTGTATGTAGAAGTTTTCTTGTAGAACAAGATGAGGTTGGTAGTGCCTTTTAGGTCTCTAAGGATTCTCGTAACGGCAGTTAAATGGGATTTCCTAGGGTTAGACTGAAATCTAACACATATGCATACACTAAATATGATATCAGGTCTCGAAGCAGTGAGATAGAGTAGAGATTCTATCATTCCTCTGTAGGATTTTTGATCAACTTTTTGTCCTGAGACATCCTTTTCAAGTGAGTAGGTAGGGTGCATTGGAGTAGCCATAGATTTGCATTCACTCATCTTAAACTTCTTGAGAAGCTCGTTTGTATATTTTGATTGATGAATGTATATACCTTTTTGACTTTGCTGAATTTGTATTCCTAGGAAGAATTAAGTTCTCCCATCATACTCATTTGAAATCTGTGCTGCATTAATTCAGAAAATTCTGGCCACTGAAGCAAAAGTCTCAGTGTAGTCAATATCTCCTTGCTGACTGTAACCTTGTGCCACAAGTCTTGCCTTGTTTCTGACAACTTCACCTCTTTCATTTAGCTTATTGCTAAAGACCCACTTGGTTCCAACAATGTTCTTTTCTAGTCTTGGAACTAGATCCCAAACATCATTCCTCTTAAATTCATTTAACTCTTCTTGCATTGCAATAATCCATCCATCATCTGCCAATGCTTCACTAACAGAGGTAGGATCAATCAATGAGAGTAAGCCAACAAACTGATGTCTTTTAGTGATGATCTACTTTTTAAAGAATCACTTCCACTTCCAATGATTAGATTTTCAGGATGAAATGATTGATATTTCTATCCAGATTTCTCTTCTGATTTCTCATGACTGGTTCTTATTTGATCAGATTCATCCTTTGAAAATGTGTCACATGCTTCTGACTTGCTTGTATCCTCCACTTCTCCATGTTCTGCTGGTTTATCTGCTTCTACTTTCTCTGGTTCTTGTAAATCTAATATAGACTCTATTCTGAATGTAACATGCAGTGTTGATTGCTTCAACCCAAAATTGTTTTGCAACATTTAAATCATTTAACATATTTCTGTCCATGTCTTGGAGTGATCTATTCTTTCTTCTAACTTATCTTCAGATTTAACCTCGGAAGACTTGTCGTATGCTTGCTAGTATCTTCTGCTTTTTCAAGTTCTTTTGCCTGCATCAGCTTCTGGTTCTGGTAGATCTGTATTAGCTTCTAGTTCTAGTAAACCTTCATCAGTTTCCTCTAATTCTGGTGAACCAGCTTCGGTTTCCTCTGGTTCTGGTAAACTAGCTTCGGTTTCCTTTGGTTCTAATAAACCAGTATCAGTTTCCTCTAGTTTTGGTCATATAACAGCCAAACCATTAATTCTGCTTCTGGTGGTTGCTGCGTGTTTTTGAAATCACTTAAATACTGTTTCTATTGAAGTGATCACATCACGTGGATCACTTGGTTCCTCTGACAGTTTGAAAGCCTGCAGAATACTTATCTAGCTTTGATTTTTAAGATCAAGCTTCTTGTTATCACAGTAAACATAAATATCAAACAATAATAGTATTTACAGCAAGATGTAACCTCTATGTCAACAGTTTCAGTTTTACTATGAAAATCCTCTTGTTTTTTATTTTTAGATTCTGAATCTGATGTTCTGTGATTAGAAGGTTTGGATGAAGGGATTTGAATTTCCTTCCTAGTTTGTAGTCTTGATGAATTCTACTGGAGTGTTTGAAGAACTCTCCTGATTCTGATTCTTCTCTTGCTTATGATATATCAGGTTCCTCTGATAATTCTGGAACTGATCATAATTCTAATTCTTCTGGTAGTTCCAGGTTTGTTGATATGAGTGATTTCTCTGTCTGTTCTGATTTGTGTGATATGTGTGATTTCTTTGATATTTCCTGTTCCTCCTATGATTCTGGTTCTGGTTCTGATAGATATTGTGTTGACCAGTTTTTCTTCTGCCAGAATCAATTGGCTTCTGTTTGGTAGATGTTTGAACATAGAACTTTTTCCCTTCATATATTGCCAGCATCCATTGACCAGGCACCATGACTGGTGTTTCACTTTGGTTGCTCAGAACATCTGCAACATAAATAATTTTATCTTTTGGTACCCAAATCTGGTTGGGTCCAGGTTTGTTAGTCTTGAAAAGTTTCTTGTTTTTCCTTGTATTTCGCATAGGACAAGACACGTTGGAATGACCATTCTTGTAACAAACAACACACACAATATCAGAGGGAACAGATTTCAGCACAGATATAGGTTCAGTTATAGTTTCTTCAAATCCTATACCTCTATTTCCATTCCTACTGACTCCATAAATCATATAAGCATATTTGCTTCTTTCCATACCACTATCAAGAAATTCTTGAAGAACTTGTTCATGCATATCAGAATTACTTGTGGTATTTTCAATTTCTGTTAAATTATGATTATTTTTCAGATTTAAAATTTCATCTTTAAGTTCAGCAAAACTGTTTTTCAAACATATATTCTCTATTTTCAATTCTGCAATATCAGTTTCAAGAATGACACTTTCCGTTTTAAATTCTGTAATCTGATTCTTTAAAACATTAACTTCTTCTGTTAGATTTGTATTTTCTTTCTTAAGAGTTTTCAGTTTTAAAGATAATTTGTAATTACTGTTTAAAAAATCATTCAGAGCAGTAATCAAATCAGATCGAGTGAATTCAGAATATACCTCAGTTTCATCATCTTCTGAATCTCTTCCAAAATCAGATTCTGTGTTGGATCCAGAGTTGGTGTGAGCCATCATAGCCAAATCTGCATGTTCATCTTCAGAAGATTCATCAAAATCATCCCATGTAGCCATCATGCATCGATAAGAAAGCAATCTCTTCTTTCTCTAAATGCAGACTTTGATCGTCTGAATCACTATCTTCTGTTGTTGCTTTCAGAGCCTTCTTCTCCTTGGATTTCAGTGCTAGAGTTTTGTTCTTCTTCTTGGGTTCATCTTCTTCCAACTCAATTTCATGTGATCTGAGAGAGCTGATTAATTCTTCTAGCTTTAGAGTATTCAGATCTTTAGCTTCCTTAATAGCAGTAATCTTTGGTCTCCACTTGATTGTCAGACTTCTAAGTATTTTCCTTACATGATCAGCAGTAGTGTAACTCTTTTCTAATACCCTTAATTCTGATACTAGAGTCTGGAATCTGGAAAACATAGTTTTAATGTCTTCATCTTCTGCCATCTCAAATAACTCGTACTTCTTAACTAGAATGTTAGCCTTTGCTTCTTGGACTTGCTTACTGCCTTCGTAAGTCAGAATTAGACTATCAAATACGCTCTTCGCTGTTTCTCTGTTAGTACATTTGTCAAACTCCTTGAACGTGATTGCATTGATCATGAACATTCTGGATTGGTGATGCAACTTGAACATCTTCTTCTGGTCAGCATCCATATCTCTCTTGGAAATTTTAACACCATCAGGATCTTCTACAGCAGTATATCCATCTTCCACCAAGTCTAAAAGTTCAGGATCTTGTGAAATAAAAAAACTTCTCAGCCTGTCCTTCCAATATTCAAATCGTTCTCCATCAAACGGAGGTGGTCTGTTGATGTTTCGTTCAGTAGCTTCTTCATTGAAACTGGACATGTTGATCCCTTGGATCTTTCCTCAAACACTGTAAAGTGCTCAGCCTTGAGACCGAGCTCTGATACCAATTGAAGGTGCAAACACGAGAAGGGGGGGCTGAATTGTGTTTGTCACCAGAAGAATAGATCAAAGGATGACGTTACCAGAAGCAGAAATCAGAGGATGACATCACCAGAGGATGTCACCAAAAGATGACGTCACCAGAAGCAGAAATCAGATGATGATGTCACCAGAGAATTTTATCAAAAGATGACGTCACCAGAAGCAGAAATTAGAGGATGACGTCACTAGAGGATGATCATCATAGGAATCTGTCAGAGGAATATGTTAGAGAAAAATGCTCAAAACATAATTGGAGCAAAAGACTCGAGAAACAAAATCTAGCTAAAAATATGCTCAAAACAAAATCTGAGAAAAATGCTCAAAACAGAATTGGAGCAAAAGACTCGAGAAACAGAATCTAGCTAAAAGCATGCTCAAAACAGAAGCGGAGCAAAATGCTCAAAACAGATTAATTGAAATACACTCCAGAAGTAAATCATCAGTGAGCAAAAGACTCAAAACAGAATCAGAGCAAACTACTCCATAATATTCTAAAAATAGATTAATCAAAATACACTCATGAAGTAAAGCATCAGTGAAGCCCTAAAGTTCAACTATAAATAGAGGCTTAATGCCGAAGAATAAACATCAAAAGATAGAAGAACTCAAGCAAAAATTCATAAGTATTCAAAGAGTTCAAAGGAGAGAAACACATGCTTAAAAGTGTCAAGATGATCATCATCATAAATTATTCAGAAGCAAACACTCTAGTTCACTTTAAGCATATTGTGAGTATCAACTTTCCAGAAGTACTTACTCAGTTCTAATTTCAATCCCTTATATTAAGTCCTATAGTGTTGAAGTTTCTTCTAAAATCTGGGGTTGTCAGGTTGTTAGAAAAAGACTTAGCTTGTAGGTTTAAGGTTGTGAAATTCCTCAAAAGTCTGGGATTGTCAGACTGTTTGAGAAGACTTGGCTGGTTTAGTCAAGGTGTTGTTGTTCCTCAAAAGTTTGGGGTTATCAGTGTTAAGACAAACTCTCATTTTTAAAGTTTTGATGAAAATAAATAAAGGTTAATTAAAGATTGTTAATTATGATTCTAAATGTATTGTTAATTTAACTTGTGCTTTTGAGTGTGTTAATTCAAAGATAGGTTTCAAAAGATTCAAAGAAAACAGCATAAACAAATGCTGAAGAACATTCTTCACATATTCTAGAAAACGGAGAATGTTCGCCAAGCTGTGACAGCATAAAGACCAAACTTTCTCCATCACTTAATTGAAGTTATTCTCTCTGGTATTTACATCAATATTAAGAGTACATGACAAGGAACAGATGTGATCAATTACAATCAGAAGAAACCATTCGAATCACAAAGAAAAAATGCCATGAATCAAGCTGCTCAAGCAGAAACTGAACATTCTCCAGTTCTGCTGTCAAGACTGATAAACAATCTTGACACTGTACAATGCATCAAGACAGCTTCCAGTATGTTCAGAAATCAGTCCAGATTGATTATCAATCTCCAGGATATCCAAAAGCTAAAGCTCCAGATTGATCATCAATCTCCAACAACTACATTACAGTTTTCTGCAACAACACTCTGTGATCATTTTCAATCTGTTTTAATTGATCCAAAGGTCCAGTTCAAGCAAGCAATATTATCACTTATCAGAAGCATTAAAGGATCATTAATTACTCAAGAAAATTTGATTCAAAACGCAACATATAGCTCAGTCTGAACAGAAAATAAAAATAGTCAAAAGTTAGATTATTTTTATTCAGAAATAATGCCTCTGGTCAAGCCTGACAAGGGCACTATCAACGGCTCTATTGACCTCCATTAAATGCTCTCAAGCCTATAAAAGAAAGACCACAGCTCAAGGAAAACGCAGAAGTTCAAGTGCTAACAAGTCTCTCAAAATCATTCACATTTACATACTTGAAATTCTCCAAATCACTTACAAGAATCAGTTTGTTTAAATTCGTTTTACTCTGATATATTTATACTGATTTCTTTGTAAAGAATCGAATCTCAAATAAGAGTTGAGACATCTCATATTCTAACAAAACAATCTCTTCACTATTGTAAAACTCAAACTATAAGAATTAAGTATAGTTTGGGTAGATTGTAAGAAATCCTATCAAGGTTGATAGGTGATTTGATTAATCTCTTTCTGGGTGGAATTAGATTAAGTTCTGTAAACAAAGATCAAGGTTGATCTAGGCTAGGTGCTGTAAAACCAAGAAGGTTCTCTTTTTAAACACTTAGTGGAAAATCTCACATTTGTGAGGACTGGACGTAGCCCAAGTTGGGTGAACCAGGATACATCTGTGTGTGGTATTTCTTATCCTTAATCTCTTTATTAAGTTTTATTGTTTTTCAAAGATTAAAATACAAAACTGTTTTGCTGTTTTACACACTAATCTGAATGTTCTTCGTTTTCTGATAAAACCAAGAACGTTCTCCGTTTTTCTGCTTCCTTAACCAAGAACTTTCTTGAGTTCCAAACTGAAGTTTTTCAGGAATTTTTAAAAAGGGAGATTTACAATTCAAACCCCCCTTCCTTGTAAATCAATTTTGCTACTTCAGTTGGCATCAGAGCTAGGTCTCTAAAAAGAACACCTAACAAGTGTTAGAGAAAAAGATCCAGAAAAATGTCCAAAGCAAAATACATTGTTGAAGGAGGATCCTCAAACAGACTACCATTCTTTGATGGTATTGATTACTACTTTTCGAAAAGAAAAATACAATTGTTTCTCAAATCACAGGACATAGGCATGTGGAACATCATAATAAATGGAAATCATGTTCCAAGAATAAATCAAGAAGATTCAACTTCAGCAGTAAAGAAAGAAGCAGACTGGACTTTTGATGATAAAGCTAAGGTACTCCTAAACTCTAAAGCTCATTTATTCTTATCGTGTGCTTTGAGTAGGGAAGAAAGTGAAAGAGTAGACGAATGTGAAACTGCTAAAGAAGTATGGGACACATTGCAGACTCACCATGAAGGCACAAGCCATGTTAAAGAAACAAGAATAGGCATTGGTATAAGAAAATTTGAATTATTTGAGATGCAAGAAGGAGAAACCATTGATGAGATGTACGCAAGATTCACAACAATAGTGAATCAAATGCGTTCCCTTGGCAAAGCCTACTCAATACAAGACAGGGTAAGAAAGATCATGAGGTGTCTTCCATTTGTATGGAGACCAATGGTAACAGCTATAAGCCAAGCCAAAAATCTTGAAACACTTCCCCTGGAAGAATTGATAGGAACCTTAAGAGCACATGAAATACTGCTACAAGAAGATAAACCTGCCAAGAAAGGCAAAGCATTGGCTCTAAAGGCATCTCAAGAGAGCATCATATTATAAACTGATGAAGAACCAGAAGAAATTGGACAAGAAGATGATGATGAAGAAATTGCTCTTCTCACCAGAAAAATACAAAGAATGATGAGAAGGAGAGATCAAATCAAGAAGGGATTTCCAAATAAAAATCCCAAAACAGAAACAGAGAAAAGCCAGATTACATGTTTTGGTTGTAATAAATTAGGACATTACAAAGCTGAATGTCCCTTGAATAAGAAAACACCAAAACGATTTCCTTTTAAAAAGAAATCAATGCTGGCCACACGGGATGACTCAGAAGAATCAGACACAGAAGAAGGAGAAGAAGCCAACATATGCTTGATGGCAGATACAGAAGAAAACGAGGTAACTAATTCTGAATCCTGCTCTTTGTGTGAATTAATGGGAATAGAATTTGACAACTTGCTAAATGGTTCAAACACTCTTATACAAAAATGTAGTTCTTTAAAAGAACAAGTTTTAAAAGAAAAAAAAGAAAAAGAAAAGGCTCAGACTATGATTGATATTCTCAAGAATACCATTCATTAACTGAGAGAATCAAAACAGCAAAGTTGTGAAACTCAGAAAGGTCAAGAACGTTCTGCAGCTAAAACGGAGAACGTTCACCTTAAATCTAAAAATGAAATTTTGAAAACTGATTTGTTAAACTTTATGAAAGCCACTGAAACTTTTCAAAAAATCATGGGATCACAAATAGGAATATTTGATAAAGCTGGTCTTGGGTTCAATCAAACTCAAAAAACCAAAATGTGTGAAAACTTTTTTATTCCGGAAAGCAAGATTCAAAAATGTAAAACTAAATGTTCATACTGTAAAAAACTTGGACATTTGGAATTTGCTTGCTACTTCAAAAAACGGGATGAAAAGATTAAGAGCAGAAGGATGTTTAATAGAAAAGAAAATTCTACAAATAGAGAACAAATTTTGAAAAAACTGCAAAAGGGAGAACGTTCTCTAGACTGTTCTCAAAACGGAGAAAGTTCCAAAATAAAAACTGAACTTTCTCCAGAAAGTTTGAAAAAAGGAGAACGATCTGGAACCTTTACAAAGTCAAGATTCAA
This sequence comes from Cicer cuneatum, assembly GCA_037974295.1. Lineage (NCBI taxonomy): Eukaryota > Viridiplantae > Streptophyta > Magnoliopsida > Fabales > Fabaceae > Cicer > Cicer cuneatum. The sequence goes on from JBBPBO010000003.1 coordinate 22,482,748, forward strand.
ACCTTCCAAAACTCAGAATTCAAAATCTATACCAAGACCAACAGTTAAATGTTCCTATTGTCTTAAATTTGGTCATCAAGAGTCAACATGTTATTTTAAAAAGAAAGAAATTATTAAAACTAACTCTCAAGGACCCAAGACAAAGTGGGTACCTAAAGTTAATGAAAACTCTTATGCAGGCTGGATTTCAAAGTGCCAAGAGAAAGCCTTGGTTCTTGGACAGTGGCTGTTCAAGACACATCACAGGTGATAAAAACTGTTCCATGTCCTTCATTAAAAAGGATGGAGGATCAGTTACTTTTGGCAACAACAATCAAGCTCAGATCAAAGGTAAATGAACTATTGGTAAGGCAAACTCTGCTCAAATAACTGATGTTCAATACGTTGAAGGTTTGAAACATAATCTTCTAAGTATAAGTCAGTTATGTGACAATGGTTTTGAAGTTATTTTTAAACCAAGAGTATGCGAAGTAAGAAAAACATATTCTGGAGAGGTCTTATTTTCTGGAAATAGAAAGAAAAATCTATATGTCCTATATCTTGATGAATTACCAGATGAATCCTGTTATATGTCAATCGATAAAGATAAATGGATATGACATAAAAGGGCTGGACATATAAGTATGAAAACAATTTCAAAAATCTCTAAACTGGATCTTGTTAGAGGATTGCCCAAACTAAATTTTGACAAAAATAGAATATGTGAAGCTTGTGCAAAGGGAATGCAAGTCAAGAGTAGTTTTCATTCAAAAGATTTTATATCTACAAACAGAACTCTTGAATTACTTCACATAGATCTTTTTTGGCCAATCAAAACAACAATACTAGGAGGAATGAAATATGGTTTTGTTATTGTTGATGATTTCTCTAGATACACTCGGGTATTGTTTTTAAAAAATAAGGATGATGCATTTGATGAATTTAAAACATTTTGCAAAAAGGTACAGAATGAAAAAGAATGCAGCATCATTTCTGTAAGAAGTGATCATGGAGGAGAGTTCATAAATGCCTTTTTAAAATCTTCTTTGATGAACTTGGCATTTCTCACAATCTATCTTGTGCAAGAACTCCACAACAGAATGGAGTTGTTGAACAAAAAAATAGAACACTTCAAGAAATGGCAAGAACAATCTTAGAAGAATCAAATGTTGAAAGATACTTTTGGGCAGAAGCCATTAACACTTCTTGCTACATTTTAAATCGTGTATCTATTAGAAAAATCATTAACAAAACTCCTTATGAAATCTGGAGGAATTGAAAACCAAACATTTCATATTTTTACATTTTTGGATGTTATTGTTATATTTTAAACAACAAAGATGTCCTTGGAAAGTTTGATGCAAAATCAGACAAAGCAATATTTTTGGGATATGCAACTGACTCCAAGGGATATCGAGTGTTTAATCTGAGAACCAAGGTTGTTGAAATCAGTATGCACGTATTGTTTGATGAGTTTAATGATTTAGATGTAAGTATAAGAGATGAAGAAGAGGAGATTCAAACTGGTATGCAGCAACAGAATGTTGTGCAGGAAACCGAGTTTGATAAACAATCTCCGTTTCATTCTCCACCAAAAAGCTGGAGAACAATTGAAGGACATCATCAAACACAAATAATTGGAGAAACTGCTGATGGAATTTGAACAAGAAGAACATTCAAGAATGACGAATGCAGCATGGCAATGATATCCCAGATTGAACCCAAATCCATTAAAGAAGCAATAATAGATCAATCTTGGATAGAAGCCATGAAAGAAGAATTGCTTCAGTTTGAGAAAAATTAAGTCTGGACTTTGGTCCCTGATCCAAAAGATCAAACTGTCATTGGTACAAGATGGGTTTTCAGAAACAAACTCAATGAAGAAGGCAAGGTTATTCGCAACAAAGCATGGCTGGTCGCGCAAGGATATAATCAACAGGAAGGTATTGATTATGATGAAACGGTCAAGCCTGACAAGGGCACTATCAACGGCTCTATTGACATCCATTAAATGCTCTCAAGCCTATAAAAGGAAGACCACAGCTAAAGGAAAACGCAGAAGTTCAAGTGCTAACAAGTCTCTCAAAATCATTCACATTTACATACTTGAAATTCTCCAAATCACTTACAAGAATCAGTTTGTTTAAATTCGTTTTAGTATGATATATTTATACTGATTTTTTTGTAAAGAATTGAATCTCAAACAAGAGTTGAGACATATTAGATTCTAACAAAACAATCTCTTCATTATTGTAAAACGCAAACTATAAGAGTTAAGTATAGTTTAGGGTAGATTGTAAGAAATCTTATCAAGGTTGATAGGTGATTTGATTAATCTCTTTATGGGTGGAATTAGATTAAGTTCTGTAATCAAAGATCAAGGTTGATCTAGGCTAGGTGCTGTAAAACCAAGAAGGTTCTTGTTTTAAACACTTAGTGGAAAATCTCATAATTGTGAGGACTGGACGTAGCCCAAGTTGGGTGAACCAAGATACATCTGTGTGTGGTATTTCTTATCCTTAATCTCTTTATTAAGTTTGATTGTTTTTCAAAGATTAAAATACAAAACTGTTTTTCTGTTTTACACACTAATTTGAACGTTCTCTATTTTCTGATAAAACCAAGAACGTTCTCCGTTTTTCTGCTTCCTTAACCAAGAACTTTCTTGAGTTCAAAACTGAAGTTTTTTAGGAAATTTTAAAAAGGGATATTTACAATTCAAACCCCCCTTCCTTATAAATCAATTTTGCTACTTCAGTCAGGCTGTTTGAGAAGACTTAGCTGGTTTAGTTAAGGTGTTGTTGTTCCTCAAAAGTCTGGGGTTGTCAGGCTGTTTGAGAAGACTTGGCTGGTATAGTCAAGGTGTTGGTGTTCCTCAAAAGTCTGGGGTTGTCAGGCTGTTTGGGAAGACTGGCTTGTAGGGTCAGTGGTGTTGTAATTCAAAGGAGTGTGAATTAGTGAAAAGGCCTTCTGGAGGAAGGGACTGGACGTAGCCTAGTGAACGGTGAACCAGTATAAATTGCTGTGTTATTATGTTAGTATTATCCACTGTTGAATCTGATTAGTTATATATCGAATAATTCACATTAACATTCAACAAAACAGCAAAAGAAATCAAGTTTGACAAAAACAATTCAACCCCCCCTCTCATGTTTGCACCTTCAGAAGATACAGAAGCAGAAGGAATCAGAAGCTGCAAAATCAGAATCAGAAACATCAGAAGCAGAAGAATCAGAAAAATCAGAAGCATAAGAATTAGAAGCAGAAAAATCAAAGGCAGAAGAATCAGAAGCAGGAAAATCAGAAGCAGAAAAATCAGAGGCAGAAGAATCAGAGGGAGGAAAATTGGATGCAGAAAAATCAGAAGAAGGAAAATCAGAATCAGAAAAATCAGAGGCAGAAGAATCAGAAGCAGGAAAATCAGATGCAGAAATATCAGAGGAAGGAAAATCAGAAGCAGCAAAATCAAAATCAGAAGATTCAGAAGCAAAAGAATCAGAAGCAGAAAAATTAGAGGGAGGCAAAAGAGAAGCAGAAGATTCAGAAGCAGAAAAATCAGAAGCAGATGAATCAGATGCAGAAAAATCAGAAGCAGAAGAATCAGAAGAAGGAAAATTAGAAACAGAAAAATCAGAGGGAGAAGAATCAGAAGCAGCAAAGTCAGAAGCAGAAAAATCAGATGGAGGAAAAACAGAACCAGAAGAATCAGAAGGAGGAAAATCAGAGGAAGGAAATCAGAAGTAGAAGAATCAGAAGGAGGAAATCAGAGGCACATGAATCAGAAGGAGGAAATCAGAGCACATGAATCAGAAGCAGAAAAATCAGAGGCATAGGAATCAGAAGCTGAAAAATCAGAGGCAGAGGAATCCGAAGCAGAAAAAATTAGAGGAAATCAGAGGCACATGAATCAGAAGCAGAAAAATCAGAGGCAGAGGAATTCAAAGCAAAAAAATCAGAGGAAATCAAAAGCAGAAAAATTCAGCAAAATCAGAAGCAGAAAAACTCAGAGGGAATCAGAGGCAGAAAAAATCAAAAGCAGAAAAAATCAGAGGAAATCAGAAGCAGAAAAAATCAGAGGAAATCAGAAACAGAAAAAATGAAAGGAAATCAGAGGCAGAAAAAATCAGAGGAAATCAGAAGTTGAAAAAACATAGGAACAGAAAAAACTTAGGAACATAAAAAACTTAGGAACAGAAAAAACTTAACAAAAATAACTTAGGAACATAAATAACTAAGGAACAAAAATAACTTCAAAAGAGTTGTTTAAGAAATCATAGGCAGAAAATATCAGAGGAAATCAATGTCAGAAAATATCAGAGGCAGAATATATCAGAGGAAATCAGAGGCAGAATATATCAAAGGCAGAAAATATGACATTTACAAATGTAATATTTAATATTGTATCATAATTAATATTGATAATAAAAATATTCGAAAAGTAATACGACCACCCCTTTGTCTTCGCATCATCAAAATTAATTCATTCACCAGTGCGACGCCATCAGGTAATACTAGTTGCCGACCGAGAAGCTCTTCTACAATTTCTACTGCACGACGCTGCATTAAAAAATACATTAAATAATTTATTTAAAATAATAGATGAATAATTAATTTTATTATGTAAAAAATTGCAATTAATTGGAATTAATATACCATTATCGCAATTGATTCATCAGCAGCAACAGCAGCATCAGCATCAGTTTCATGTTCTGCAACCACAGGATCTTCATGAACTGGTTGTCTTTGCCTTATTGACGTTTAATGAAATTAAATTTGTCAATCAACAGATGCTTCCCAAATATCAACTTTAATGTAGAGATTTGTATCTTGAGTGGACAAATTTAAACTAAGCTTTTCGTCACTTAACTAGGTATTTCTATCTTGAGTGGAGTGGTTGAATAGGGTACAAGAATCTAAAGACTCTATTTAGAAACAATTAGGCATTTTTTACTTGATTCAACTAACACGCAAACCCTTTAAGTTAGAGCTTCTAATACTAGTTGTTTTACTTTTCTTTTGGAATAGTGCTACTAACAATTTCCATTTTTCGATGGAATGATGGGTCTCACTTTGTTTGATCTTGTTGCCATTGCAGACCTCAGGCTTGATGGTGAAGTAGTTGACCCAATGCATGAGCACGACATCTCTTTCGTTCCTAAGAAAAATGTGTTGAGCTTCTCTACTTTCATTGATGTATATCATAGTAAGAAAGATTATGTCAACGGCGAAGTGCATATTGCTTTCCTCAAATTGTTGTTATTTGCTTTTGTTTTTTGCAACAAACTTGTAAGGATTTCTCCTCAAGTAGTTGTTTTGGCCAAACTCTTAAATGGAGGAAAAAGGGTGGCCTTAAGCCAATATATTGCAAGTAATTTATACCACAACATTACTGTGAAGAATTTGAGGAACATGGAATGGTGTAACATGGAAGGACCCATGTAGTTGCTTCAATTTTGGCTTAATGCCATCTAGGCCTCTCAAACTCATTATTCAAGTTTGGAGAATCCAACTTTTTACAGCTATGGTGAACTTCTCGATAAACTCAACTGGAATTGCAACAAAACAGGTAACAAAGAAGACTTCTTTTGCTTCTTCAACATTTTATGCAGCATAAGTTCTAGCTCGACAAACATTTGTTTCCAACCTTTTGCATCAAGAACTTATGGAACAGAGTGGTTCCCTAAGCTAATTGATGTTGCATCTCCTAATGACCATACCCTTTGGTCTCATTACTTATGTCGAAGACTTCATTTGGTATCCTTACCAAATTCCAATTCAACCTTCTAAATACTTTGGCTAGGAAAATAAGCCTTTGCCAAGGAATTCCTGCCCCATTCTCTGAAAAGGCTATTATTAGTCTTTTGGATTTTAGCCTATGGAACTCGAATGATTTCTCAGCTTTGACTATGGCCAACCTCACCAAAAAAGCAAATATTTTGCTTGCTAATTTCTCTATTTTTCATGATGTCACTTCTTGATTTCAGAAATGGTGGGATGCTCATTTTTCCACTTACCAATTGAACAAAACATGATGCAATAAAATAATCCTTGCTGGATTTGGTGTCAAACCCTCTGAACCGAAATCCAAAAGTATACTAAATTAAAAAATTACTTCTAAAAATATTTATTATAATGACTTTATTATTTTAAAAAATGTTTTCTTTTTATCTTTGAATCAAAACTCTCTCACGAGACTTCCATAAAAGAGTTTCAAAGTTTATAGTTGGCTACAACATTGGTCCTTCTAATATTGGAAAACCTATCAAAGCGACTGTTATCCCCTGCTCTCTTAGGACAAGGAAATCTTCAAGGCACTTTAATAAACAAGATTTTGTCTCGACACCATAGAAAGTTTCAAAAGTGGCAACCCCAACTTTAAAGAAAACCAAGGTATTTCTTCCAATTTTCATGATCTTAATTTTCATCTTCAAACCAACTTCTCTTTCCACTCATGCTCAAATCTTGACAGAAAAACAAGAGTTATTCACATTCTCCTAAACCAACTAAGGAAAAGCATGATGCAAGTGTTGGAACATAGTGTGTGAATTTAAAAATAATTGAAGTCCCACATTGGAAAAATCTTATATGTTGATTAGTTTTCATCACTATATAAAGATTTTTTAAAATTTTTTTGAAGTCCCATATTGGATAGAAAACATATGCGGATTTGCTTCCATCACTATATAAAAAATGTCATTCTATTGGAAAAGTACACCAAAGTTGGATGCAATTCCAAACTTTCTCTTCTCCCTCTTTTCTATTCTGCTCGATATATTTCTGAGCCACTTCTCCCATTTCTTTCTGTCCCTTCGATTTTTAATGGTTCTAATACCACATCCTTTTAGAGCTGTTTTTATGACATATTCCATTAGATTTTTGAGTAGTCATAATACCACTGTCCTTATAGAACAGTTTTTATGCCGTAGTCCCTTCGATTTTTGAGTGGTCATAATACCACTATCCTTATAGAACAATTTTTATGCCATAGTCCCTTCGATTTTTGAGTGGCCCCTATATTGAGGGTGTAATTTTAGAACGGTTTTCTATTGTGTAGTAGAACTCCAATACAGTGAATCTGGCTGTTTTATCCCAAGGACGTCGTGGTTGATAGTCTGTCTTGCACAATTAAGGAAGTGTCGCGAAACGTCTTAATGAGAGCGACCTAGTCCGCAACTCCACCTAGTAATATATTCGGTGACATAAATTAATTTTCAAATAGTTTTCGAAATTCAAAAAACAACAATTTTAAGACGTTTCTTTTTGTCATGTCAATCGAAGAGATTACTAGATCTAGTTTTAGTGACTCTCTTTTCAATAAACTGTTTCATTGAGGTAAACAAAAAAGGATAAGAAAGCAGAAGAATTAACCCATGGGAGGATAATGATTACCCCTATAAATACAGAGGCGCACCTAAGAGGGGGGTGAATTAGGTGTTTAAAAATCTTTTCTGGTTTTTAGAGTTTTGTGAGTTATTTTAATGGTTGTGTTTAAGTGTATGAAAGCTTTTGTAAATGACTGAAAGTAAAGCACACAGAAAATTATCCTAGTTCCCCTTACAATCAAGGGTACATCTAGTCCTCTTGCACACCACAAGAGATTTTCCACTATTTGTTAGAATAAGTTACAAGTCTAACACTAAGACTTCAGTTACAAATTCTTAACATTTTGCCTAAGATAGCACACCACTATCTTAGTTTACAACACTTGAAGAACCTACACTAAGTTCTTCAAATAATACAATAACTTCAAATAATTTTGTGACCATGTTCTTAACTAAGAACAAGAATATAACACTAAGTATAATGATACTAATGAAGCACACTTTCAAGTACAACTGAGAACCTTTCTTAATGATATGAAATTGAAAAGCATGTACATGAAAATATGAAAATGAAGCTTTAAAAGTTTTTAATATTTCAGACAATAGTTCTAAGATTGGTAGGTAGATGTTGTCAGTAAGAACTGAAGCTATGAGGTATTTATACTCCATAGACAACACTTCATATCAGTGACAATTGTTCCCATAAGTTTTGATGAACTTATGCAATGATCCAGAACTGAAAAATTGCATTGTTTTGATGTTGTATTCGAATACAGCCTTAGTGTATTCGAATACACTTCTGTAACGTTCAAATTTTATTTAAAATTTGAACTTCGTATTCGAATACGATCATCGTAGTCGAATACAAGTGTGTGATTTTTGCCACTGACTTGAGTTGTATTCGAATACGCGAAGCTGTAGTCGAATACAAAAGTTCAATTTTAGCTACTGACTTGACATTTGTATTCGGCTACGACACTCCGTATTCGAATACAGATCTTCAGTTTTAGCTACTAACTTGCTATCTGTATTCGGCTACGACACTCCGTATTCGAATACAGATCTTCAGTTTTAGCTACTGACTTGCTATCTGTATTCGGCTACTATACTTCGTATTCAAATACAGATCTTCAGTTTTTGCTACTGACTTACTGTTTGTATTCGGCTACGAGAAGTTGTAGTCGAATACATCTTTGATTTTTGTCAAAAAATTTATTTTTAAATATTTGTTTATGTATTTAAATACTTAGAAAATACTTTTAATGCATATGCTAAATATAGAAGGTTCTCATAATATTGTATTTGAAATGTAATTTGAATTATTATCAAGTACCTTAAGGCCTAAGTTACCTAATATGACTTGAAAGATGATTTTCCTTTGTGTTTGCATTTTGATCATTACACATAGTCTTTTTGTCTTCATCAAAAATGTAGATCTTATTCGTTTTCGACCTCTATAAGAATTATATTATAAATGGACTTGCTGATGTTCTGTATAAATATTACAGTTCCAGTAATACTTCCAGACATGTTTGGGATGCTATAAAGAAGAAATATGATACCGAGAAAGTTGGATCTAAAAAATGTGTTGTAGCCGCTACCTCAAGTATCAGAGTATTAGATGACCGATGAAAGATCTGTGGAGGTTCACTCCTGTGAAATTCAGAAGATAGCTCATGAGATCATCTCTTAAGTTATGATTTTAGATGAATTTCAAAAAAATTATCTCAAGTTTAAAACAAAATAATTTTCTCTAAAGAATATGATAATCCGTCTCTAGAGATATGAAAAAAAATCTTGTTTATAATTTTTTTCTTCTTGTTTATAATTTTTTTTTCTGAATAAGGCAATTTTTTTTTTCTGATGCATGTTTAAATTAATAATGTCTCCTTCTGTTTATGTATTGTGTTTACATGTTGTGTGATTTTATTATTTAACATGCTAAACTCTGTCATGTGATTTCAATCTTAAGTATCTTAGGTTTAATTCCAAAGTTATCTTTAAATGATTTTGAAAATTTTGATTTTTGTAGTCAAGCTAAAATAAAAAAGAGTTCAATCTGTAGTTAGAGAATCTATGTTTTTAGATTTATTACACTCCAATATATGTTAACTTGATTGGACGTTAACAAGAAATGAAAAACGTTATTTTATCAATTTTGTTGACGATCGTTGTGACTATACGTTTGTATATCTAATGAAAAATAAAAGTGAAGCGCTTGACATGTTTAGGATCTTTGTAACAGAAATTGAAAATTTATTTAGTAGAAATATTAAGAGATTTTGTAGTGATAGAGGAACTAAATATGATTCTAGTTCATTCAATGAGTTTTATAAAACGCAAGGAATAATACATGAAACCACAACACACTATTCACCTGAAATGAATAGTAAATCTGAAAGAAAGAATAGAACTCATACTGAATTAGTTGTTGCTATTATGCTTAACTATAGTGTTGCATATCACTAGTGAGGGAAAATTATGTTGACTGTTTTCTATGTTTCAAAACATTTCCTTATGAGATAGTGAAGAAAAGACAACCGAACCTATCTTATTTTAGAACTTGGGGTTGTTTGGCTTATGTTAGAACCCCGATCCCAAGCGAATTAAACTCGCCAGTAGAGCCTATGAATGTGTATTCATTGGGTATGTAGTAAACAGTAAAGCGTATAAGTTTTATGATCTAAATGTGAAAGTGATCATAGGGTCAAATGATGTTGACTTCTATGAAAATAAATTTCCTTTCAAATCGAGAAATAGTGGGGGCAGCGAACCAAGTCACGTTCCTGTTGTTGGAACCAAGTTAGTTCTAAGTACTAAGGATTTTAATGTTTACAAAAGCACTCCATGTAATCTTATTTTGTACCTTGAATTATTACATTAAATTCTACCAGAAGATGAAGTTTCCAGAGGCAGAAGATGAAGACATCAGATAATGCATCCAGAAGGTACCAGAGGATGCATCCTGAAATTACCAGAGGATATTTTTGCTAGCCCAGATCAGAAGGAAGCAAAGTCAGAAGAAGACCTGGACCAGGCCAGAAGGAAGCCTGCCAGAGGGAGACATGATCCAGACTAGAAGGAATCAAAAGTCAGACTTAGTCCAAAAGTTATTCTGACCAGAAGATGGCTTGGAAGTGAAATAATAAACAGTCCAGATTTGATCCAGACATAATCAGAGGATAAATTAATGGATCCAGAACAAGATATTCAATCCAGATTTGATCAAGACCAGAAGATAGCATGGTTCAGCGTATGAAACTAAGTCCAGACCAGAAGAAATGATGCCCAGATTTGATCCAGACCTGATCCAAATCAGAAGGTAAAATGTCCAGACTGAAATATTATTTGTCCATATTTAATTTTAGTTCAATCCAGACCCAGTTCAGAATTGGTCCAGATTAGAGGAAAAAAGTTCAAATCAATGGTAAAGATTTAAGTATATGGCCCAGTGTTGGCCGAGATCAGAAGATCAAACCACGACCCAGTGTTGGCCAAAATCAGAATGTGTGGTCCAGCATTGGCCGAGATCAGAGGATCACAGCAGATCAGTTTGCATGTCCAGGCTGGCCGAGATCAGAAGATCAAAAAGTGTGGTCCAAGGTTGGCCGAAATCAGAGGATCACAGCAGATCACTTAGAGTGGTCCAGATGTGGACTATCGCAGAAGTTCAAACGGTCCAGATTTAATCATGAGGATTAACGGTGGAGATTTAATTAAATTCGATCAAAGTATTAAAAGGATTTGATACAAAAATAAAGTGAAGTCGTATGGGAGTTCAGAAGCTATTGGCTGGAAGAAAGATTTGTTCCAAAATTAATTAAAGACAGGATTGGCCCAAGTTATTTACGAAAACAAATCTGGAGATAAAATGATATGTTTTTTATTTATATGAAACCCGATTGGTCAGAGTATTTTTGCAAGAGAATCCAGCAAGATACAGGTCGAAATTCAGCTTGGAAGAGACCCTAATTCACATCTATAAAAGGAGGCTCAAGGCAAAATACTTAATATCGAAAATCACAAAAGAGTCACACATTTCCAAAAGCAAACACTCAAGTTTTCAGTGAGGTTAATTGTGAGTTCCAGCTTTCCAGAAGCAAGCACTCGTGTTATTTTCTTTCCCTTGGTTAGAATTAAGTTGTTGAAGTAGAGTCTATAATCTGAGGGAGTCCGAAGGGGTAGCAGATTACTAGGCAATTAGATTCAAGGCGTTGTAATTCCTTCTACAATCTGGGGTTGATAGATTGGTAGGAGAGGACTTGACTTAAGAAGTCAAGGTGCTGCATTCCTCAAAAGTCTAGGATTGTTAGACTGTTTGAGAAGACTGACTTGGAGGGTCAGTGGTATTGTTGTAATTCAAGGTTTTGAATTAGTGAAATCCTTCAATGTGAAGGGACTAGACATAGCCTCGTTAACGGTGAACTAGTATAAAATTATGTGTTTTTATTTTTACTTTATATCCGCTACTAACTCTGTTTTATTCATACATCAAGTTTTGTTTTAAAACTACAAAAACAGAAAACGTATTCAAGTTAGTCAAACACAATTCAACCCCCCTTCTCGTGTTTGCACCTGCACCTTTGACACGAAGCACTGAAAGCAACAAACAAGGTGAAATGGAAAATCGAATAAGTAAGAGAGTCAGTGTTGCTAAAGATTATGAACCAGAATATATGGTCTATACTTTAGAAGAGGATCTTGCAAATCTTAAAGAAGCTTTGTCATCATTGGATGCAGATTTATGGCAATAAGCTATAAACGATGAGATGGATTCTCAAGAGTCTAACAGGACCTGCAACTTAGTAGACTTGTCTCCTGGTTACAAACCAGTAGATTGTAAATGGATCTTGAAAAAGAAAATAAAACACAATGGAACTATTGATAAATATAAGGCTCGCATTGAAGCCAATGATTTTAGGCAAAGATAAAATATAGATTTCTTTGACACTTTTTCACCAGTCACTAGAATAACATCCATTAGGGTACTCATTTTCTAGTAGCTATTCATAACTTGGTGATACACCAAATGGATGTTAAAAAAGCTTTTTTAAATGGTGATCTGGAACAAGAAATCTATATGGAACAATCTAAAGGTTTTGTAATTCATGGACAACAAGACAAGGTCTGTAAGTTAGATAAATCTATGTATGGTCTTAAACAAGCTCCTAAGCAATGGCATGAAAAATTTGATAACTTGATTATATCAAATAAGTTTAAAGTGAATGAAGGTGACAAATGTATTTATTACAAATCTGAAAATGGCATTTGCACTATCATATGTCTCTATGAAGACGAATTACTCATATTTGGTTCAAACAATCATGCTATGAATATTGTGAAATCATTGTTGTATAACAACTTTGATATGAAAGACCTCGGAGAAGCGAGTGTAATCCTTGGAATTAAGATTACTAGGTCAGAAAAGGGAATTTCTTTGGATCAGTCTCACTTTGTTGAAAAGATCATAAAGAAATATAAATACCTTTGGATACAGTGATGCTGATTGGAACACCTTGTCAGATGTCTCCAAAACATACAATGGCTATATTTTAGATATAGCCGATGGTGATGTATCTTGGAAATCAAATAACAAACGATGTTGACTCAGTACACTATGGAGTCTGAAATGATAGCACTAGCTAGTGCTAGTGAAGAAACGAGCTGGTTGAGATGCTTGCTAGCCGATACCCCTTTATGGGAAAAACCTATGTCAGCTGTGTTGATCCACTGTGATAGTACCGCGACTATTGCAAAGATTGAGAATCGTTAATACAACGGTAAGAGACGAAAAATATGTCGTAAGCACAACACTGTTAGAGAGTTACTTTCTAAAGAAGCTATTATAGTGGATCATGTATGCACTGATGAAACTTTAGCAGATCCTTTGACGAAAGGGTTAGCCAGAGAGAAAGTCCTAAATACATCCAAAAGGATGGGACTAATGCCTATAGAGTCACACATGATGGTAACCCGACCTAAAAGACTGGAGATCCCAAGAATTAGGTTCAATGGAAAATAACAAGTCGTGAAGTGATATGAGATGACCATGCTATTATATATCAGAGAAGCATGATTCCTGAAGCGATGATAATAGAAACTCTTAATGAGATTTATAATCCATGTGGAGTGGAGTACCTAGCTACAGGAGTACTCTTGATAGACTCACGTATGTGAATGTGGGAGTGGGGCCGCTTCCTATGGAATTTTGAGGCAGAATTCCTAGAGCGTTCACTATACTGGGATAAACGTATAGGGCCATTAAAGCATGTGCTTTTGAGAATACATCCTATGAAAAGGTTGTGTGTGAGTTTGATGTCAGAGATAGAGTTCAAGACTACGAGTCACTCTTGTTGAGTCTGAATCTCACTTACTATGGAAAGGTCCATGTCAAGAGACACATTTGCTTATGCACAATCTTATAGAAGCGTTTGACGCTACTTTAGAAACATTTTTTTAATTCAAGTGGAGGATTGTTGGAACATAGTGTACGAAATTAAAAGTGGTTGAAGTCCAGCATTGGAAAAATCTTATAAGTTGAGTAGTTTTCTTCACTATACAAAGATTTTTTAAACTTTTATTGAAGTCCCACATTGGATAGAAAACATGTGGATTTGCTTCCATCACTATATAAAGAGTGCCGTTCTATTGTGAAAAGTACACCAAAGTTGGATGCAATTCCCAACTTTCTCTTTTCTTTCTTTTTTATTCTGTTCGATATATTTCTGAGCCACTTCTCTTATTTCTTTTTGTCCCTTCGATTTTTAGTGGTTATAATACCACTTCCTTTTAGAGCCATTTTTATGTTGTAATCCCTTCGATTTTTGAGTGGTCATAATACAATTGTCCTTATAGAACAGTTTTTATGTCTTAGCCCCTTCGATTAATGAGTGGTCATAATACCATTGTCCTTATAGAACAGTTTTAATGTCGTAGTCCCTTCGATTTTTGAGTGGTCATAATACCAACGTCCTTTTAGAGTGGTTATTATGCCGTAGTTTTTTTTATTTATGAGTGGTCATAGTACCATATTACGAGTGGGTTTAACCGCTATATTGAGGGTGTAATTTTAGAATGGTTTTCTATAGTGCAGTGGAACTCCGATATAGTGAATTTGAGCTGTTTTATCCTGGGGACGTCGTGGTTGATAGTCTATCTTGCACAATTTGGGTAGTGCCGCGAAATGTCTTAAAGTGTTTCCTATCTTGACTGCTTCCGAGACCTCAATGCATGTGGGGGATATGCATGGGGTGTTGCTGCTCTTGATTACCTCTATGATAATCTTCGTGAAGCAAGCATGCATAAAACCAGATCAATTTTTGGGTATCTGACACTGTTGTAGGTAATGGTTGTTTATTGTGTTAATAGTTTCTATTATTAATTATAAACTAATGAAATGTTATTATATATGTGCAGGCGTGGGTCTACGAGCATTTCCCAACATTATGTGTAGATTTCCGTAAACTCTCTCCTAGCTATGTTGAGGACTACCCTAGAGCACTTAAATGGAAGCCAAAAAGGGATAAGGGTTTGGTTCTTCCATTTAGGAAAGCTCTGGATGAGATTGACGTTCATCAGGTATGCTGGATGCCATATCAGCAGCATCGATTGAAGCAACCGTTTGAACAGGTTTCTTTATTTAGAGGATGGATACGCTGGGGCCCGAAGATGTGTTCTCATCTGCCAGACAGGGTACTGCATCAGTACGGTTATGTCCAAACCATTCCTGGCTCATCGTTAGATATAGTGGGTCAGACGACCACACCAGATGAAATGGACATAATGTTTACGCAGTACGCTGTACATGTAGTGGATGCTGGCACAATTGTACATGGACCTGCAGCTTGCTTAAACGATTACATGAATTGGTTTCACAGAATTTCTCATCCGTACATAATTCGAAGACAACCAGTTCACGAAGATCCTTTGGTTGCAGAAGCTGAACCTGATGCTGATGTTGTTGTTGCTGCTGATGAATCAATTGCAATAATAGTATATTAATTCCAATTTATTACATAAGAAAATTAATTATTCATCTATTATTTTAAATAAATTATTTAATGTATTTTTTAATGCAGCGTCGTGTAGTAGAAATTGCAGAAGAGCTTCTTGGTCGGCAACTAGTATTACCTGATGGCGTCGCACTGGTGAATGAATTAATTTTGATGATGCGAAGACAAAGGGGTGGTCGTAGAGATTGGTCTAACGTAGTACCATATCGCCGGAGAAATAGAGGAACTTAGGATTTATTTAGAGATTCGATATGTATTACTTTTCGAATATTTTTGTTATCAAGATTAATTATGATACAATATTAAATATTACATTTGTAAATGTCATATATTCTGCCTCTGATTTCCTCTGATATATTCTGCCTCTAATTTCGTCTGATATTTTCTGCCCTTGAACTAGAGTGTTTGCTTCTGAATAATTTATGATGACGATCAGCTTCATACTCTAAGAAAAGAACACTTAGAAAATATTTATCTTTTAAGCATGTGTTTCTCTCATTTGAACTCTCTGAATACTTATGAATTTTTGCTTGAGTTCTTCTATTTTTCTATGCTTTATTCTCTAGCATTAAGCCTCTATTTATAGCTGAAATTAGGACTTCACTGATGCTTTACATCTGGAGTGTACTTCGATTAATCTATTTTGAGAATATTCTGGAGTAGTTTGCTCAGATTCTGTTTTAAGTCTTTTGCTCACTTATGCTTTACTTCTGGAGTATATTTCAATTAATCTGTTTTGAGCATTTTGCTCCGCTTATGTTTTGATCATGCTTTTAGCTAGATTCTGTTTCTTGAGTCTTTTGCTCCAATTCTGTTTTGAGCATTTTTCTCAAATTCAGTTTTGAGCATATTTTTAGCTAGATTATGTTTCTCATAGTCTTTTGCTCCAATTCTATTTTGAGCATTTTTCTCTAACATATTCCTCTAATGATCATCGTCTGGTGACGTCATCCTCTGATTTCTGCTTCTAGTGACGTCATCTTCTGGTAACCTCATCCTCTGATTTCTGCTTCTGGTTGAAGGTGCAAACACGAGAAGGGGGGGTTGAATTGTGTTTGACTTAACTTGAATACTTTTCCTGTTTTAATACTTTCAAAACAAAACTTGATGTATAATTAAAACAGAGTTAGTAGCGGATAAAAATAAAAATAAAACGTTAATTCACCGTTAACGAGGCTACGTCCAGTCCCTTCGCCTTGAAGGATTTCGCTAATTCAAACTTGAATTACAACCTTGCTACTGACCCTCCAAGTCAGTCTTCTCAATAGTCTAACAATCCTAGACTTCTTGAGGAAAACACCTGTCTTCAGCCAATCTGACAACCCCAGATTGTAGAAGAAATCACAATACTATGAATCTAATTGCCAAGTAACCTGCTACCTCTACTGACTCCCACAGCTTGTAGACTCTACTTCAACAACTTAGATTTGACACAATGAAACGAAAACAACAAGAGTACTTGCTTCTTGAAAGCTGAAACTCACAATTGACTTATATGAAAATTTGGGAGCGTTTGCTTTGGAAGTGTATGACTCTTTTGTGATTTTCGATACTGAGCATTCTGCCTTGAGCCTCCTTTTATAGATGAAAATTAGGGTTTCTTCCATGATCAAATTCGAGCTGAATCTTGCTGGATTCTCTTTCAAAAATAACTTGACCAATTGGGCTTCATATAAATAAAAAACATATCTTCAGATTTCCTTTCAAAATAACTGGCCAAATAAATCTGTTGGTTGTTCCCGCCAATGCTCCTGAATTCCATGCTACTCCACTTTATTTTTATAACCAATCTTTTTAACACTTTAATTAAAATAACTTGCAATCTCCATCGTTGATCAATTCTGGACCATCAGAATTTTGAGCGCTAGTCCACATCTGGTCCAAGCTAAATGATATCCTGTGATCCTCTGAATTCGGCCATCCCTGGACCACACTTCCTGACCCTCTGATCTTCTGATTTAGGCCAACCTGGATGCGCGCCTAATATGCTGAATTCTTCTGGACTCGGCCATTTCTGGACTTGCACATTCTGTCCCTCTAATTTCGGCCAACACTGGGCCATGGTCTGATTTTCTGATCTAGACCATCACTGGACTCAAAAAATTATTTCTGAACCATTGATCTGGATATTTTTCCTCTGATCTGGACAGCTTCTGGAATTTGGTCTGGAACAAATTGAAATAAACTTGATGAAAAAATATTAAATAAACTTGATCAAAAAAATTTCAGTCTGGACATTTTACCTTTGATTTTCGACCAGGTCTGGGTTGATTCTGGAACTCATTTCTTTTGTTCTGGACTTAGTTCCATGCCCTGAATCATTCCATCTTATGGTCTAGGCCAAATCTAGATTGATCCTCTTGTTCTGGACTCATAAACATACCTTCTGGTCAAGTCTGGAACAAGTCTGGGCTGTGTAATTTTTCACTGCCAAGCCATCTTCTGGTCAGAATAACTTCTGGAATAAAATTGATATTTGATTCCTGTTTGTATGGAACAACTCTCCTTCTGGCAGGCTTTCCAATGGTATGATCCATGTTTCATTCTAATTTTTATTCCTTCTGATCTGGGCCATCAAAGATATCTTCTGGTCATGTTTTTGACATTCCTGGATATCTTATGGTCAATCCAGAATTCATTTTTCTAGAATCCTTTGATCTCTGCTTCTGTTTCCTTCAGTTTCTGGGGCATTTAACTTAATAATTCAAAGTACAAAATAAGTTTACATTGAGTAAATTTGTAAGCATCAAAATCCTAAGTACTTAGAACCAACTTGGTTCCAACAATCACCCCCTTTTTGATGATGACAAAACCTTAACTTATTTTGCTAACTTATAATTCGAAAACTTGAATTACTCCCCCTCAGACCAATCTCTCCCCCTAAGTCTAATACTCTCCTTTTCAACTCCTTCATTTTCACTCTTTCTTTTCTTCTCTTCTCCTCTCCTTTTCAACTCCTTCTTTATTCTCTCTTTCTTTTTCTCTCTTCACGCTTCGTCTCCTTTTCAACTCCTTCTTTTTCACTATTTCGTTTCTTCTCTTCTTCTCTCCTTTTCAACTCCTTCTTTATTCTCTCTTTCTTTTTCTCTCTTCACGCTTCCTCTCCTTTTCAACTCCTTCTCTTTTTCACTCCTTTCTTTTTCTCTCTCCTTTTCTACTTATTTCTCATTTCTTTCTCTCTCTCTCTCTTTCTCCCCTTTTTTGTCATCAGCCAAAAAGTGGTCCTACTATTTTTGTATTTTGTTGTTTTTCTCTGTACAAATTGCAGAAAGTAAAGACATAAACTGAAAGACAAAAAATAAAATAACAGGAAATTTAAAAACTCCTAAGATGACTACTTGAGCTAGTCAGATATGGAGGTCATGCTGAGATGCTTCTTAAATAACTCAAACCTATCTTTTGGTAATTCCTTGGTGAAGATATCAGCCCATTGATGATCAGTGTCCACACACTGGATGCTTAAAGTTCCTTTCTGAACATGGTCCCTAATGAAATGGTGTTTTATTTCAATATGTTTTGCTCTAGAGTGTAAGATAGGGTTCTTGGTTAGGTTTATGGCTGAAGTGTTATCACAGAACAAAGTGCAGTTTCCACTTATACTTTTCCTTTCCAGCTCTGTATGTTTTCTGGTCTGCCTATTGGCTGGTTTCATCTTTCTCAAGTGAGCAGGTTGGGTGCATGGGGTGGCCATTGGCTTACATTCACTCATCTTGAACTTTTTGAGAAGTTCTTTTGTATATTTTGATTGGTGAATGAGTATACCTGATTTGCCTTGGTGAATCTGAATTCCCAGGAAGAACTTAAGTTCTCCCATCATGCTCATTTGGAACTCCTTCTGCATTAGGTCAGAAAACTCTTTGCACAAAGTGCCATTAGTTGATCCAAATATGATATCATCAACATAGACTTGAATAATCAGAATATCATGTTTAATGGATTTCCTAAATAGTGTAATATCAATCTGGCCTCTATTAAAATCATTCTTAAGCAGAAAGTTACTAAGTCTGTCATACCATGCCCTTGGTTCTTGTTTTAAACCATATAAAGATTTTTTATGTTTGAAAACATGGTCCAGAAAATTAGAATTTTCAAATCCAGGGGGTTGTTTGACATAGACTTCTTCACTTATGTAGCCATTTAAGAATTCACTTTTGACATCCATTTGATACAGCATTATATTATGATTAGCAGCAAATGATAAAAGAATTCTTATTGCTTCTAACCTGGCCACTGGAGCAAAAGTCTCAGTGTAATCTATACCTTCCTGTTGACTGTATCCTTGAGCTACAAGTCTGGCTTTGTTCCTTACCACTTCACCCTTTTCATTGAGTTTATTCCTAAAAACCCACTTGGTTCCAATAATGTTTTTGTTTGGTCTGGGTACCAGATCCCAAAAATCATTCCTTTGGAATTCATTCAGCTCTTCTTGCATTGCAAGTATCCAACCTTCCTCTATCAAAGCCTCATCAACATTGCAGGGTTCAATTGTTGAGGGTAAACCAAACAGACTGGTTTCTCTACTTGATGATCTGGTCTTTAGAGGATCTGCTGCACTGCAAATAATGAGAGATTCTGGATGTTAAGATTTGTACTTCCATCCATTCTTTCCCTCTGACTTGTTTTCAGAGTCAGCATGTTCTTCTTCAGCTTGGTCGTTCTCAGATTCTGCTTCTGATTCAGCTTCTGGATCCTGTGCCTCTGGTTCACCTGTAATTTTCTCATCTTGCTTTGACTTTTCAGAGTCAAGCTGTTTATCATCAAACTTAATGTGGATTGATTCTTCCACAGTGTTAGTTTCTTTGTTAAACACTCTATAAGCTTTTGATCTCTCAGAGTACCCAATAAAGACACACTTTTGAGATCTAGAATCAAAATTAGCTAGGTTGTCTTTAGTGTTCAACATAAAACAGATGCAACCAAATTGCTTAAAGTATGAAATATTGGGTTTCTTACCTTTCCAAAGTTCATAGGGAGTTTTATTTAAGATGGACCTGATGTAGACACGATTTTGAATATAGCAGGCTGTGTTGACAGCTTCTGCCCAGAGGTAGGTGGCAACCTTCATGTCATTCAGCATGGTTCTGGCCGTCTCCTACAGTGATCTGTTGTTCCTTTCTACCACTCCATTCTGTTGAGGTGTTCTGGGGGATGACAAGTTGTGAGAGATGCCATTCTCATCACAGAATTCTTCAAGGTACTTGTTCTCGAATTCACCTCCATGATCACTTCTGATGGTTATGATTTTAGTGCCCTGTTCATTCATAACTTGTTTGCAGAATGAGATAAATAATTTGTGAGATTCATATTTGTTCTTTAAAAATTTTACCCAAGTCCACCTTGAGTAATCATCAACAATCACAAAGCCATATTTCTTACCACTTAGAGAAGCTGTTTGAACAGGACCAAACAGATCTAAGTGAAGCAGTTCAAGTGGTTGAGAGGTAGAAACACATTTTTTAGTTTTAAAACAGCTTTTAGTCTGTTTACCTCTTTGACATGCTTCACACTGAATCTCAGTTTTGGAACTTACCTTGGGCAGCCCTCTTACCAACTGCAGTTTGCTTAACTCTAATATGAGTCTGGGGTTTGCATGCCCTAGCCTCTTGTGCCAAATCAGATTCTGCTCACTTACAGATAATAAGCATTTAACCTGTTGCTTAGCAAGACTAAACAGATCAATTTTATAATAATTATCCTCCCTAGTTCCAGTAAATAAAACAGTCCCATCAATTTGACTAACAGCTTTGCAAGTTTTTTTATTAAAGATAACATCATATTTGCAGTCACTTAATTGACTTATGCTCAGAAAATTGTGTTTTAAACCTTTAACAAACACAACATTTTTAATGGATAAGGGAGAAGAAATGTTACCAACAGTTCCTGTACCAATAATCTGACCTTTCTGGTTTCCTCCAAAGGAAACTTTGCCTCCATTCTTCATAGTCAAATTTAGAAACATAGATTTATCTCCTGTAATGTGTTTGGAGCAGCCACTGTCAAGATACCATGTTTTGTGTTGCTGATAAGACTTTGCCTTTTCTCTGTCAGAATCAGAGTTAGAGTCAGACTTAGATTCAGACTTAGCTTCTGTTCTAGCCATTAGAGCCAGTTCTTCTTCTAGCCTGTTTGAGCAGTTTCCTTGATTCTGCTTTGGTTTATAAACCATGTTCCTCTGATGATTCTGGAACATGTTTTGGTTCTGGTGATTCCAGTGACTTGGGTGAATCTGGAAATTCTGATGAATTTGGTAATTCTAATGATTCTGGTGACTTCTTATTTGACTCTGGTTCTGGTTCCAGAGTTGATTTTGATTCTGGTACCAGTATTTATTCTGATTCCGGTTCCAGAGTTGATTCTGATTCTGGTTCCAATACATGTGCTTCTGATACTAATTCCAGTTCCTATTTTGATTCCAGTTCCTGTTTTGGTTTTCGTTCCAGTTTTGGTTCTGATTCCAATTCCGGTTCTGGTTGAGATGACCAGACCTTCTTCCATCAGACTCAGATTGCCTTTGTCTTGTTGTAGCAGGAACATGGACCTTCTTCTGCTTGTGCATTGCTAATATCCATTGTCCAGGCACCATTGTTGGTGTCTCCTTCTGGTTGCTCAGAACATCTGCAACATAGACAATTTGATCTTTTGGTACCCAAAACTGATTGGGTCCAAGTTTGTTAGTCTTAAAAGCTCTCTGATCTTGTTCAGGTTTTACCATTGGACAAGATAATTCATAGTGACCTTTCTTAGCACAGACAATACATAAAACATCAGAATAAGCAGTTTTATTTTCAGTACTTGTTTCTGTAAAACCAAGACCTCTCTTTCCAGAGTTGCTGTTTCCATAAATCATAGATGCATACTTACTTCTTTCCATTCCATTTGAAATAAAGTTTTGAAAAAATTGCTCATCCATATCAGATTTACAAACAGTCTCAGAATTGGAACAATTATTATTTTTCAGAGTTTGGTTTTCAGACTTGTGTCTTGCAACTTCAGTTTTCAAATCTTTCATTTCAGTTGCATACTCAGAAAATTTGATTCTTTGAAACTTGGACCTCTTTGGTTAGATTTTTTTTATCTTCCCTAAGAGTTTTCAGTTTTAAAGATATCTTATTATTTGCATTTAACAAGTCCTTTAAAGTATCAATTAATTCAGGTTTAGAAAGATCAGAAAATACCTCACTGTCTTCATCTTCTGATTCTGTTTCAGAGCAGTATTCAGAACCTGAATTTGTATGAGCCATCAGAGACAGCCCATTGATATTCAGTGTCTACAAACTGAATGTTAAGTACCCCTTTTTGAACATAATCTCTTATGAAGTGGTGTTTGATCTCTATGTGTTTGGCTCTAGAATGTAGGATAGGGTTTTTGGTTTGGCAAATTGCAGAGGTGTTATCACAATAGATGGGTATGTTGGATTCTAATATTTTGTAGTCTTCAAGTTGATGTTTCATTCAGAGTAGTTGAGAGCTGCAGCCACCTGCTAAAATGTATTCAGCTTCTGCTGTTGACATAGCAATGGTGCTTTGTCTCTTGCTTGTCCAGGATATTAAATTTTCTCTTAAGAATGTGCAGTTTTCACTTGTACTCTTTCTTTTGAGTTTATCTCCAGTATAATCAGAGTCACAATATCCACTCAGTTTGTATGTAGGAGTTTTCTTGTAGAACAAGATGAGGTTGGTAGTGCCTTTTAGGTATCTAAGGATTCTTTAAACGGCAGTTAAATGGGATTTCCTAAGGTCAGACTGAAATCTAACACATACGCATACACTAAATATGATATCAAGTCTCGAAGCAGTGAGATAGAGTAGAGATTCTATCATTCCTCTATAGGATTTTTGATCAACTTTTTGTCCTTAGTCATCCTTTTCAAGTGAGAAGGTAGGGTGCATTGGAGTAGCCATAGATTTGCATTCACTCATCTTAAACTTCTTGAGAAGCTCTTTTGTATATTTTGATTGATGAATGTATATACCTTTCTGACTTTGCTAAATTTGTATTCCTAGGAAGAACTTAAGTTCTCCTATCATACTCATTTGAAATCCGTGCTGCATTAATTCAGAAAATTCTGGCAACTGAAGCAAAAGTCTCAGTGTAGTCATTATCTCCTTGCTGACTGTAACCTTGTGCCACAAGTCTTGCCTTATTTCTGACAACTTCACCTCTTTCATTTAGCTTATTCCTAAAGACCCACTTGGTTCCAACAATGTTCTTTTCTGGTCTTGGAACTAGATCCCAAACATCATTCCTCTTAAATTCATTTAACTCTTCTTGCATTGCAATAATCCATCCATCATCTGCCAATGCTTCACTAATAGAGGTAGGCTCAATCGATGAGAGTAAGCCAACAAACTGATGTCTTTTAGTGATGATCTGGTTTTTAAAGAATCACTTCCACTTCCAATGATCAGATTTTCAGGATGCAATTATTGATATTTCCATCCAGATTTCTCTTTTTCATTTCTGATGACTGGTTCTGATTTAATCAGATTCATCCTTTGAAAATGTGTCACATGCTTCTGACTTGCTTGTATCCTCCACTTCTCCATGTTCTGCTGGTTTATCTGCTTCTACTTTCTCTGGTTCTTGTAAATCTACTATAGACTCTATTCTAAATGTAACATGCAGTGTTGATTGCTTCAACCCAAAATTGTTTTGCAACATTTAAATCATTTAACATAGTTCTGTCCATGTCTTGGAGTGATCTATTCTTTCTTATATCTTATCTTCAGATTTATCCTCTCAAGACTTGTCGTATGCTTGCTGGTATCTTCTGCTTTTTCAAGTTCTTTTGCCTGCATCAGCTTCTGATTCTGGTAGATCTGTATTACCTTCTGGTTCTAGTAAACTTTCATCAGTTTCCTCTGGTTTTGGTGAACCAGCTTTGGTTTCCTCTAGTTCTCGTAAACTAGCTTCGGTTTCCTCTGGTTCTGGTAAACCAGCATTAGTTTCCTCTAGTTCTGGTTAACCTGCATCAGCTTCATCTTGCTTTGACTTTTCAGGTCAAGCTATTTGTCATATAACATAATACAAATCAAATAATTTAAAATGAACTCAATACAGCCAAACCATTAATTCTGCTTCTGGTGGTTTCTGTTTGTTTTTGAAATCACTTAAATACTGTTTTTGTTGAAGTGTTCACATCACGTGGATCACTTGGTTCCTCTGATAGTTTGAAAGCCTGCAGAATACTTATCTAGCTTTGATTTTTAAGATCAAGCTTCTTGTTATCACAGTAAACATAAATATCAAACAATAATAGTTTTTACATCAAGATGTAACCTCTATGTCAACAGTTTCAGTTTCACTATGAAAATCCTATTGTTTCTGATTTTCAGATTCTGAATCCTTCTGGTAGTTCCAGGTTTGTTGATATGAGTGATTTCTCTGTCAGTTCTGATTTGTGTGATATGTGTGATTTCTTTGATATTTCCTGTTCCTTCTATGATTCTGGTACTGGTTCTGATAGATATTGTGTTGACCATTTCTTCTTCTGCCAGAATCAATTGGCTTCGGTTTGGTAGATGTTTGAACATAGACCTTTTTCGCTTCATATATTGCCAGCATCCATTGACCAGGCACCATGACTGGTGTTTCACTTTGGTTGCTCAGAACATCTGCAACATAAATAATTTTATCTTTTGGTACCCAAATCTGGTTGGGTCCAGGTTTGTTAGTCTTGAAAAGTTTCTTGTTTTTCCTTGTATTTAGCATAGGACAAGACACTTTGGAATGACCTTTCTTGTAACAAACAGCACACACAATATCAGAGGGAACAGATTTAAGCACAGGTTTAGGTTCAGTTATAGTTTTTTCAAATCCTATACCTCTATTTCCATTCCTACTAACTCCATAAATCATAGAAGCATATGTGCTTCTTTCCATACCACTATCAAGAAATTCTTGAAGAACTTGTTCATGCATATCAGAATTACTTGTGGTATTTTCAATTGCTGTTAAATTATGATTATTTTTCAAATTTAAACTTTCATCTTTAAGTTCAGCAAAACTGTTTTTCAAACATATATTCTTTAATTTCAATTCTGCAATATCAATTTCAAGAATGACACTTTCCGTTTTAAATTCTGCAATCTGATTCTTTAAAACATTAACTTCTTCTGTTAGATTTGTATTTTCTTTCTTAATAGTTTTCAGTTTTAAAGATAATTTGTAATTACTGTTTAAAAAATCATTCCGAGCAGTAATTAAATCAGATCGAGTGAATTCAGAATATACCTTAATTTCATCATCTTCTGAATCTCTTCCAGAATCAGATTCTGTGTTGGATCCAGAGTTGGTGTGAGCCATCATAGCCAAATCTGCATGTTCATCTTCAGAAGATTCATCAGAATCATCCCATGTAGCCATCATGCTTTTCTTCTTAGTTCTGAAATCTTTCCTCTGGTACTTCCCTTTCTCCATATTTGGACATTCTGACTTGATATGTCCAGATTCATTGCATCCGTAGCAGATGATATCTTTCTTGTCATGTGTATCATCACTTTCTTTGTTAGACTGCTTGGAATATCTTTGGGAAAATTTCTTTCTTCTCTTGTGCCACATCTTTCTGAAATTTCTGGATAAGAAAGCAATCTCTTCTTCCTCTAAATTCAGACTTTGATCGTCTAAATCACTATCTTCTGATGTTGCTTTCAGAGCCTTCTTCTCCTTGGATTTCAGTGCTATAGTTTTGTTCTTCTTCTTGGGTTCATCTTCTTCCAACTCAATTTCATGTGATCTGAGAGAGCTGATTAATTCTTCCAGCTTTAGAGTATTCAGATCTTTAGCTTCCTTAATAGTAGTAATCTTTGGTCTCCACTTGATTGTCAAACTTCTATGTATTTTCCTTACAAGAACAACAGCAGTGTAACTCTTTTCTAATACCCTAAATCCTGATACTAGAGTCTGGAATCTGGAAAACATAGTTTCAATGTCTTCATCTTCTTCCATCTTGAATAACTCGTACTTCTTGACTAGAATGTTAGCCTTTGCTTCTTGGACTTGCTTACTGCCTTCGTAAGTCATAATTAGACTATCAAAGACGCTCTTCGCTGTTTCTCTATTAGTGCATTTGTCAAACTCCTTGAACGTGATTGCATTGATCATGAACGTTCTGGATTTGTGATGCAACTTAAACATCTTCTTCTGGTCAGCATCCATATCTCTCCTGGAAATTTTAACACCATCAGCATCTTCTGCAGCAGTATGTCCATCTTCCACCAAGTCTAAAAGTTCAGGATCTTGTGACATAAAAAAACTTCTCAGCCTGTCCTTCCAATATTCAAATCGTTCTCCATCAAAAAGAGGTGGTCTGTTGATGTTTCCTTTAGTAGCTTCTTCATTGAATCTGGATCATAGATGTTCCCTTGGATCTTTCCTCAAACACTGTAAAGTGCTCAGCCTTGAGACCGAGCTCTGATACCAATTGAAGGTGCAAACACGAGAAGGGGGGTTGAATTGTGTTTGTCACAAGAAGAATAGATCAGAGGATGACGTTACCAGAAGCAGAAATCAGAGATGACGTCACCAGAAGATGACGTCACCAGAAGCAGAAATCAGAAGATGATATCACCAGAGAATGTTATCAGAAGATGTCGTCACCAGAAGCAGAAATCAGAGGATGACGTCACCAGAGGATGATCATCAGAGGAATGTGTCAGAGGAATATGTTAGAGAAAAATGCTCAAAACATAATTGGAGCAAAAGACTCGAGAAACAAAATCTAGCTAAACATATGCTCAAAAAAAAATCTGAGAAAAATGCTCAAAACAGAATTGGAGCAAAAGACTCAAGAAACAGAATCTAGCTAAAACATGCTCAAAACAGAAGCGGAGCAAAATGCTTAAAACAGATTAATTGAAATACACTCCAGAAGTAAAGCATCAGTGAGCAAAAGACTCAAAACAGAATCTGAGCAAACTACTCTAGAGTATTCTCAAAACAGATTAATCGAAATACATTCCTGAAGTAAAGCATCAGTGAAGCCCTAAAGTTCAACTATAAATAGAGGCTTAATGCTGAAGAATAAAGCATCAAAAAATAGAAGAACTCAAGTAAAAATTCATAAGTATTCAGAGAGTTCAAAGGAGAGAAACACATGCTTAAAAGTGTCAAGCTGATCGTCATCATAAATTATTCAGAAGCAAACACTCTAGTTCACTTTAAGCATATTGTGAGTATCAACTTTCCAGAAGTAATTACTCAGTTCTAATTTAGATCCCTTATATTAAATCCTATAGTGTTGAAGTTTCTTCTAAAATCTGGGGTTGTCAGGTTGTTAGAAAAAGACTTAGCTTGTAGGTTTAAGGTTGTCAAATTCCTCTAAAGTCTGGGATTGTCAGACTGTTTGAGAAGACTTGGCTGGTTTAGTCAAGGTGTTGTTGTTCCTCAAAAGTTTGGGGTTGTCAGGCTTTTTGAGAAGACTTAGCTGGTTTAGTTAAGGTGTTGTTGTTCCTCAAAAGTCTGGGGTTGTCAGGTTGTTTGAGAAGACTTGGCTGGTATAGTCAAGGTGTTGGTGTTCCTCAAAAGTCTGGTGTTGTCAGGCTGTTTGGGAAGACTGGCTTGTAGGGTCAGTGGTGTTGTAATTCAAAGGAGTTTGAATTAGTGAAAAGGCCTTCTGGAGGAAGCGACTAGACGTAGCCTAGTTAACGGTGAACTAGTATAAATTCTTGTGTTATTATGTTACTATTATCCGCTGTTGAATCTGATTAGTTATATATCGAATAATTCACATTAACATTCAACAAAACAGCAAAAGAATTCAAGTTTGACAAAAACAATTCAACCCCTCCCTCTCGTGTTTGCACCTTCAGAAGATTCAGAAGCATAAGGAATCAGAAGCTGCAAAATCAGAATTAGAAGCATCAGAAGCAGAAGATTCATAATCAGAAAAATCATAAGCATAAGAATCAAAAGCAGAAAAATCGAAGGCAGAAGAATTGAGAGCAGGAAAATCAGAAGCAGAAAAATCAGAGGCAGAAGAATCAAAAGCAGGAAAATCATATGCAGAAAAATCAGAGGGAGGAAGATCAGAAGCAGCAAAATCAGAAGCAGCAAAATCCGAATCAGAAGATTAAGAAGCAAAAGAATCAGAAGCAAAAGAATCAGAAGCATCAGAATCAGAAGTAGGAAAATCAGAAACAGAAAAATCACATGGAGGAAAAATAGAACCAGAAGAATCAGAAGGAGGAAAATCAGAGGAAGGAAATGAGAAGCAGAAGAATCAGAAGGAGGAAAACAGAGGCAGAAGAATCAGAAGGAGGAAATCAGAGGCACATGAATCAGAAGCAGAAAAATAAGAGGCACAAGAATCAGAAGCTGAAAAATCAGAGGCAGAGGAATCCGAAGCAGAAAAAATCAGAGGCACAGAAATCAAAAGCAGAAAAACCAGAGGTAGAGGAATCCGAAGCAGAAAAAATCAGAGGAAATCAGAAGCAGAAAAATTCAGACGAAATCAAAAGCAGAAAAAATCATAGGGAATCAGAGGTAGAAAAAATCAGAGGAAATCATAAGCAGAAAAAATCAGAGGAAATCAGAAGCAGAAAAAATCAGAGGAAATCAGAAACAGAAAAAATCAGAGGAAATTAGAAACATAAAAAACTTAGGAACATAAAAAAACATAGGAACAAAAAAAACTTTGGAACAGAAAAAACTTAACAAAAATAACTTAGGAACAGAAATAACTTCAAAAGTGTTGTTTAAGAAATCAGAGGCATAAAATATTAGAGGAAATCAAAGGCAGAAAGTATCAGAGGAAATCAGAGGCAGAATATATCAGAGGCATGATATATGACATTTAAAAATGTAATATTTAATATTGTATCATAATTAATATTGATAACAAAAATATTCGAAAAGTAATACATATCGAATCTCTAAATCAATCGTAAGTTCCTCTATTTCTCCGGCGATATGCTACTACGTTAGACCAATCTCTACGACCACCCCTTTTGTCTTCGCATCATCAAAATTAATTCATTCACCAGTGCGACGCCATCGGGTAATACTAGTTGCCAACCGAGAAGCTCTTCTACAATTTCTACTGCACGACGCTGCATTAAAAAATACATTAAATAATTTATTTAAAATAATAAATTTTCTTATGTAATAAATTCGAATTAATGGGAATTAATATACCATTATGGCAACTGATTCATCAGCAGCAACAGGAGCATCAGCATCAGGTTCTGCAACCACAGGATCTTCATGAAATGGTTGTCTTCGAATTATGTACGGATGAGAAATTCTGCGTAACCAATTCATGTTATCGTTTGAGCAAGCTGCAGGTCCATGTACAATTGCGCCATTATCCACTACATGCACAGCGTAATGCGTAAACATTATGTCCATTTCATCTGGTGTGGTCGTCTGACCCACTATATCTAACGATGAGCCAGGAATGGTTTGGACATAACCGTACTGACGCAGTACCCTGTCTGGCAGATGAGCATACATCTTCGGGCCCCAGCGTATCCATCCTCTAAATAAAGAAACCTATTCAAACGGTTGCTTCAATCGATGCTGCTGATATGGCATCCAGCATACCTGATGAACTTCAATCTCATCCAGAGCTTTCCTAAATGGAAGAACCAAACCCTTATCCCTTTTTGGCTTCCGTTTAAGTGCTCTAGGGTAGTCCTCCTCAACATAGCTAGGAGAGAGTTTACGGCAATCTACACATAATGTTGGGAAATGCTCGTAGACCCACGCCTGCACATATATAATAACATTTCATTAGTTTATAATTAATAATAGAAATTATTAACACAATAAACAACCATTACCTGCAACAGTGTCAGATACCTAGAAATTGTTCTGGTTTTATGCATGCTTGCTTCACGAAGATTATCATAGAGGTAAGCAAGAGCAGCAGCACCCCATGCATATCCCCCACATGCATTGAAGTCTCAGAAGCAGTCAAGATAGGCAACATTAACTGCGAAGGCACTCTTGTCGCTGAAAAGAGTGCAACCGAGCTAAAATAAAAGAAATGCCCTCGTAGCCATCTGCCAATGCTTGTCACTACAGCGCTATTGGTATACTTCGAGTGACATTAAATTCAGCAAAGGCAGTAGCCTCACTGACTCCGAGAAGCTCAGTCAATATTTTTGCACCTTCATCCTTTTTAAATATATTAACAGTGACGAATGCACCAGTGATGGGAATATGCAATAGAGAGGAGACATCGTCAAGAGTAATCGTCATCTCCCCAATTGGAAGATGGAAGCTATTGGTGTCACGATGCCACCTCTTTACGAAGGCTGAAATGATCCCTTTGTCGATCATTATGTATCTGCATGTTAGCAACAAATATAATCTGGAGCTTTTAATAAGTTGCTCAACCTCTTCGTATTCAATCACGGCTTCTCTTAATTTTTTACCGTTGCTGAACACCCTTAATTCGCCGCAATCCTGAAATAAATTAAGCAAACCAAATATAAGTTAAAACACATCAACAAAACAGATATTAAAAATTTCATTTCATTGACAAAATTACCACGCCATCCCAGAGATTAGTCGCCACGTGATCGCCAAATGTCCTAAGGACAGACATGTCAACCGGAACACCAGGAAATCCATCATCCTGTGGAGGTTCATCATGTGCATCTTCCTCTTCATCATGTGCTTCTTCTTGTTGCGCTTCTTGGGCCTCTTCCTGTTGGGCATGTTCTGCCTCTACCTGCTGTGCCCGTTGTGCCTCTTCCTGCAGTAATCCTCTTTACTCTTGTCTAGCACAGTGAGCCCGTGCGGAAGCCGTTGGTCTAACACGACGACCCTCCATGTTAGAAGTACCCTCATCGAGTACAACACGACCCTCCCTGTCAGTAAACATAGTGTGCACCATTCTTGCAAAATCAAATCATAATGAAAATCAAAACAATCACAATTTTACAACAATTCCAGAATTCCAGCATGTCTTACGTGAACTAAGTTCACGTATGTGAACTGGTTTTCAAGAATCCAGAATCAGTTCGTCAAGTGTGTTCACGTACGTTTCTGGGTTTTTGAAAACCAGTTCACATCAAGGGTTTGCTACTTTTAAAACTCAACAACACCAGTGTACAAAAATTTCACTTAAACGTAAATTTCACTCAAGTGTGCTCAAGTACGTTTCTGGGTTTTTGAAAACTAGTTCATGTTAAGGGTTTGCAACTTTTAAAACTCAACAACACCAACACTAGTGTACAAAAAACAACAACAACAACACACATTGTACTTACTTGTTGAAAATGTGATAGTGAAGAAGTTGTTAAAGATGAAGATGTTCAATATGATGATGTTGAAGATGATGATGATGATTGAAGGTGTTTGAAGAAGATGAAGATGATTGAAGAAGATTGATGATTTTTGTGTGGACTTTGATGAATATTTTTGGGAATCAGGTTTACGGGAGAAGGGGAACAACGGGAACAACGGGAAGAAGGTGAAGAAGGGAACAAAGATGTTTAAAAACACAAGGGTATTTCCGGAATTTGATATAAAAAAAAATTGGTGGGTGTGGGTAGCAATAAGGGGGGTGTGGGTAGCAAAAGTGTATTCTTCGCCATTAGCACATGGATTCTCCAGTATAAATACCAAGCTTCTCTTAGTTCAATTCGCATCACCTCATACTTTATTTCTTTCTCTTCTTCATTCTTTCTATTTGTTTAATCATGCTTCCTTCTGCACTTTGTTGCAAACATTGGGAAACATAGTTATGGTTTAAGGCGCCTTATATTAAGGTCTTTATCTTAATGGTGATAAGCCTTTCAGGGCTTCATTTCACGTATTATGTGATAGAATTCAGAATTTTCATGAAAGAAAAAATATATTATTTTTTTTAAATTCATAGTATCTCTTACAATGCGAGATTGAGAAATGATGCTAAAAGAAAAACTAAACCAAAGTTCTAAGAAATCCTAAACCAGAGAAAAATTGCTCCTAACCAGAGAAAGAATTCCCCTATTTATTTCTTAAAATATTTTATGCTTATTTCCCCTCTTCCCATTCCCTCCTTCTTATAACATAAAATAAGAGATTATTAATGCCTTTCCATTTCCATTTCTTAATCCTTCTTGAAACTGAATGCCTTTCCATTTCCCCTTCCCTCGTTCCTTTAATGGAATATTATTAGAATAAGAGATGTTATTAACTAACTTTTATTCTCTCTATTCATCATACTAGAAATGTACCTCTGGTCAGAGGTACGTTTGCGAGTAAGGACCTTTAACCCTAAGACACGTGTGGAGGCGATGAAATTGGCTCGTGATGTTGAAACAGAGTTACCAGGTGTGTTGAATTACAGAGGAAGCAGAGGTGGAGGTCGTTCGCAAAACTGGAAAGGGGGAAGAGAAGGAAGTAATGAGCTTACTAATAGAAACGGGTTCGTAGTGGGTCTTTTTCCATGCCCAAACAAGGGAAATGCAAGTTCTGGGTCAAGTGGGGGAACCTAATCAAGAAATACTCAAACTAGGTCAAATCCTAACCCGGAATTGAGCATGCAAGGATCCAACCTTAATCAGAACCAAACACAAACAAATGACGATGAGGAGCGATGGGGGAACCACGGAAATCGCAATAAGGGAACCAAGCATCTTCCTTATTCCGAATTAATGGATCGTAAGGCACGAGGCCTCTATTTTCGATGTGGGGAAATGTTCCATCCCCTTCATCAATGTGCTGAAAAACAGGTGCATTTGCTGATTCTGGGAGATGATGAAGTGATAGACAATGCCGGTGAAGTCCTAGCTATCGAACTGAAGAAAGGGGAGGAAGACGTTGCACTAAGATGCAACTCCGCGATGCTCTTTGGAATAGACGAGGAAGGCAGAGCTCGAAATTCATTCCCTTTTCTCCTACATTTGGAAGGTATCGTGAAGGGGATACCGGTTACGATGATTGTGGACACTGGTGCTAGTCATAATTTTGTGACTTCTCAAATGGCTGCAGTTCTACTGCTTCCAGTAGAACAGATTCCGTTTACGAATGCAAAATTTGGAAACGGTTCCCGTGTGGCTATAACAGAGAAGTGTGGGAAGTTTGACATTCAAATTGGAATGTTTGAGACCACTGCTGATGCTTACATAGTGGAATTACAAGGTGAGGATATGATTTTGGAGAATCAATCAGGAAAAAGAACTGAATGTTGTTACCACGAATATGCTAAGGCCAAGAAAAATCATAACATGGTAAGGGAATAAGGAAACCATCAGTTGGGAACCTGGAAGTCTGCCACAAAATTAATGTCTTAATGTTAGTGATGATTCTTCATCATATGCATATTTTTCATTGTTTTTAGTCTTATTTATCTTCAATCATTAGTTAATTTAATGATTTATTTGATATATTTTGTTGATTATAGTGCTTGGGTTTAATAAAATGCATATGTTCTTATTTCGTTGATTAAGTAGAGATTTTTCGGAGTTTTGCGTCGTTTCTTTGTTTTTAGTGCAGTGCTGAATTCTGGTGAGAAATCAACATGACCTATGTGGAGTATTTCAGTGATATCTGGAGTTGTAGATGTCCAATTGGAGTCAAACCAAGTGCAAATGAAAGCTAACATCCATAGTTACAACTTTTGTGAAGACACCGGAACCAATTTCGGACTCCAAATAGTAAAAACATGCAGTATACGTCAGATAGAAGATGATGTGCGCCTGAAGCGCAAAGCATGCGCCTGGAGCGCATTTCTGCACTGCTGATTTTGATTAATTGCGCCTGAAGCACAAGGCCTGCGCCTGGGGCACGTGGCGCGCTGTAGATTGCATATAATCGAGTTTTTCTGATTTTTTAGGGATCTTTTTGTCAATTAAGAAGCTTAGAGACTTGTGCCCTAGCAGAGAAGCTCAGAGACGGCTGTTCTACACCATTGAAGGAGTTTTATCAAGAATCATTCATGAATCGTTCTTGTAATTCTTCTTTAATCTCTATCTCTTTAATCTCTGTAATGAGTAACTAAACCCTATTGGTTAGGGATGAGTGAAAAAAGATGAATCCCTTAATTGTCTGATTTGATTCTTTGTTATATGAATAAGTTTATTGAATTATTTTTCTCATCTCTGTGCTTAATGCTTTTTATTGCCTGATCAACTTTAAAATGTTTTACGATTCGTATTTTGAAACGGAATTGGACTTTACGAATGCTTGAGATACGAAATTCATGAGATTGTAGTCTAGGGATAGATGCAGGTCATGAAACCAATTGAATTAGTTGTCGAGGCAGCAGTTTTAAAAGAGAATTTTTGTACTGTAAAGCTTAATCCTATTTTTAAATCCACTAAGGAATTAGGGGTTATTTTGGGATTAAAGGTTCTGTCACTAAGACATTAGGGCAAGAATACTAAAGAAAATTCAGTAATAATTCAATAAAGGAATTCAGTAACTAGGATCAAATTAGAGACCAAGGTTGGACTCGTAGTGAAACTCATCCCTGACATTTTTCTCATTATAAAAGTTCAATTTTATTACTGTTGTTATTTCAAATATTATTCTACTCAATCCATAAACTTTTTGTTCAATTTCAGTATTTAAATATAATTCGATAGTAAAACGTAATTCTTGAGTTTGACACTCAGTACTACCGTTTTAATTATTACTTGCAACAATTCAGTACACTTGCTGAAACGCTATCAGTTAGCCTTGTGGACAAGGCTCATTTTGAATTGGGTGACAATGATAGAACAATGCAAATTAAAAGGAATGAGGGCCCAAAGAGTGGACCCCACTCACCCAAGTCACACACATTTAGTTTCTAGTATGATGAATAGAGAGAATAAAAGCTAGTTAATAACGTCACTTATTCTAATAACATTCCATTAAAGGAACAAGGGAAGGGGAAATGGAAAGACATTTAGTTTTGCTAGCTTCTATCTCTATCTAGCAGGTCGAACCAATGATAGAACTAAGAATTTTAATGGAAGAAAAAATATATTATTTCTTAAAATTCAAAGTAATATCTCTTACAATGACGAGATTGGGAAAGGATGCCGAAAGAAAAACTAAACCAAAGTTATAAGAAATCCTAAATGAGATGAGAATTGCTCCTAACTAGAGAAAGAATTCCCCTATTTATTTCTTAAAATATTTTCTGCATATTTCTCCTCTTCCCATTCCCTCCTTCTTATAACATAAATAAGAGACTATTAATTTTCTTTTGTTCATCCTTCTTTAAACTAAATGCCTTTCCACTTCCCCTTCCCTCATTCCTTTAATGGAATATTATTAGAATAAGAGACGTTATTAACTAGCTTTTATTCTCTCTATTCATCATACTAGAAACTAAGAGGAATGAGGGCCCAAAGAGTGGACCCCACTCACCCAAGTCACACACATTTAGTTTCTAGTATGATGAATGCAGAGAATAAAAGCTAGTTAATAACGTCTCTTATTCTAATAATAATCCATTAATGGGATGAGGGAAGGGGAAGTGGAAAGGCATTCAGTTTCAAGAAGGATGAATGGAGGAAATAAAAGCAAATTAATAATGTCTCTTATTTTATGTTATAAGAAGGAGGGAATGGGAAGAGGGGAAATATGCATAAAATATTTTAAGAACTAAATAGGGGAATTCTTTCTCTAGTTAGGAGCAATTCTGCTCTGGTTTAGGAGTTCTTAGAACTCTGGTTTAGTTTTTCTTTCGGCATCCTTTCCCAATCTCGTCATTGTAAGAGATACTACTCTGAATTTTAAGAAATAATATACTTTTTTATTCCATTCAAATTCTGAGTTCTATAAGGGGTCCACTCTTTAGGCCCTCATTCCTCTTAATTTGCATTTTTCTATCATTATGTGTCCACCCAGCTTGGACAAACGTGTTTAGAGAAAGATGTTAATGATGTTACAACCATTTTTCTCATATCCTTCAATAAAACAAGTGCACTTGTGTGGCTCCTTTCAGAGCTCTCTATGGTGATCTCTAGTCACCATTTAGCAAGCAAGTTGACACCACAACAGAAATACGGTCGAAGAAAGTGGCTTTCATTGCGTTGAAAGAAACACAAAGGCTTAGGTGGGGCTTATAACATTGAGACATATTTCCATGGACAACTCTTTATCTTTGGATGATAATCTCACATTTGTTCGATTGCCAACTCTTATATATGGGTTTGATCCCCATCTCTCACATATAGATTTCCTAGTAGATGTATTTTCTCTTTTATGTAACCTAAGGATACTTTGTATTTTCACTTCTATGTAATGTTCAAACATATTGTAATCTATCAAATACATTTTTTAAAGTTCTTGTTGGAACAAATGTGTGAATTTAAAAATTGTTGAAGTCCCACATTGGTAAACTCTTATTTTGAATAGTTTTAATCACTATATAAATATTCTCAAAATTTTGTTGAAGTCCCACATTGGTTAGAAAATATATGTGGATTTGCTTCCATCACTATATAAAGAGTGTCTATTTATTATGAAAAGCACACCAAAGATGGATGCATTTTCCAACTTTTTCTTTTCTCCCTCTTATGTTCTACTCGATTGTTATCGAGCCACTTCTCCCCTTTTTTCTTAACCTTCGATATTTTAGAGCGGTATTGTACCGTAGTCCCTTCGATATTGTAGAGCGGTATTGTACCGTAGTCCCTTAGATATTTTAAAGCGGTTGTTATAGCTAGTCCCTTCGATATTTTAGAGCGAATGTTATGCCGTAGTTCTGTCGAGTTTTGAGTGGTCACAATACCACTATCCTTTTAAAGTATTTTTATGCCGCATGCTGCAGTCCTTTAGAGTGTAGTCATTTTGAGTTATGAGTGGTTATAGTACCATATTGTGAGGCTTTAATCGCCTTATTAAGAGTGACTTTAACCGTAATATTGAGAGTGGCTTTAACAGCCATATTGAGGGTGTAATTCTAGAACGGTTTTCTACGGTGCAGTGGAACTCCAATACAATGAATCTGGGCTGTTTTATCTTGGGGACGTCGTGGTCGATAGTCTGCCTTGCACAATTTGGGCAGTGCCATGAAAGGTCTTAAAGAGAGTGACCTAGTCTGCGACTCAACCTAGTAATATCTTCGGTGGCACAAATTGTGATTTTTAAACAGTTTTTTCAAACTCAAAATACATCAATTTTGAGACGTTTTTTTCTGCCATGTCAACCGAAGATATTACTGCATCTGTTTCTTTGAGGAAAATAGAAAAGGATAAGAAAGCTGGAGAATTAACCCATGGGAGGGTAATGATTACCTATATATGAATAATTATATTCTTAATAGACTTGCTGGTGATCTGTATGAATACTACAGTTCCAGCAATAGTGCTAAAAAGTGTGTTGAGCTTGAAATGCTATAAAGAAGAAATATGATACCGAGGAACTTCGAGATAAATAGTGTGTTGTAGCCGCTACCTCAAGTATCATATTATCGATGACAAAAACGTGGAGAAATTCAGAAGATAGCTCAGGAGATCATCTTAAGTTATGACTTTAGATGAATTTCAAATTGATTGTTATTATCGACAAACTGCCTCTGTTTGGAAGGATTTCAAAAATTCTTAAAATAAAAGAATTTTCTCTAAAGAGTATGATAACATGTCTGTAGAAAAAAATGTTCTCTATTATTTTTCTGAATTAGGCAAAGTTTACTTATATCCAAGGCATGTTTAAATTTAATTGTTGAAATTAAGAATGTCTCCTTCTGTTTACATGTTGTGTGATTTTAATATTTGACATGCTAGACTTATTCATGTGAACACATGTTATTTCAATAATAAGTAACTCAGATTTAATACCAATGTTATCTTTAAATGATTTTGAAAAAAAAAATGTGATTTTTGTAGTCAAGTTAAAATAACAAAGAGTTCACATAAATCTGTAGTTAGAGAATCTGAGTCTTTAGATTTATTACACTCTGATATACGTGAACTTGATGAGACATTAATAAAATATGAAAATTGTTATTTTATCACTTTTATTGACTATACTTTTGTATATCTAATGAAAAATAAAAGTGAAGCGCTTGACATGTTTAGAATCTCTGTAATTGAAATTGAAAATCAATTTAGTAGGAATATTAAGAGATTTCGTAGTATAGAGGAATAAAGTATGATTCTAGTTTATTTAATGAGTCTTATAAAACTTAAGGAATTGTACTTGAAACCACAACACCTTATTCACCTGAAATGAATGGTAAAGCTGAAAGAAAGAATAAGACTCTGACTGAACTAGTTGTTGCTATTATGCTTAACTCTGGTGCTGCATCTCATTAGTGGGGGGAAATTATTTTGACTATTTTCTATGTTTTGAATAGAGTTCCAAAATCTAAAAGCAAAACATCTCCTTATGAGATAATAAATAAAAGACAACCAAACTTGCCTTATCTTCGAACATGGGGTTGTCTGGCTTATGTCAGAATCCCCGATCCCAAGCGAATTAAACTCGCCAGTAGAGCCTATGAATGTGTATTCATTAGGTATGCAGTAAACAGTAAAACGTGTAGGTTTTATGACCTAAATGCGAAAGTGATCATAGAGTCAAATGATGTTGACTTCTATGAAAATAAATTCCCTTTCAAATCGAGAAATAGTGGGGGCAGCGAACCAAGTCATACTCCCGTGACAAGAAGTGTTGAAAGCAACAAACAAGGTGAATTGGAAACTCAAAGGAGTAAAAGAGTCAGAGTTGCTAAAGATTATGGACCAGAATATATGGCCTATAATTTAGAAGAGGATTATGCAAATCTCAAAGAAGCCTTGTCATCTTTGGATGCAGATCTTTGGCAAGAAGCTATAAACGATGAAATAGATTCTCTAGAATCTAACAAGACCTGGCATATAGTCGACTTGCCTCCTGGTTGCCAGCCGATAGGTTGTAAATGGATTTAAAAAAAAAAAAAAAGAAACTAAAACCTGATGGAACTATTGATAAATACAAGGCACGCCTTGTAGCCAAAGGTTTTAGGCAAAGAAAAAATATAGATTTCTTCGACACTTTTTCTCCAGTCACGAGAATAACATCCATTAGGGTACTCATTTCACTAGCAGCAATTCATAATTTGGTGATACACCAAATGGATGTTAAAACAACCTTTTTAAATGGTGATCTGGAAGAAGAAATCTATATGGAACAACCTGAAGGTTTTGTAATTCATGGACAAGAAAACAAGGTCTGTAAGTTAGATAAATCTCTGTATGGTCTTAAACAAGCTCCTAAGCAATGACATGAAAAATTTGATAACTTAATTATATCGAATGAGGTTCAAGTGAATGAAAATGGCATTTGCACTATCATATGTCTCTATGTAGACGACTTACTCATATGTGGTTCAAACATTCATGCTGTAAATACTGTGAAATCATTGTTGAGTAACAACTTTGATATGAAAGACCTCGGAGAAACGAATGGAATCTTAGGAATCAAGATTACTAGGTCAGAAAAGGGAATTTCTTTAGATCAGTCTCATTATATTAAAAAGATCCTAAAGAAATATAAATACTTTGACTGTAAACCTGCTTGCACACCATATGATCCAAGTATGAAACATTTTAAGAACACTGGTGAAGGTGTTAGAAAAACTGAATATGCGAGCATCACTGGCAGCGTCAGGTATGCCACTGATTGTACTAGACCCGACTTTGCCTACGTCGTGGGACTATTGTGCAGGTTTACCAGTAGACCTAGTATGGAGCATTGGCACGCTATCGAAAGAGTCATGAGATACCTGAAAAGAACCATGAATCTAGGATTACATTATCAAAGATTTCCTGCCGTACTTGAAGGATACAGTGATGCTGATTGGATCACCTTTTCAGATGTCTCCAAAGCTACCACTAGCTATAATTTTAGTATAGCCGATGGTGTTGTTTCTTGGAAATCGAAGAAACAAACGATACTGGTTCAGTCCACTATAGAGTCTGAAATGATAGCACTAGCTACTGCTAGTGAAGAAGCGAGCTGGTTGAGATGCTTGCTAGCTGAGATCCCCTTGTGGGAAAAACCTATGTCAGCTATGTTGATCCACAGCGATAGTACCGCGACTATTGCAAAAATTGAGAATCGTTATTACAACGGTAAGAGACGACAAATACGTCATAAGCACAACACAGTTAGAGAATTACTTACAAAAGGAGATGTCATAGTGGATCATGTACGCACTGATGATAATTTAGCAGATCCTTTGACGAAAGGATTGGCTAGAGAGAAAGTCATAAATACATCCAAAAGGATGGAACTATTGCCTATAGATAGATGAGTCACTCATGATGGGAACCCGACCTAAAAGACTGGAGATCCCAAGAATTAGGTTCAATGGGTAATAACAAGTCATAGTGATATGAGATGAACATGTTATTATATTTAACAGAAGCATGATTCCTTAAGCGATGGAAGGCTGAGATAATAGAAACTCTTAGTGAGATCTATACTCTATGTGGAGGGAGTACCTAGCTATAGGAGTACTCTTGATAGACTCACCTATGTGAATGTGGAAATGAGGCCGTTTTCTATGGAATTTCAGGGCAAAATTTCCTAGAGCGTTCACTATACTGGGATAGACGTGTAGGGCCATAAATGCACAGGCTTTTTAGAATACACCCAATGAAAAGGTTGTGTGTGGGTTTGATGTCCGAGATAGAGTTCAAGACTACGAGTCACTCTTGTTAAATCAGAATCTTACCCGCTATGCAAAGGTTCAAGTCATAGACACCTATTTTAGACCGTAGTCCCTTCGATATTTTAAAGCGGTATTGTACTGTAGTCCCTTCTATATTTTAAAGCGGTTGTTATACCTAGTCCCTTAGATATTTTAGAGCGGTTGTTATGCCGTAGTTCTGTCAAATTTTGAGTGATCACAATACCACTATCCTTTTAAAGTATTTTTATGCCGCATGCTGCAGTCCTTTAGAGTGTAGTCATTTTGAGTTATTAGTGGTTATAGTACCATATTGCGAGGCTTTAATCGCCTTATTAAGAGTGAATTTAACCGTCATATTGAGAGTAGCTTTAACAACCATATTGAGGGTGTAATTCTAGAACGGTTTTCTACGGTGCAGTGGAACTCCGATACAGTGGAACTCCGATACAGTGAATCTGGGCTGTTTTATCCTAGAGACGTCGTGGTTGATAGTCTGTCTAGCACAATTTGGGCAGTGCCGCGAAACGTCTTAAAGAGAGCAACCTAGTCCGCGACTCAACCTAGTAATATCTTCGGTGGCACAAATTGTGATTTTTAAACAGTTTTTTCAAATTCAAAATACAACAGTTCTCTTTTCTTTTTTCACCATATTTGTCTTAGTTTATTTTTATTTCACACATAGTAGGTATGTATGGTTTTAAATACTTTTCCAATAACAGCTCTAACGGTAACTAATGCATAAGCATTCCTTGAAAACACATTTATAACTCTAAACGGACCCTCCAATTTCGGGGACCATTTACCATATCCATAAGCAGACTTGTCCATTGGCAAGATGACTTTTCATACTAAATCTTTAACCTTAAAAGACTTAAATTTAACATGACTGTCATAAAATCTTGTCACGCGTTCTTCCTTTCGAATAATATTATCCAAGGCAAACAATCTTTCTTCATGCAACTCATCCAACACCAGTTTCCAATACTAATTTATCTTTGAATACAAATATTCTAGAACCACTTTGACACAACACAGCATCATGTCCAATTACTAACTTGTAAGGGGATGGTTCTATCGAATCCCTTTTGAGAATTCTTGAAACCCATAAGACTTGATAAAGAGTATTGTGCCAATTTCTTGGTTTTTTATTGATGCGCTTCTAAATCAAACTTGTGATAATCTTGTCTATGGGTTCAACTTGGCCATTGGCTTGTGCATAATAAGGAGTAGATGTTAACATTTTTATCCTCCTTGATTCGGCATACTCAACCATTTCCCTACTTACATAAATTGACTCTTGATCAGTGGTGATGGTCTGAGGTAAGCCAAATCTACACACAATGTCATTTTCTATAAATTCAATTTCATCCTCTTGAGCTACCACTTTTAAAGGAACATTTTCCACCCATTTAGTGGAGTAATCCACTCTTACTAGGATGTAATTATGTCACTTCTGTAACACCCCAATTTTTTAACAGCGCGAGTGTATTTTTTTTCTTCAAAATAAATAAAAGAAATTTTCAAAATTAATTCAAAAGAATTAAAAGAAATTAAAATTAAACCACTTAAATAAATTGAAATTAAACTATTTCAAAATAATATGGCGTTGTAATCCAAAATGATAAAAGTAGTTAAATAATTACATCATAATTATAGCCAAGTAATTTAATTTTGGGAATTAATACTTTTAATATATCAAAAGGTAGTACATCAACAAAAGTCACTGCCATAATACCTCAAAAATTCGGATCACGGACCCACTAAAACATTATCAGAGTATGGAATAGATATACAATTATCCCAAAACAAATAAATACATCCACTAAGCACTAGGCCCTATACAACAAGACTAAACTGATCTGATCATGCACTAAAACTATAGTAGCACGGTTTCTACCGCATCCTCTACAAGTCTCATCTTTACTCCAATTGTCCGTCCCTCTGCGATGTCCACAAATACTTCGTACGTGAAGATCAAGGAAAACTAGCGACGTTTCCTTCATCAATGTAACTGTCGGTGGTACGGGTTTGGGTATCATCTGAGGGCAAAGCCCAATTTTCCACAATAATTGTAAAGGGTCACCAACCGAAATTAACAATTACCACATAGCAGTTATGTCAAAGATAACAAATACATTCATGGCATGTTCCAACGCTAAGACAACAGTAATAAATAAGTATGCTCACTTATTAAAATGTATACATCTACATCTTTGCAAAGCAGCCAATTTAACATATAAATCATGTTGCAAGTACAGATACAATCAACAATCACAACACTTATTTGGCACTTAGAATTCATAAGATACTTGCACACATCGATTTCCACTCATCAGCTCATATCAAATCATGACTCACAGGTTAACCATCCCAATGCAATATGTAATGCCAATGTACACAACTCTTGGAATTACCAAGGTGCAGTCTCTCACGGACCAGCACGATTTACACATGTTAGCCTCTCATAGGCCCAACACACATAAGTTAAATCCTCGCACGGATAGAATGGACCGTCTAATACACGCGGAACCACTATGTAGCCCGAATAGAATGGACCGTCTAATACACGCGGAACCACTCTGAAACCTAGATAGAATAGACCATCTAATACACACGGAACTACTCTGAAACCCAGATAGAATAGATCGTCTAATACATGTGGAACTACTCTATAACCCATCACGGTTACTACTTAACTTTGCGACCCATCACGGTCACCGCATCAACTCTGTGGCCCATCGCGGTCACCACCTTACTATGCAATGCATGAACATGCTATGTTTTCTCTTCACTGAAAACAGTATGCAAATGCAATCTGAAACCCAGACACTCCATCACCACCTCAAGAACTTCATATAGTTTGTCATATGCCTTACAATTGTTTCCCAAATCATTAAGTGCATAAGCCAATGTTTAAAAATAGAATTTTTGAAAAAAACAATCTGTATTCGAATATAGCTTCCTTGTAGTAGAATACAGATGCTAAAACAGTGGCAAAATCAGCACTTCTATATTCGAATACGAGGTTGTCGTAGCCGAATACAGATGCGAAGTCAGTGGCAAAAACAACAATTATGTATTCGAATACGACAGGGTAGTAGCCAAATACAGATGCTAAGTCAGAAGCAAGAATCACATATTTGTATTCGAATATGGAGTGTCGTATTCGAATACGAGGTTCAAAATTTGAATAAAAACTGAATTTTTACAGAAGTGTATTCGAATACGCCAGTGCCGTATCCGAATACATCATAAAAAATAGTGGGATTTCCCAGAAAATTCACTTCAGTTTCAAAACTATTTTCTTTGAAAACCAACACATCCACCATAACACAAACATCATTTCTTGAACCACAAAACCCAGAATGTCAACAACACTACAAAAATGATTTCTTT
This sequence comes from Cicer cuneatum, assembly GCA_037974295.1. Taxonomy (NCBI): domain Eukaryota; kingdom Viridiplantae; phylum Streptophyta; class Magnoliopsida; order Fabales; family Fabaceae; genus Cicer; species Cicer cuneatum. The sequence goes on from JBBPBO010000003.1 coordinate 22,527,007, forward strand.
CACCGCAACAAAACAACAAAAGCATCATCCACTCAACAACAAGTCACAACAACAACATGAACATTACCCTCAACAAAGTACATGCATTTTGATCATCCACAAACCACATGCAAAGGCAGTTTTCAGTATCAACACAACAACACGTTCTTAGCACATATAACACATAACAATCATCCATCAAACATGCATTTAAAGTCCCTACATGCAATCTAAAATGTTGGAAGGTGCCCCTTACCTTTGTTACGTTTTCTTGTTCGTTTACGTTACCGCAACTAAAACCGGCGAAACTCCCGCTCGCGTCGTCGCTACCAAAGTTGGTTCTCTATTACCGTAAAGATGAGAGGAATAACTTTCCTTCTTGACATTTTCTTATTCGAGACTTGGATTTCTAAGTAATTTGAGTTTTCAGTATCCCTTCTCACTACCAACACAAACAGAACTGAACAGAGGAAGAAGAAGAAGGCAGCTCGGGTAGGTGAGGGAAACTGATTCTGTGTTTCTGATTATTTTTTTCTTCCCTTGCCTCTCACATACATACGTATATATAGGCATACCCCTCACTTACTACATATATATATATATATACATATTATAATTAAACTTGCCCCTCAAGCAACTAAATACTTCCGTCGCAACTTTGTTGGCAGATAAAATCTTGATCAACTGCCCGATATTTAACTACTCATAACTAAATTAAATAATCCTTCGTTCAATAATTTTACTCAATCTCAAAAATATTTATATACATATAGAAATATACATATATCAAATACCTTTACAAATATTCCAAAATACATCTGATATTCAATCCATAATTTAATTTAAATTTAAAAGTCTTACAACTTCGATGAATTAAGGTGTATTTGGCCTATCAGATCTAAAGCTCGTTCTGTATAAAACCATATTTTTTGACATTGTTCACATTATGTCACATATGTGACACAATCTTTGATCACAGTTGGCCAATACACTCTTTGTCAACATAACATCCATTTCATTTTATCTCCTCCTTGATGAGCACCGCATACCCTTTCACGTACTTATTCTAAGGATAGGTAGGCCTTTTCAATACTTAACATCTGGCTATATCATCATTGAGAGTGCATTTGTATAACATTTCACCCAACAATAAGTACTTAGTAGCTTTTTAAACTTTCAATCCACATTAGGAATGTGATTGCTTAAATATTGTATTATGAGACTTATCCAATCATTTTGAATTACATAATTTTTCATGACATCTCTTTCACAAATTGGATATAACATCTCTCTTATTTCAACAATATTATCTAAAACATTTCCAGGAATCCTGTATCTTGAAGCAATTTGAGCTAACTCATTAGCCTCTTGATTGGATTCTCTAGGCACATGCTTAGTATTACGCTGTTGAAGTTCTTAATCATTTTACTTGCTACTAAACAATATATTGCTAAAGAATTATATAGGAATTTACATTCTAAAGACAATTTATAATTAACAAGCTAAGAATCATCCAACACTTTGACATGTTTTTCCCCAGAGCGAGTAGAATTTGTAAACCAATTATCAAAACTTCATATTCAGCTTCATTGTTGGAACACTCATACTTTAATATGAACCTACATTTAGTAGAAATTCCATTTGGTTAAATAATTAATATTCCAACTCTTATACAACCCTGGTGTCCAAAACCATCAAAGTACAAATGCCATGATTCTAATTCTATGTATTCAACTTGCTTTGTCTCTAGGCCTAAGTGATCAAGCAATAAATATGATATTGCTTGTCCTTAGACAGCTTTCATTGGTACATATTGCAACAAAAATTCAAAAAAGGCCAAAGTTCATTTACCAATCCTAAAATTAAATATAGGTTTAGATAACATATATTTAATGATGTCTGTTTTGGACATAACTTGCACATTACATGACATCATATAATATTTAAATTTCATAAATGAAAAATAAAATGGTAAACAAAACTTTTCCAGTGCACTATATATTTGTTCAGAATCGTTAATCTCTTCTTCTTGAGCTAGTAAACTCTCAATTATGTTGAGTAATGCTAAGATGTACAACTTTAATGACCTGTGTGCAATTGCAGGCATCATTATGGTGGATTGGTCAAAGTTTTATTTATTTCATCAAGAGCCCCTTGGTGTTGAACTTCCCATTTGAACTTCTCTTCATTCTTGAGTTTGATCAATGGTGTGAAGGCTCTAGTTTATTTCCTAACAAAAAGTTTTTTTCTATCATATGTTCCTAAGTCAAATTCTCCCAAAGGATCTTAAAATTCAACTTTCATTTTATCCTATGGCCCTTTTTCGAAGTCTGAAGATTCATTATCAAATATACAATCAACCAAAACATGTTCTTCAATGTGGCTTTTTGTGTTGACTTGTTTAGTCAACACATCTTTTTCTTAGTGCTCAAACATCATGGATGTTTGACCGTTTTATTTTAGCCAAATTTTTTTTTCTCAAGATCCAAGATCCATTCTTCTATTTATATAGGCTTTGTATTTGGACTATAAAGTTTAAAGTTCACATTCATTTGTTGTAAATAACAAAGAATATGGTATGCTTCTACAGTCTCCAGTTAGACAACATCATTCCAAAACATTACTTTTTGGTTAATGTCAAAGGAATGGCCCTTACACGATATATCCAATATCTACCCAAAAGTGCATTGAAGCTGAACTGAAATGGTATCACCATAAACATAGTTATTCTACTAATTGAGCCTACTTGTAAATTAAGCATGGAAACACCATCTAAAAGGCTGCTTTTCCATTAAAGTCTATCATCAACATATTTGTTTACATTGAGTTATTTTCATTTTTACCTAGCTTTTAAACCCCATGAATCAAACTTATTGGCGCACTACAAACTATAAGCACCATATCAGCAGGCTTACCTTCTATCATATGTGTCCTTATCATTTGAGCCCTCATGGGAAACTTCATAACATGACTTTAACTTTGCAGCCAAGTAGTGGGCATATTTTACGTACATTTCGACATTTGAAACCAATTCATTATAAAAGGATCTTCTTCATCTGAGTCAGTTCCAAATGGATATTGCATCCTATTGTAGTCCTCAAAAGAATTCCTTCTTGAGCGGTCTAACATATTCCCTATTTTCATAATGATATAATCCAAATCTTCACTCATATTGACATCATCATCAAAAGATTATTTTTCATGTATCCCAAGTGAGTCATTTGGGTCATTGAATGCCTCAATAACCTCATCAAACATAAGCTCATGATTACTTAAAAAGCAATGAGGTTTAAATTTGACTCCAATTTCCTCATCTTCATCGCCTTGTACTAGTTTCTTGACAAACTTGTCTTTGTCAATAAATTTCTTCATTTCTCCTACCTTCTTCAAGTCCATGGGCCATTTCCCCTTTAAAGAGGGTGGAGAATTATGGTCAACTTTTTAGACAGATTCATGGGTAATTGTGCAAGAAAAAACTTCCAATTTATTTTGGCTACTATGATTCATAACCATGCTCTTCAACTTTGCTTTATTGTCAGAGCTTATCTTTGGTGCTTTTACTTGTGTCAACACTTTTACACCATTTCTTGGTGTCCCGAGCGTAACTTTGGCGGTCATCATTTTGTGTTGCTAGGCCGTCAAATTCCTTTGATGCCTTTTCTTTTGGCTTGTAGACAAACATGGGGGCCATGTTGCACCTATCAGAATCATCTTGTTTGGCCAACCATTCATGTAGTCTTCTTTCCAAAATGGCATCCTTACATGGTAAGAATTATGAGTTACTAAGCCTTTCCCAAGCTTATTGATCAATGCATGTGGGCACATGGTTCTGGCTTTGTACTGTGACATTTTAAAAGCTCTTTTCATCCTAAGATTAGTTTTTTAGCGTGTTTCTAAACTTTGGATTATAATTGAGTTTTAATGTAATTATTTGTATATTGATCTTTGCTCGTTATTCAGGCCATAATTTGAGCTCTAGATATCGGATTGATGCGTACAAATAGGCATTGGAAAACTATAAAAGTCAGAGTTACAACTTCTATGTCAGCGCAAAAGCCTAAGTTGGAACTTTACTTTGTCAAAACTGCTAATTACGTGACCTGAGCTTTTGTAAAAATATTTTTATCGGACCACTTGTTTTTTTTTTTGCCCTGGAGTTTTTAGAGCCCAAAATGCGTTAGGGTGTTTTTTCATGAGTGGAGATACAGATGGACAATAAGATACTTAGATAGTCTTTTTTTTTTAAACATAATCTTCTATTTTTAGATTCTTGCATGCAAGCCTAATTTTCTAGGAATAATACACTGGTTCAAAATTTCATCAAGACCTTGAGGTTTATTTTATAATGTTAATTTTGTGTTGATGATTCTACTCATTTTCATTCAATTATATTGTTATTCTGATTGTTGAATTCAAATATCAATAGAATTGATAAATTTGGTTTGATAGAATTCGATTTCTATATTTATTAATTATAGTTTTTCGATGTTTGATTGTTAACTATAATCCATCAATTACTGTGATGCTTAATCCAGTCAAGGAAGTAAAATTCACGTAGGGTTGATTACACTTGTTTGATCAATTCGATTATGACAAGCAGTCCCAACCTCCGATAGCAAAAAAGCTATAAAAAATCCTCTGATTAAACTTCCACTAGGTCTAACTTCACACCTTCCCAATCTCGATAAAAAGGAAAACAAAACCTTTCCAACTTATTAATTAGGGCGAGTTCCTTCACAATTTAGTAATTGAATCCCTTGATAGAATTTGTGATAGATTTGAAATTCTTGAACCAGTGGATTAATTGTTCCAACATACTTGATTGTAATTCGTTTTCTCAATATGTCCAACCTAACTTCAAAACAACCTCTTTGTTATTTTTATTGATTCTAAATTTGGTTAATATTGTTAGGAGTCCTTGCGAGATGGCTCGAGTTGTTGTCCTAAGCTATAATTTTTATTACTCGTATTTGACCTATGAGTGACAGCAGATCACTTATGTTGTATCTGAACACTCGACTTATAATATATCCAATTATTAGTGTTGACATTAATTTGTGGTTTTCTAGTCCTTGCTTTGTTGAAAACAAATGGGAAGTATATATTAGTCTTCCCAATCATAACATATGTTTGCAATGGTTTCTTTGAACCCACTAAGGCAACTTGACGTTGTGCCAATAACAAAACTTTTGGTTATGGCATTGGGCTATCCACCTCTTTCTAATAATGCTTAAAATATTCCTCACAATTAGGACATTGCATTAATAAACCTTTTTAGGTAAATACACAATTCTAATACAAGTATGAATCTCTAGAAAAAAAATGTAGTTTTGTTTAGACATCTTATTTTTGTGTTTAAAGTAGATTTAAAGGATTTTTATGGTTTGCTAGAGTTAGCTAAACTTTAGAATAATTTTTTCTAAAGTCTTAAGAATATTTTTGATACTCAGATTTGTCAGCTGAGGTCCGGCCGGCTACTCTGAGAGTTGTTGGAGAGTAAGCTTAGGCGATTCTCCATAGTAGTGAGTAGACGACGATCATTTTTCTTGAGATTTATTTGTATTTATTGCGGTTTTTTGTTGTTTTTACCTCTAGTTAATCTAAGAAAACGTCTTCTCTGCAAGAAATCGTGAGGCCGCCCGTTGGATGCTCATATCTGAATCGTGAGACCGCCCGTTGATTTATCACATTGTAAGTCCCTGAAACCATTTTTTTCCTATGCAGGATTATGGTGATAACATTTGGTATCTTGAAAATCATTTTAATGAAGTTACTTTGGAAGTCTGTTATGTTAAAGTGAACACAACTTTTCTGTTACAAAACCTACAATATGTGTGTGTGCGCGCGCGCGCGTGTGTTTGTTTAATTATTTATTTTTTGAACTGTAAATTGAGTTTTGAATGAACAGGGAAAATTTATGGAAAAAATAACATCAATATATAATAGTGTTTATACAAAATTAGTATCTGAAAAAATAACATCAATATATGACAGCGCTTTTTAATTGAATATTGTTGTCGCGTGACTAACATATGACAACACTTTTTTTCTTTAAAATAGCACCTACAACAACACTTTTATAAGAAAAGTGCTATAAAAGATCTATTAAATAACACCTACGACATCGCTTTTCAAAAGAAAAAAACACTTTTAAATACCACCTACGACAGCGCTTTTCTAGGAAAAACGCTATTATATGATAGCTATAACAGCGCTTTTTCGAAAAAGGCGCTATTAAATTCTACCTACGATAATGCTTTTTACATTTTTAAAGTGTTGTCGTATCTTTTAACGCCATTACATACTATAACGCTTAAAAGTGTTTTCAAATTCATCCAAAAGGCGTTGTTAAAGCCAATTTTTGTGTAGTGATAATTCAAATCGCCATTTGTTGTGTATTTCTCTCTACAGCCATTGATTTGGATCTACTCCATTAACATATAAAATTTTCATTATAATTGGACACAACATTAGTATCAACATGTTGTATTTCTTTACCTACATTTCTTTGCTCTTGATAGCCATAAATTTCCTCTTGGATAACAACATCTAATTCCTTTTTCAACCTTTCCATTTAAGGGGCGAAGGTTGTACATGCATTGATAGTGGTTTGTATCAATGGTGTTCTGACTACACCCATATGTTGGGGGAACATATGCACATCTTGATATACTCATCATTTGTAGGGTTTTAAGAGAGTATTTACCATCTATTTTATCTTGTTTTATTATTTTGATTATGATTTATCCTTAACTATTTCTCTTAATTGCAAAATTGATCATTAGATAGATAATAATGTAAATTAGTGAAGTTTAATGAGTTTTGGATGCAAAATTATTCAAAGATCTAAACTTGATGCAAATCCAATTTAGATGCCATTTTAAAATAAGACAAATATATATTATATTATAATATAATATTATATTATGTTATATTATATACTATATTTGTATTTGTATTTGTGATATGCAATTGAGAATAAAAATGAATTGAGAGAATTTGTTTTATATATAGCGTTGACAATTAAAAAAGAAATAAATTTTACTTGATTTGTTATCAAGTTACAAAAGATTACGCACAATAATAAAAGGAGAGGAGAAAGCAAAATATATGGAAAAGAATTGATGAGGGAGTGCGTAAGAAAAAAAAGAGTGTCGCACAAACGAAAAATACAGAAGTGTCAGAAACGAAAAAATATAGAAGTGGCACCATAAACGACTTTATGAGTGCATGGAGTTGCAACAAAGTGTATCAACTTTTGATGAAAATATTCATCCTTATTTTAGGGTTCGTATTCTTCTTCTTTAATTTGATGAACATTATTATTTTATATTTAATTTTGTTTATAATAATGAGCAACTAAGCTTTCTTTTAGGATTTTAGGTGGATTTTTAAATCGTGAAAACATTTCCTATTGCTTTAATCACATGTTAGGATTGATCACCCTTTGCATGTTCTTAATCAATTAGTTGATAGTAATCATACTGCAATTAATTGGTGGATCTATAGGATTATGAAAAATATAAATTATTGCATTACCAACCTTAATTTTAGTCTTCCAATCATTCAACCCATTTGTTCTCTATGGTTTTCTTTAATTTAAATCTTAGAATAACCAAACAAATAGTTCATTTAGGAAAGAAAATACTAATCCCGGATGATCGAATAAGTCAATAGTATTAGTAAAGGGATTGATAATCGAATCAAAAGAAAAGAATTTGAGTAGAACTAGAATCAGGGGTAATCGAAGTTACAATTGAAATCGTGACTCTAGACTTCTCTTGGTTGATATACAACTTTGCATTTTTATTGTTTTTGTTTGTTATTTTCTAGTTAATTATACAACTAATTCAATGATTATTATTAGTCTAAATAATTTTTAATTTGCTTGGTATTTGCTAATTAATCTATGTGTATACAATAATCTTCTATACTACTTCCACGATAGAGTGCACTTGCTCTAAGTATGTTTTTAAAGGAAGGTATCTTATTATTAGAATCATCAACTTGTTGATGAACATTTGCCAATGTATCGTGAGATAAGCCTACAACATTCTCATGTGGTTGTCTGGTCATGTTTGGAAACATTAGATTAACCTCATTATTATTTTGCCTCAACAAAGTCATTGTTGGATCTGTATTGGTGACAATTGCTGCAAGACATTAACAGTGAAGTTGTTGATGAAGATTATATGTAGCAAATTCCAAAGCATGTTGTTACACTAGCCTTTAGGTTCAATTTGCCCCCACCAATTGGATGCGAATGAGGTAACCAGCGAATCCCCTTCAGGGTACTTTGGAAACCCTTGATGTGATTTGCACTATCACACCAAGAGTATCTTTCAATAGTATGTTAGAAAAGAATGTTTCCTATTCTTCACTCATGCATTAAAGAAGAATAAGATAACTTCGAAATTAAGAAAGGGTTAGAAAAGTGGATGGCAATCTCCAAATTTTCGTTGTTGTTTTTTCATTCTGCCCAAAGTAACACTATTTATAGAAAAATAATGTCACTTGAGAAAAACGTACAACTCTTGATTCTGCCATTCAGATTGTGAAAGGGTACATACATATGACGTTCAAATAATAATTGAATAGTTGCAAGACTTGGGTTCGACGCCAGCAATTGTATCCTTTCGTTTTATTCAACAGTTGCGCCTTTTCAAAAATAATTTATACAAAAATGAAGCACCAGCATAATTTATACAAAGAACACAACCACTGAGCCAACAATTATATCATGTCAATTAGAACCAATTATACACACATATGTTCACCAATATTTTGGAAATATCTCACCGTCATGGCAGTGGCATTGATCGTATTCATGCTCGTTTGTTGGTGACTAAACGACCCTTGATCATAGGGTAAATTACTTATGGTATTAATATAACTTGGAAGCATCCCAAATAAAGTGATAGTCACTTGTGGCCTAACATTGGATGTCGAGTTTACAAATGGAGTAAAACTTGAATTAAATTGTAAACTATGTGCCCTATTTCAAAAGCCTTCTTGAAACATAAAACTTCGAGGCATCTCATTTGACACTATCAAAGGCATGGTGGACGTTATCTCTTGGAGGTTATTTAAAGTTCTTTGGGTTATGACAGTTAAAACTGCTTTGATGGCAACATCATTAACTTCCATAACCGTCGTTGAACTTATAGGAGTCAGCGCATATGTAGTCATATTCATTGCACCATTTGATCAAGTGCTTGTGAGAACAAACTTTTTTTTGACACACATTGATACTCATTTATGGAAAGTGTATTCCAAATCACCCCATTTCGTGTTCCTTGAATGCATAAAAATTGCATCCTTTAATAAATTATTAGCTAGGAAAAATTAAAACAAGTACCATTAGATGTGCCAATTTGTTAACATTGATTATAGGTTTAGCAACAAGTTTACTAAAACATCAACACATAGATGTTTTTGAAAAGTTTTATTATTTATGAATTGACCATAAATTGAATAAGGATGGAGTAATTTAGGGGCTAATTGACCATACACAATTATGTGGTGCATTCTTCCTAACAATTACTATGTTAAAAATTCAAATGGAATGGAGTATGGGATGAAAGTTACAAATGTTGTTAAGTAAAAGTAATTTTAACGCAAAGAAACTTATGCACAAAACAGGTTTTCAAAGTAAACACACAGTAAATTTTCTGACGTGGGTCTGCATGTGACCCTATGTTGACATAGATTTAGGGACCCTATATTGACACGACCCATGTTACCATTCTAATGATGTGTCACAAGCCCTAAAGCTATGTCGAGTTCTTGCCTTCTACATGTGATTTGGTGTACGCCTTTTTCAATGTTGATGTGAATGATCTTGTGGAAGGATGATGTTTATTCAAAAATCATTAAGTCCATATAAGCCTTGACTTTTGCTCTTGTTTTCTTTGAATTATTCTTCTAATGAAATTAAAGTTTTCCATCAACACTAAGATGCAAATAATAGCAATACCCTCAATGCAAAATCATGTGACAATAATGAGCATAATAATGCTGATAATTCCAATCCCTTTGTACCCGAAACTCGAGTTAAAGGACTTGATGATGAAGTTGATGAGGAGATTATGGTGGAAGATAATGTGTATCAAATTTCTTATAACAACAAGAGCATACTTGTTACTGTGAAAAATGACATTGTAGCCCATAACATCAATTGGGAGGATATAGAATAGAAGGAGACTACACAAGCTCACGCTACCTGTGTTGAAAACAATGAAGCGTTTAAGAAAATTACAACCCAAATTCAAAGTTGAAGAAGTCATAGGCCCTCGTAGTAGAAGGGGCTCCAAAGCCCCTGACTAAATGAATATAAGGGTATTTCCAATCCCTCATCAAGATTGGAGTTTAAAAGGTTATGTATTTCCAATCCCCCATCGATATTGGTCTTTTTATATTTTTAGCTAAATTTTTCTTTCCTAAAAGTTTTTTCTCTAAGTTTCATTACAAAGCTTTTTGCTGATAGTGATAGAAATAGTTTATTGCCCAATATTTGGTGTTTTCATGAAGACCATTTGATCCTATGGTCATTACTTCTTGTGATCAGCATGTTTCGTTTATGAACATCACATATATATGATGTTTAGTGTGATTGTGGTTTATGCCTTCACAAGCTACATTGCAGAAAGAGCCTATGGGATACAATCACTAACGAGCAGAGTCAATAACTTCTACCTTGGAGTTTTATTGGTGATTTCAATATTATTTTTGTGAAACATGAGTAAAAAGACATCAGTACTCTTTCTAGAGTGTCTGTTAAAGAATTTCCAACCTATGTTTGAAAAGCAATGACCCTTAACTTTGATTTTGATGATAATAAAGTATATATGAGAATAATTCATACCTTAGCGTACTTTCTAAGCATGAAGATCATCTTATTAGAGTTTTTAGTGTTTCATTTGGAAAATTGATTATTCTATTGAGTAATACAATCAATCCTCTAGACAAGATTTTCTTATTGAAGTGTATTGTCTGATTCCTCTACTAAGTAGCGAAGCGTATTAACCAAATCCTATGTGGTTCTAAGTATTTTCAATCATCTAGTCAATGTTACGACAAAGAGTCAAATCCTATGATATGATTCAATCGTCTAATCAAACTTCTTTTACAAAAGTTCATTATAGCATCTTTTGATCAACAAGTTGACTAAAGAAAATTCTCTGATACACAATTCCTCTTATTGTTAAAGAAATTCTACATCTAAAAAGTGTTTTGTTTGGAACAAGATGTTATTTGAAGTAAATATTTTATCTTGGCGGTGAAAAAGGAAACGTTTGAGAAATCAGTTTTGAAATTCATGCCATTTATCCAGATAGTACAATATGTACAAGTAGTGTGCGACATTCTCTACAATGGTTATAAAAATAATGAGATCAAATTTTTACTATAAATGGTACTCGGTGCGTTACTGCGAAATGAGTAGAAAAATGAAGAAAGAGAAAGTCATCGATCCATTATGCTGAGAAATCATCAAGAAACAAATTTTTATTCATTCAAAAGATATCACATTCAAAATCTTTTCAAGAGATAGTTTTTCACTTGTATTTCTAAGTATACAATTTCATATTCTCTAATGTCCGAGTTATCTTGTGTGTCACACAAAAATGTTATTTCTTTGTAACTTGGCCCAGTAGTGATTGTGTCCTCAAAAGCTTGACTGCACTAAGCTAGAAGTTTGAGAAGATTAGAACATAGTCAATTTCATAATTGTATGTTCTTGTGGCTGAAAGGAAAGCTGAGTTTGATTTTAGTGGATAAATCCTTCAAGTTGAAGGGACTAGACGTAGCTACTATGTTGGCGGTGAACCAAGATAAATTTGTTTGTGATCTTTCTCTTTACTTTAATTCCTTTTCTTATAAAGATTTTATTTTTCATAAAGGTTTAAGTGAGAATCTCTTTAAGAAGGAAAATTTTTTAAAACCCAATTCAAACCCCATTTTCTTGTGTTTTTCTCACATTCATCATTCACCTACCAACAAAGGGAGCTCAAATCACTTGGTCCATGGTAGGTGTGGCTTAGCTCATACTGAAAAAGAGGCTTCATAGAGTCATATGTTATCAATGTTGGGTTGACACTTGGAGTTGCTGCTCTTGCACTACTCTAACAAAGTATGATTCTAGTCGTTTGCCAATACTACTAGATTTCAATAATGTCAATAACAAGCATACCTCATCTTTTAAATTTATGAAGATGTTGGCTTATCATAGTGATTGTATCACTTTGGTGAAGCTTGTCCATAATGAAACTATTCATGGTTGTCCAATGTTTGTGCTCAACCAAAAATTGAAGCACCTTAAAGTTAAGCTCAAAGTCTGGTATAGTGAGGTTTTTGGAAATATCCATATGAATGTTCAAGCAGCTACCACTAGACGTGATAATATTCAACACAATATTGATTCCACTTGCTATTATTATGGTTTGCAAAACGAGGAAGAGCATGCCTAAATTGAGCTAAATGAGGCTTTAAACTTAAAAGAGCTCTATTGAAAGTAGAAGGCTAACATCCAATGGCATACTGATGGAGACAGGAACACTGGTTTTTTCCTTACGATGGCTAAGGTCATACATGCCTCTAAATACATATCTACTCTTGTTCTTGAGGAAAATTTGATTATGGATTCAAGTCAGATAGAAATGAAATTGGTTTCCCATTTTGAAGACATTTTCAATACAAATAATAGGCGTGGTAAAATCGTATGGTGGAGGAGGTTATCCCTCCTTTGGTGGATCAATTTATGAATATTATGCTTACAAATTTACCTAGCTATGAAGATTAGAGATATGTTGTCTTTGAAATGAATATTGATGGTTCACCTGGTTGTGATGGGTTGGGTGCCTATTTCTTTCAAAAAATATGGGAGGTTATTGGTCAAGATGTGTTCAATGTTGTTCTCCAATTCTTTGCCACTAATTGGATGCTTCATAACTACAATTCTAATACAACGATTTTGATCCCTAAGAGTCACGAGGCTTGTAGAATGTAGTAGTATTATAGGCCTATTAGCCTTGCTAATTTCAAATTCAAAAGCATTAATAAAGTGATACTTGATAGACTTCGAAGAGTATATCTAACATAACCTCTCCTTATCAAATATGCTTTAATCAAGGTACACATATTGGAGATTGTATTTGCCTTGCGTTAGAGGCTACTAACTTGTTGCATCAAAGATCCTTTGGTGGTAAGTTGACCTTGAAGATAGACATTAGAGAGCCTTTTGATACCATTGTTACCTTTATTCTGCGAAGCTTTCAACAACAAAGTTCTGTAAGTAGATTTCCATTATCCTTCACTCTACCAAAGTTTCAATTTATGTGAATGGCAAGTTTGTTGGCTTCTTTTCTTGCTAAATGGAGGTTAGGCAAGGTGATCATTTTTCCCCTATTTTATTTTGTATTGTTGAGGAAATACATAGTCATGACATTGTTTGAACATGTATGATTTGTAGAACAATTCTTTATTTTGTTATGATGATAACAAAAGATATTTTGTGGAACAATTTAATGCACTGATTATTTCATTGAGTGTGCAAAAAATAAATTAAAAGGAAGCACCTAAGATCAGAGGAAGCGCCCAGAATTAGAGGAACCGCTCAGGATCAGAGGAAGCGCGCCCATTAGAGGAAGCGCCTCAGATTAGAGAAAACGGGCAGATTAAGAGGAAACATAATAAAATAAAGGATATGGCTCTGATAATCTGCCTCTAAGGTTTTACCTCTGAAGTTGAGATTCTAAAGTCAAGCGCAACATGTTTTAATAAGCTACCTCCAACAAAGCAGCTCAAAGCAAGCATCTACTCTAATATACAACATTGACTCTGCCTCTACTAATATGTCTCTGCTAGTAATTCAACACCAGAAGATGATTGGGTTTGACTATGAACTTCACACTACTTCTGACTCTGATTATTAAATTATGCCTCCAACACAAGCAAGCGTCTAACTGTAAGAAAAATCAATGCCTCTGATTAAAATTTCCACGCAATATGAAAAAGTCATCACCACATGAAATAGTCAAAGCAACATAAAAAAGTCATTGCGACATGAAAAAGGTCAATAACTCTATAAAAAGTTAACAACTCTAACTCTAATAAAAGTCATGACTCTGGAAGTTGACTTTGAAGAAATACGACTCAGAAACAAAATATGATGAAGGTTCATTGCCTCTGATTTTGATACTGAAGAGCGCATTAATCATAATTAGACATGAGTTTAATTTTTCATAGTCACAATGCATTTGCCTTGATTTGTTAATTCTCTTTCTTTGTTCATCAGAGGATGCAACGAAGAGCCTATAAACTATTCTAAAAGTGAGTCTACACACTTAAATACAATCATTAAAACATAAATTGTTTTCTTAATCTCCCCATTTCTTCAAACAGACTTTGTAAACTATTATAAGATTCATTGCTTCAAACAAACTTTGTTCTAACAATTTCCCCATTTTTTATGATGACAAACATCTATTTTTGTGAATAATTTTTCTTTTAAATAAAAAAAATAAAAAAGCAAAGTAAGTCTCCCTCTTAATAAGAGTATGTAAAAAATTGATATATGATATTTTGACAAGGGAGTCATGCTTTTAAGGAAAGGTTTCAAGACATGAAAAATCTGAAATTATATTCACAAAATATACTCCCCCATTTGTCATTAAACAAAAAGAGTAGAAATAAAGATAGGTAAATAAGTCATAACACAAAAGGAATATTTCCATTAAAAATAAGTGTTCAGAGGACAAAACAATTACAAAGCCAAAAGACACAAACAAAAAAATAGGTGAACTAGGGGTTTGGTTTGGTCTTGGTCGTTTGTTCCATAAACGTTTCATTTTAAGTATCCAATCTTTCAAAGTCCCCCTTCTTTACCAGGGGGTACACCTCCAAAGGATGTCACCAGAGGATACACCTCTAGAGGATATCAGAGGATGTCATCAAAGGCAAATATCAGAGGATATCATCAAAGGGAAGGAAAAATAACATCATCAGAGGATATCTTTCTTGGCCCAGATCAGAAGGAAGCAGAGTCCAGAAGGAGACCTAGTCCAGACCAGAAGGAAGCTTGTCAAAGGGAGACTTGTTCCAAACCAGAAGAAAACATAAGTCAGACTTGGTCCAGACTTAGTCCTGACCAGAAGATAGCATGGTCGTGAATATAAGACTCAGTCCAGATTTGGTCCAGACTTAATCCATACTTGGTCCAGACCAGAAGATAACTGGTCCAGAACAAAAGACTTGGTCCAAACCAGAAGATAGCTTGGTCCAGAACATAAAACTTGATCCAGACTTGGTCCAGCTCAGAAGATATAATTGTCCAGAACATAAGACTTAGTCCAGATTTAATCCAGACTTAGTCCATACTTGGTCCAGATTTAATCCAGACGTAGTCCAGACTTGGTCCAGATCAAAGGATAAATGTCCAGATTAAAATATCAATGGTCCAGATTAGAAGATCAATGGTTCGGATCAGAGCATCACATAAGACCACATGGCCCAGAATTGGTCGAGATCAGAGGATCACAACATGGTACAGATCAGATTACATGGTCCAGAGTTGGTCGAGATTAGAGGATCACATAATTGATACAGATCAGATCACATGGTCCAGAGTTGGTCGAGATCAGAAGATCATACAGTCCAGGATTTAAATCATGATGCAAATCAGTGAAGACTTGATTAAATTTGAAGAAGACTTGATTAAATTTTGATAGAAATTTGATCAAAGTATTAAGGGGATTTGATTCGAAAAAAATCACTGAAGACTTGAAGAAATTCGAATGCAATCTGAAGCTTAAAAAGATATGGTTTGAAATTAAAACAAACAAGATTGGTCAACAGAATTTTCAAGTGCAATCTGAAGCTAAAAAGAAACCATTTTAATTTAAGTGAAACGGGATTGGCCAACAGAATTTTCGAAGGAAATCTGAGCAAGATTTATTTCAAATTTAAGCTTGGACAAAGCCCTATCTACAGCTATAAAATGAGGCTTCAGACAGCAGCATCAAGCATAGAAAATACAAGAACTCAAGCTTCATATTCAACACAATCTGAGAGTTCAAAAGAGAGAATCACTTGAGTGCAAAAGTAATATTTTCTAAGTGTTTTCGAGAGAGAAATTTAGTGCAACAATCAGCTTTCTAGAAGCAACAAAAGTGTGCAAGAATCAGTGCAGCAATCAGCTTTCCATAAGCAAATTTGCAGAGTTCCAAACCTTGTAATCTAACCCAATAGTGGTGCAGATTCCTTCTTCAATCTGGGGTTATCAGATTGGTAGGAGAAGACTTGACTTGTAGACTCAAGGTGTTGTTTTTGTTCCTCAAAAGTCTGGGGTTGTCAGGCTGTTTGAGAAGACTGACTTGGAGGGTCAGGTGTTGTAATTCAAAGGTTTTGAATTAGTGGATTAAAGCCTTCAGGATGAAGGGACTGGATGTAGCCAAGTTAATGGTGAACCAGGATAAATTGTTGTGTTATTATGCTGTTATTTTACGCTGCTAAGTCTGATTAGTTATTCATCAAGTGAATCACATCAACATTCAACAAAACAGAAAAAAGATTGAAAGTTTGGCAAACACAATTCAACCCCCTATTCTCGTGTTTGCACCTATGGCAATGGGGCTTTTAGTGTCAGAGTCAATCGATCCCAAAGCAATAGCATTAGGCACTTCCAAGAGAGGGATCTACACCTATGGAATGATTGCAGAAAACTGTATTGGTGCCAAATGAGCAACCATTGGAATTTCTACAGGATAAGAGCTAAAGGGAGATACAGCTTCAATTGTAGTTCCTTTAGATGTACTAGTGATGACTCTTCATCATATGCATATTTTTCATTGTTTTTAGTCTTATTTATCTTCAATCATTAGTTAATTTAATGATTTATTTGATATATTTTGTTGATTCTAGTTCTTGGGTTTAATAAAATGTTTATGTTCTTATTTCGTTGATTAAGTAGAGATTTTTCGGAGTTTTGCGTCGTTTCTTTGTTTTTAGTGCAGTGCTGAATTCTGGTGAGAAATCAACATGACCTATGTGGAGTATTTCAGTGATATATGGAGTTGTAGATGTCCAATTGGAGTCAAACCAAGTGCAAATGAAAGCTAACATCCATAGCTACAACTTTCATGAAGACACTGGAGCCAAATTCGGACTCAATATAGTAGACATATGCAGTATACGTTAGAGTGAAGATGTTGTGCGCCTGAAGCGCAAAGCATGCACCTGAAGCGCATTTCTGCGCTGCTGATTCTGTTTAAATGCGCTTGAAACGCAAGGCATGCGCCTGGGGCGCGTGACGCGCTGCAGATTGCATAAAATTGAGTTTTTCTAATTTTTTTAAGGATCTTTTTGTCAATTGAGAAGTTTAGAGACTTGCTCCCTAGCAGAGAAGCTCAGAGACGGCTGTTCTACACCATTGAAGGAGTTTTATCAAGAATCATTCATGAATCTTTCTTGTAATTCTTCTTTGATCTCTATCTCTTTAATCTCTGTAATGAGTAACTAAATCCTATTTGTTAGGGATGAGTGAAACTAGATGAATACCTTAATTGTCTGATTTGATTCCTTGTTATATGAATATGTTTATTGAATTATTTTTCTCATCTCTGTGCTTAATGCTTTTTATTGCCTGATCAACATTAAAATGTTCTACGATTCGTAATTTGAAACGGGTGTGGACTTTATGAATGCTTGAGATGAGAAATTCATGAGATTGTAGTCTAGGGATAGATGCAGGTCATGAAACCAATTGAATTAGTTGCAGAGACAACAATTTAAAAAGAGAATTTTTGTACTGTAAAGCTTAATCCTAATTTTAAATCCACTAAGCAATTAGGGGTTATTTTGGGATTAAAGGTTCTGTCACTAAGACATTAGGGCAAGAATACTAAAGAAAATTCGGTAATAATTCAATAGAGGAATTCAGTAACTAGGACCAAATTAGAAACCAAGGGTGGACTCAAAGTGAAACTCATCCCTGACATTTTTCTCGTTATAAAAGTTCAATTTTATTACTGTTATTTTAAATCTTACCTCAATCAACTCGGAAACTTTTTGTTCAATTTCAGTAATTAAATATAATTCGATAGTAAAACGCAATCCTTGAGTTCGACACTCGGTACTACCGTTTTAATTATTACTTGCAACGATTCAGTACACTTGCTGAAATGCTATCAAGTTTTTGGCGCCGTTGCCGGGGATTGCCATATCACTATTGAGTTATAATTTATTTACTTAATTGGAATTTTTTGCTTTGCAATAAAATTTTTGTTTTCTTTTATTATTAATTTTGAAAAAAAAAAATTTTCTTTTATTTTCTATTTTTATTTTTTAAGCTTGCTAATGTCGTGTATTAGTAGTTTGTCTTTTCTTTGTTTGAGATAACTATTCGCTGTAGAGTATGGAAGATTGTAATGATGATATTCTACTACAATTATATGAAGAGTGTGATACTTGTCTTATATCTGCTATATTACGCATAATTGAGGGACAAATCTTGAGAGATACATTTGTAAAATATCACCCTCAAACGCGCCCTATTAGGTGTGACTTTTGCGGAGAAGGACATAGGAATGGAACTTGTTTTGATGACTATGTCGCACAACTAGAATATGAAGATACAAGAACTATCTACAGCTATAAAATGAGGCTTCAGGCAGCAGCATCAAGCATAGAAAATACAAGAACTCAAGCTTCAAATTCAACACAATCTGAGAGTTCAAAATAGAGAATCACTTGAGTGCAAAAGTAATATTTTCTAAGTGTTCTCGAGAGAGAAATTTAGTGCAACAATCAGCTTTCTAGAAGCAACAAAAGTTTGCAAGAATCAATGCAGCAATCAGCTTTCCATAAGCAAATTTGCAGAGTTCCAAACCTTGTAATCTAACCCAATAGTGGTGCAGATTCCTTCTTCAATCTGGGGTTATCAGATTGGTAGGAGAAGACTTGACTTGTAGACTCAAGGTGTTGTTTTCGTTCCTCAAAAGTCTGGGGTTGTCAGGCTATTTGAGAAGACTAACTTGGAGGGTCAGGTGTTGTAATTCAAAGGTTTTAAATTAGTGGATTAAAGCCTTCAGGATGAAGGGACTGGATGTAGCCAAGTTAATGGTGAACCAGGATAAATTGTTGTGTTCTTATGCTGTTATTTTACGCTGCTAAGTCTGATTAGTTATTCATCAAGTGAATCACATCAACATTCAACAAAACAGCAAAAAGATTCAAATTTTGGCAAACACAATTCAACCCCCTATTCTCGTGTTTGCACCTATGGCAATGGGGCTTTTAGTGTCAGAGTCAATCGATCCCAAAGCAGTAGCATTAGGCACTTCTAAGAGAGGGATCTACACCTATGGAATGATTGCCAAATGAGCAACCATTGGAATTTCTACAGGATAAGAGCTAGAGGGAGATACAGCTTCAATTGTAGTTCCTTTAGATGTACTAGCATTCATAACCTTGTCCCACTGAGTAGAGACTTCATTAGGGTCCAAGCTACTAGCATCCATACTTCTTATCTTGTTAATTTTAGTAGTAAAAGAAGTAATAAATGAGTCCATATTGGGAAATCTAGAGCATAGGGATGGAATGATACAAAGTCTAAGAGTATGGAAAGGTCAAGTTCAGGTGGAGGTTGGGTTGCGATAGAAGCAAGCGAGTCATCTTAAGATGTTTCAGAGACTAGTTCATTGACATCATGAACTGCTATCTCAGACTTTATGTGGATAGGATACACATGCAAATTTGAATTAGGGTCAGAAGTAGTAGTGGAAGAAAGGGGTGAGGTTTGACATTTGGTTTCTGTAGGGGTTTGAGGAGGGTTATTTTGAGAAATTGATAGTGTGGAGGTTGTGTTTGGTTGAGGTGAGGATGGAAATTCAATGTTTAGATGATATGGGTTTCTTTTGTAGTGAGATATTTCTATGTTCTCCTCCAAGGCTTCTAAAAAGGAATCGTCAGTGGTATTTGAGTCAAACGATACATTGATTGTGTTTGTAGTTTCCTAGTTTTATGGTGCAAAGTTAGGTAAAGGTTTAGAGGATGGTAAAGGTTCAGAGGGGGTCGTAGTTAAGGGTAAAGCAGATGGTTGGTTTGGTTTAGCAGATTCTGAGGTTTCATTACCACTAATACTATTACTATCAACAGAAGTATGAACAAACTCATCTTGATAATGTTGTTAATGATGAACACATAGGAAGACAAAAAGAACATACATTCATCCTTTATTTGCCCTCCAACTTCCTTTAAAGACTTGATGAGTGAAGTCCTTGTCAACACAACGATAATCAGTCTTGAGTAAGGGATAGTTTTGTTCTTCCCAAGTTTGGACTTGATGACACAGGACCTCATGTGTTCCAGAACAAGATTGGGAAGGTTATTCTTTACCTTCTGAGAGATGTTCCTCATCAATCCCTTATGATCTTTGCTGACATGATCAATAGCACCATCATTAGGCACCACACACGTAATCAAAATCTTAAAAAGAACCTTATATCTATGTTTTAGATAAAGATTTTGTGTAATCTATGGGGTCTTCACACAATTCCTTGTTGGTTTTAGTAGTGCCAACCCTTTGTTCATATCCATTTTCCATTACCATGCCTTCATCCAAACATCTTTTAATAACAACTAAGGTTTGTTGAGTGACCTTGATAGAAAGCCCTAAGATCACACTTGAAACTACACAATCTTAGTTTGCATCAGCAAACCTCCATAACTCATTAATTAGAACATCTAAAGTAGTGAGTTGGTCTAGGTTAAAGTAATAACACCATTAAAACTAGCAAAATCTTCGATAAAGTAGAACCCATTCACAACAAGGTTAGCAAAATCGACTTATGGTTCATGATGTAGAAGCCAAAGTGGCATGTGAAAAGTAGAACTTGAGACCATTATTGACTCAAAAAGAGTTTTAGGGAAGGATTTGAAAAAGGATTCTAGGTTTCAAAAGTGTGGGAAAATAATTGTGAAGGTGGTGAGTAAATGAGTGAAGGTTTTTGTGAAAACGAGTTTGAAAAGAAAGAAAGAGCAGTAACTACCACACATGCATTAAAAGACAAAAGACAACATGTGTCAAGATACCAACTAATCACACAATTTTCAAGAAAAAACTATTCATATAACACATAAGAAATAAGAAATTAAATTTTAATCAGCTAAAAGTAGAGGAGAACTCAATTTATCAAGGGCTAAGGAAAACTCAATTTATAGCCCGTGCTCAAAATAAAATAGAAAAAATTTTAATTCAAAATTCTATTTTTGTAGAACATAAGTGTTTAACCAATCAGTTAGTTTTGCTAGAGGCAGACTAAACTTGCTTTAAGAGGGAAAACATAGTTTTTTCTAATAAAAGGCATAAGCATATAGAGATTGCAACATCACTCATTCAGAAATTGAATATTTTTCTTTATAAAATTGAATCTGTCTTCAGCAAAGGGTTTTGTAAAAATATCTATCCGTTAATAATCAATGTCTATAAATTTAATGTCTAAAACACCCTTCTATACATATCCTATAATAAAGTGATGTTTAATCTCTATATGTTTTGTTCTAGAATGTAAAATAGGATTTTTGCTTAAACAAATGGTAGAAGTATTATCATAGAAGATAGGAATGTTACTCTCATTTATTCTGTAGTCTTCTAGTTGGTGTTTCATCCATAGCTATTGACTGCTACAACTGCCTGCTAAAACATATTCTACTTCTACAATAGATAGAGCAATTCTTCCTTGTCTTTCTTGACCAGAAGATTAGATTCTCACCAAGGAAGGTGCAAATTCCACCAGTGCTTTTTTTTCCTAGCTTATCTCTAGTATAGTCAGCATCACAAAATCCTATTAATTTGTACTCAAAGGATGCAGTGAAGTAGAGGACAGAACCAATCATCCATTTGTATACCTTTTGATCCACCTATTTACCTGATTCATCCTTCTAAAGAGAACATGTGGGATGCATAGGGGTAAGCATGGGTTTGTTTTTGAATTTGGCATATTCCTTGCTACTTATATATTGAGTAGCATAGTAATTTGCTTGAAAATTTCACAAATCTCTTGAATATATTTGAATAAAGGTATTCAATTGCAGTCTTATTGTTTTTGAATTTGGTCAATTCCTTGCTGCTTATATATTGAATTGCAGTCTTATTGTTTTTGAATTTGGCTAATTCCTTGCCGCTTATATATTGAGTAGAAGACTCAGTATGAAGAAGCATAATAATTTGCTTGAAAATTTCACAAACCTCTTGAATATCTTGAAGTTTGATAATGATCATATGATAAAGGGAGTGAATAGTATGTAATATTTTTCTTTCAGCCTTTGAAACTGCAGTGGCAATAGTGTTTGGTTTATTAGTGGCAATAGACAAAATTTTAACTCTTGTTAATATTGTAGAACTAATGAACATAACAATATACACACAAACAAAATTATATATAAAATTTGCTTTAAATGTAATGTATATAAATATCAAGTATGCTAAGTGCTAATCACTCAAATACTTTGAGTAACCTTTGTAAATCTTTGAAATTTCAACTAAATACTTTAGAAGTAATGTTAGTTCAATTAGAAGAACATATTTGTGTCAATGCAAATATTAAGTATGTTTTAATTATGTGTTTCATCCCTTGAATCTTCCTAAAACTTTCTTAGTAAGGTTATTGTTATTATTTTCAAAACAAAACCAAAGCAAGGTAATTAGTAAGGTTCAATTCCATTACTAAACCAAGATACTCTTTTTCTAAACATAATCAGTAAGGTAAAATGTGATTATTTTCAAAACACATTCTTCACATGGAAGTAAATCACTTAATTTTATTCAAATTATTTAATGATGTTAGAACCTCATCATGTATAGAAATAAAAATTTCAACATTTTCAAGGTAAAGAAAATTAAGATACAAATTTAAATAGATAAGTATTTGATAAGGCATATTGTTCTCAATTAATTCATCCATGTTGCAACAAGTAATATTACATTTAAATAGATGCTAGTAAAGTAACAAAATTGATTTACAAGGAAAGGGAGTTTGAATTGTAGATCTTCCTTTTTAGAATTTCCTAAAAAAACTTAAGACTTTAACTCAAGAATGATCTTGATTAAGAAAACAAAAAACGAAAAACGTTCTTGGTTAGTTAAAAATCAGAACAACAGTTTGTATTTTTAACTTTTAAATCAATCAGACTTAATAAAGAGATAAAGGATAAGAGATACCACACAAGGATATATCCTGGTTCACCAAACTTGGGCTACGTCCGGTCCTCACAATTGTGAGATTTTCAACTAAGTGTTTAACACAAGAACCTTATTGATTTTACAACACCTAGCTTAGATCAACCATGATCTTGTTACAAACTTTAATCAAATTCCACCCAGGAAGAGATTAATCAGGTCACCTATCAACCTTGATAGGATTTCTTACAATCTACCAAACTATACTAAACTCTTATAGTTTGAGTTTTACAATAATGATGAGATTGTTTTGTTAGAATCTGAGATGTCTCAACCCTTGTTTGAGATTCGATTCTTTACAAAGAATTCAGTATAAATGTAACAGAGTAATGAAAATTCATTAGACTAACTCTTTTTTGAGTAATGAGAGTTTCAAGTATGTGAATATGAATGATTTTATGAGACTTGTTAGCACTTGAACTTCTGCGTTTTCCTTGAGCATTGGCCTTCCTTTTATAAGCTTGAGAGCAGTTAATGGAGGTCAAGAGAGCCGTTGGAAGTGCTCTTGTCAGGCTTGACCAGAGCCAATATTTCTAATTAAAAATATTCCAGCTTTTGACTACTTTTAAGTTCTGTTTTGACTGAGCTAAAATCCTTTGTTCTTGGTTAGATTCTTTTGAGCCTAATGATCATTTAATACTTCAGATATGTGATGATGCCTTTAGCTTGAACTGGAGTCTTGATCCTTTAAAAAACAGATTTGAAAACATCATGAAGAGTTGTTTGCAGAAGGCTGTTCTGAAGCTACTGGAGATTGATGATCAATCTGGAATTTTAGCTTTTGAGTTTCATAGAGATTTATAATAAATCTGGATGATTTTCTGAACATACGGGAAACTGTCCTTATGCCTTGCATATTGTCAGGACGTTTATCAGTCTTGATAGTCAAACTGGAGACTGTTTAGTCTTGCTTGGACAGCTTGATTCATTGCCTTTTTCCTTTGTGATTCGAATGACTTTTTTTTATTATAATGGATCTTATCTGTTCCTTGTCAAGTACTTATAATACTAATGTAATTCCAGAAGCAATATCTTCATTTAATTAATGGAGATTGATTGATCTTGAAGCTCACTTGACCATATTTGAACCTGGAGAACATTATCCGTTTTCCAGATTTTGTCAAGAATGTTATCTGTTCTTGTCTTTTCAGATTTTTGCTTTATTATGCTGATTTGTTGACTTTGCTTGAATCCTATCTTTGAATTAATACACTCAAAAGCACAAGTTAAATTAACATAACATTTTATAATCATAATTAACGTTCTTAATTAACCTTTGTTTATTTTCATCAAAACATAAAAATGAGAGTTTGTCTTAACAGCTAGATCATGTCAAATTGAAGAACTTCATTTGTCATATAAAGTTTATATGCATATTGATACATATTCTAATAACTCAACTAACCATACACACAAAAAAACATTTATTTTGAACACATACATGATAATCTTGCACATTGGAACATGTCAAGTAATTAAGACAAGTGTAGATTAATCATTTTAAAAAATAAAATAAAAGTTAAGAAAGCCATGATATTGAGTATTGCTACTACCTAAAGAGTGATAGAAGAGTTATTGAGATTTAACACCAATGAAAAATGGGCTACTGTTTCTTTTTTTTTGTACTTTTCTATTTTTGGTTTCCTTGGAGTTTTTTTTTGTTCATTTTTGCTGCATTTTTTTTACCAACCCTTGATTTGGGTCTTTTAGAATATATTTTTTTAAGTTGATTTGTGTTGCAGCAACATGATTTGTATATGAAGTGAAATATGATGTACATTGGCTAATAATAACGTGATAGATAATATAGAGTATGTTTACATCTACATCAGATTCATTATTGTTTCTTATATAGTGTAATACATTAGTTTAGAGTTACTTACGTATATTGAAATAATTAATGCAAAAATAATGATTGGTAATGGAATTGGTTTTGACAATTAGTTTGTGTTTCGAGAACGTTATTTTCAATTTGAACTTTGAGTAATAACTTGTTTGAGGTTTGTATAGATATCCTATTTGATATGTAAAATTACATTATGTTAATCAGTTTCATCGCTCCTCCATTCTTTGTTTGTCCTTCAAAATATGGATGGCTACCACCCATATCGTAGTTGAGTATATGATAGACTTTATGTTCAATGAGGGGGCTTGAAACCAGCCTTCACAAAAGGTGTTGAAGAGTTTATAACGAAGGCAATAAGTTGAAATCAGTTTGTAAAAGATGGTGGCATCAGATATCCTTGTCATAATTGCATGTGTAGCGGTGTATTGTCTGCAAGTGAAGTCAAACTTCACTTGTATAGGTTTGGATTCCAAGCAAATTATTGGTATTGGACTGAACATGGTGAAGAAGCCCCACATATTGACCCAGAATGTAGTAGTGGATTTATTGATAACGATGATCCATTTACGTTAATGAAACATATGGTCAATAATGTATTTGGTCTTATGTATGGCTTCCAAAATATGGGTGATGAGGGCAACAAGGAAGAGATTTATGAAGAGCCCCTAAATGATGATGCTCAAGACTTTTATGATTTGTTAACTACTGCAAACAGACCCTTATGTGAGGGGGCTTCTGATTCAAAACTTTCAATATGCGTGAAACTTTTAGCTTGCAAATCAAATTGGAATGTTCCGCAGAAATGTCTTGATTTCTTTGCAAGCATGCTTGTAGATGTGTGTCCTTTTAAGGATTCACTTCCAAAATATTTTACCAAGCAAAAAAATTGGTGACCATGTTAGGATTGAAGTCTGAGAAAATTGATTGTTGTGTTAAAAGGTGCATGTTGTGTTGGAACCAAGTTGGTTCTAAGTACTTGGGATTTTGATGTTTACAAAAGCACTCCATGTAATCTTATTTTCAACCTTGAATTATTACATTAAATGCCACCAGAAAATGAAGTTTCCAGAGGCAGAAGATGAAGACACTAGAAAATGCATCTAGAAGGTACCAGAGGATGCATCCTAGAATTACCAGAGGATATCTTTGCTGGCCCAGATCAGAAGGAAGCAAAGTCAAAAGGAGTCCTGGACCAGACCAGAAGGAAGCCTGCTAGAGGGAGACTTGATCCAGACCAGAAGGAATCATAAGTCAGACTTAGTCCATAAGTTATTCTGACCAAAAGATTGCCTGGCAGTGAAATGATAAATAGCCCAGACTTGATCCAAACTTAATCAGAGGATAAGTTAATGGGTCCAGAACAAGAGAATCAATCCAGATTTGACCCAGACCAGAAGATAGCATGGTTCAGGGTATGAAACTAAGTCGAGACTAGAAGAAATGATCTCCAGATTTGATCTAGAACTGATCCAAAATAGAAGGTAAAATGTCCATACTAAAATATTATTTGTCCAGATTTAATTTCAGTTCAATCCAGACCAAGTCCAGAATTGGTCCAGATCAGAGGGAAGATATTCAGATCAATGGTCCAGATTTAAGCATATGGCCCAGTGTTGGCCGAGATCAGAAGATCAGACCATGGCCCAGTGTTGGCTGAAATCAGAAGGTCAGAATGTGTGGTCCAGCATTGGCCGAGATCAGAGGATCACAACAGATCAGTTTGCTAGACAAGGTTGGCCGAGATCAGAAGATCAGAAACTGTGGTCCAGGGTTGGCCGAAATCAGAGGATAAAAAAAGATCACTTAGTATGGTCCAAATGTGGACTAACGCAGAAGATCAAACGGTCCAAATTTAATCATGAGGATTAACTGTAGAGATTTAATTAAATTTGATTCAAAAATAAAGTGAAGTCTTGTGGAATTCAGAAGCTGTTGGCGGGAAGAAACAAAAGACATGATTGGCCAGTTATTTTTGAAAGCAAATCTAAAGCTAAAAAAGATATGTTTTTTATTTAAGTGAAGCCCGATTGGTCTAGATATTTTGCAAGAGAATCCAGCAAGATACAGCTCGAAATTAAGCGTGGAAGAGACCCTAATTCGCATCTATAAAAGGAGGCTCAAGGAAGAATACTTAGCCTCCCCAACATGTAATCTTATTTTGAACCTTGAATTATTACATTAAATGCCACCAGAAAATGATGTTTCCAGAGGCAGAAGATGAAGACACTAGAAAATGCATCGAGAAGGTACCAGAGGGTGCATCTTGGAATTACCAGAGGATATCTTTGCTGGCCCGGATCAGAAGGAAGCAAAGTCAGAAGGAGACCTGGACTAGACCAGAAGGAATCCTACCAGAGGGAGTTACTTTCAGTTCAATCCAGGCCCCGTCCAGAATTGGTCCAGATTAGAGGGAAAGTGTTCAGATCAATGGTCCAGATTTAAGCATTATGGCCCAGTGTTGGCCGAGATCAGAAGATCAGACCATATGGCCCAATGATGGACGAGATCAGAAGATCAGAATGTGTGGTCCAGTGTTTGCCGAAATCAGAGGATCACATCAGATCACTTAGTATGGTCCTGATGTGGACGAGAGCAGAAGATCAAACGGTCTAGATTGAATCATGATCAGTGGAGTCATGATTATATTTAATCAAAGTATTAAACGGATTCGATACAAAAATAAAGTGAAGTCTTGTGGAATTCAGAAGCTATTAGTGGGAAGAAAGATTTGTTCCAGAATTAATTAAAGTTAGGATTGGTCAAAGTTATTTTCGAATGCATATCTAGAGCTAAAAAGATATGTTTTTTTATTTAAGTGAAGCCCGATTGGCCAAGTTATGTTTGCAAGAGAATCCAGCAAGATACAGCTCGAATTTAAGCTTGGAAGAGACCCTAATTCACATCTATAAAAGGAGGCTCAAGACTGAAGACCCAGCATCGAAAATCACAAAAGAGTCATACACTTCCAAAAGCAAACACTCGAGGTTTCAGTGAGGCTAATTGTGAGTTTCAGCTTTCCATAAGCAAGCACTCGTGTTTTTCTTTTCCTTGTGTTAGATCTAAGTTGTTGAAGTAGATTCTACAATCTGAGGGAGTCAGAATGGGTAGCAGATTACTTAGCAATTAGATTCAAGGCGTTGTAATTCCTTCTACAATCTGGGGTTGTCAGATTGGTAGGAGAATACTTGACTTGAGAAGTCAAGGTGCTGTATTCCTCAAAAGTCTAGGATTGTTAGACTGTTTGAGAAGACTGACTTGGAGGGTCAGTAGTATTGTTGTAATTCAAGGTTTGAATTAGTGAAATCCTTCAAAGTGAAGGGACTGGACGTAGCCTCGTTAACAGTAAACCAATATAAAATTATGTGTTTTATTTTTACTTTATATCCGCTGCTAACTCTGTTTGATTCATACATCAGATTTTGTTATAAAACTGCAAAAACAGAAAAAGTATTCAAGTTAGTCAAACACAATTCAACCCCCCCTTCTCGTGTTTGCACCTTCAATATGTTCCTCGTTAGTCTGGGATAGGTAACCACAAATACATTCTAGTTAAGAGGATGTTCGATATGCCAATCACTCCTAGGTTAAAAAGATTGTATGCATCAATGGAAACTACTGCCCAAATGAGATGATATCAACATAATAGATCGAGTTCAGGCATTTTACGCCATCTGTTTGATGGGGAAGTTTGAACCATTTTGATGCAAGGTATTCAAACTTCACAAATGAACCAAGAAATGTAAGGCTTGGTTTATGTTCTAATGGCTTCATGCCATACATTCAGGCATCTTCATCCCCATATTCTTGTTGGCCTATTGTTGTGACCCCATATAATCTCCCGCCCAAAATGTGCATGAGTAAACCATTCATGTTTTTGACTTGTCTCATACGTGGACCATCTAACCCAAAAGCAAACATTGATTTGTATTTACAATCGTTAATAGACGAGGTTCAACAGTTGTGGAGTGATGGGGCTTTGACTTATGATATTTCAATGAAGCAAAACTTTGTAATGAAGGCAACCTTAATGTGGAAAATTAACGATTTTCCTGTTTATGGCATGCTATCTGGATGAAGTACTCAAGCTAAGTTGGCATGTCCGATGTGTATGGATGGAAGTAAGGCTTTTACCTTAAAATACAGTGGCAAAAATTCATGGTTCGATTGTCACCGTCGCTTCTTACCTCATAATCATACCTTTAGAAGAAGTAAAAAAGGGTTCACTAAAAATAGGGTTGTGAAGGATGAACCTCCTCCAATATTGACCGGTGAAGAAGTATGGGGTTTGTTTCACAATATTCCATGAGTGATAGATAATGTAGTTTCTAAATTGTTTGGATATCGAGTTAGCCATAATTGGACTAAACGAAGCATATTTTGGGATCTTCCATACCAGAAAGATAACTTATTAAGGCTTAATTTAGATGTCATGCACATAGAAAAAAAATTCTATGAAAATGTGTTTAACATTGTCATGAATGTTAAGAACAAGACTAAGGACAATGTAAAAGCAAGAATGGACTTGGCCATGATTTGCCAATGTAGCGACTTGGCGTTGGTTCCACATAACAATGGAAAATTGACAAAAACCTAAGACAAATTATTGCTTTACGTAAAATATGGTAAATAAAGTTTGTAAATGGATAAAGGAGCTTAAGATGTCAAATGGGTATGCTTCTAACTTGGCAAGATGTGCAGATGTTAATAGATGACAAATGAATGGGATGAAAAGCCACGATTGTCACGTATTTATAGTGCGTTTTCTTCCAGTTGTATTTAGTTCGTTGCTTGACCATGTGTTGAAATTTTAACAAATGGGTACAAATTTCACACAAAAGCTTGGTCTCAGGGTAAGAAAACCATAAATAGTGGAGTTTATGTGAAAGGGGTTACAAGAGGAGGGGAATATGATTTCTATGGAGTCATCCAACATATCTTCGAGTTGGAGTATTACAAATTGCCTCACAAGGTAGCCTTGTTTTATTGCCAATGGTTTGATCCTAGACAGGCAGAGGAACCAAATTTCATCCATAGTATGATATTGTAGATATCAAGATGAATCGGAAATATGATCTCTATTATCCCTTCATAATTGCACAAAAAGCAAGACAAGTGTATTATGTACCCTATCCTGAAATGCAAACTAACAAGCGTCATTGGTCTGCAATTATCAAAACAAAGCCTATGGGTCATGTAGAGGTGGACGTTGTCGATGAGGACATGCCATATCAAGATGAAGATATGGCACATGTTGAACAATTAACTGAAATTGAAGAAATGGTTGGCTTGCATGATGAAACACATAGCGATGAAGAAGTCAATGTAATGTTTGTTCCAAATATTCTAATTGATAACGATAGTGATATGGATGATGAAGATGGGAATGATTCTTCAATTCACGTTTGAATTTTTAGTCAGTATAATAATAATACATTGAAGGTGCAAACACTAGAAGGGGGGGTTGAATTATGTTTGACTTAACTTGAATACTTTTCCTGTTTTAATACTTTCAAAACAAAACTTGATGTATAATTAAAACAGAGTTAGCAGCGGATAAAAATAAAAATAAAAATAAAACTCACAGATTTTATACTGGTTCACCGTTAACGAGGCTACGTCCAGTCCCTTTGCCTTGAAGGATTTCACTAATTCAAACCTTGAATTACAACTGTGCTACTGGCCCTCCAAGTCAGTCTTCTCAAATAGTCTAACAATCCTAGACTTCTTTGAGGAAAAACAACTCCTGTCTTCAGCCAATCTGACACCCCAGATTGTAGAAGAATTCACAACACTATGAATCTAATTGCTAAGTACCTTGCTACCTCCTACTGACTCCCTCAGTTTGTAGACTCTACTTCAACAACTTAGATTTGACACAGTGGAAAGAAAATAACACGAGTACTTGCTTCTTGAAAGCTGAAACTCACAATTGACTTATATGAAAATTTGGGAGCGTTTGCTTTGGAAGTGTATGACTCTTGTTATTAATTCTCACTGTGTATATGAAACTCACACGAGTACCTAATTCTCACTTATATGAAACTCACAATTCTGTCCTTCTGATTTCGGCCAACACTGGGCCATGGTCTGATTTTCTGATCTGGACCATCACTGGACCAAATAATTAATTCTGAACCACTGATCTGGAAATCTTCCCTCTGATCTGGACTAATTCTGGACTTTGGTCTGGATTAAATTGAAATTAAATCTGGACAATAAATATTTCAGTCTGGGCATTTTACCTTTGATTTTAGATCAGGTCTGGATCATTCTGGAAATCATTTCTTCTTGTCTTGACTTAGTTTCATGCCCTGAATCATGCTCTCTTATTGTCTGGGTCATATCTGGATTGATTCTCTTGTTCTGGACTCAAAAACATACCTTCTGGTGAAGTCTAGAACAAGTCTTGACTGTGTAATTTTTCACTGCCAGGCCATCTTCTGGTCAGAATAACTTCTGGAATAAAATTGATATTTGATTCCTGTTTGTCTG
The DNA here is from genome assembly GCA_037974295.1 of Cicer cuneatum. Classification (NCBI taxonomy): domain Eukaryota; kingdom Viridiplantae; phylum Streptophyta; class Magnoliopsida; order Fabales; family Fabaceae; genus Cicer; species Cicer cuneatum. The sequence goes on from JBBPBO010000003.1 coordinate 22,558,557, forward strand.
GAACAACTCTCCTTCTGGCAGGCTTTCCATTGATATGATCCATGTTTCCTTCTGATTTTTCTTCATTCTGATCTGGGCCAGCAAAGATATCTTCTGGTGATATTTTTGACATTCCTGGATATCTTCTGGTCAATCCATAATTCATTTTTCTGGAATCCTTTGATCTCTGCTTTTGTTTCCTTCAGTTTCTGGGGCATTTAACTTAATAATTCAAAGTACAAAATAAGTTTACATTGAGTACATTTGTAAGCATCAAAATCCTAAGTACTTAGAACCAACTTGGTTCCAACAATCTTCCCTTTTTTGATGATGACAAAACCTTAACTTATTTTGCTAACCTATGACTCGAAGACTTTGAATTACTCCCCCTCAGACCAATCTCTCCCCCTAAGTCTGATACTCTCCTTTTCAAATCCTTCTTTGTTCTCTCTTTCTTTTCTTCTCTTCTCCTCTCTTTTTCAACTCCTTCTTTTTGCTCTCTTTCTTTTTCTCTCTTCACATTTCCTCTCCTTTTCAACTCCTTCTGTTTTCACTCTTTCTTTTTCTTTCTTTGTTTTTCTCTCCCTGTTTCCTCTCCTTTTCAACTCTTTCTTTTTTCTCTTTCTTTTTCTCTCCTTCTTTCTTTTTATCTCTCCTTTTGTACTTATTTCTTCTTTCTCTCTCTCCCCCCCTTTTTGTCATCAGCCAAAAAGTGGTCCTACTATTTTTGTATTTTTTGTTTTTCTCTGTACAAATTGCAGAAAGTAAAGACATAAATTAAAAGACAGAAAATAAAATAACATGAAATTTAAAAACTCCTAAGATGACTACTTGAGCTAGTCAGATATGGAGGTCATGCTGAGATGCTTCTTAATGAACTCGAACCTATCTTCTGGTAATGCCTTGGTGAAGATATCAGCCCATTGATGATCAGTGTCCAAAAACTGAATGCTTAAAGTTCCTTTTTGAACATAGTCCCTAATGAAATGGTGTTTTATTTCAATGTGTTTGGCTCTAGAGTGTAAGATAGGGTTCTTGGTTAGGTTTATGGCTGAAGTGTTATCACAGAACAAAGGGATATTGGTTTCAAAGATGTTGTAATCTTCAAGCTAATGTTTCATCCAGAGTAACTGTGAACTGCATCCTGCTGCTGATATATACTCAACTTCTGCTGTTGACATGGCAATGGTGCTTTGTCTTTTACTTGACCAAGAGATCAAGTTATCACCTAAGAATGTGCAGTTGCCACTGGTACTTTTCCTTTCCAACTTGTCTCCAGCATAGTTAGAATCACAAAAGCCTTTGAGTTTGTAGGTGGGGGTTTTCTTGTATAACAAGGTAAGGTTGATGGTTCCTTTGAGGTATCTTAGAATTCGTTTGACAGCAGTTAAATGGGATTCCCTAGGGTCAGCTTGAAAACGAGCACAGACACAAACACTAAACATAATGTCAGGTCTAGAAGCAGTTAAATATAGAAGGGATCCAATCATACCTCTGTATGTTTTCTGGTCTACCTTTTGACTGGTTTCATCTTTCTCAAGTGAGCAGGTTGGGTGCATGGGGGTGGCCATAGGCTTACAGTCACTCATCTTGAACTTTTTAAGAAGTTCTTTGGTGTATTTAGATTGGTGAATGAGTATACCTGTTTTACCTTGATGAATCTGAATTCCCAGGAAGAACTTAAGTTCTCCCATCATGCTCATTTGAAACTCCTTCTGCATTAGGTCAGAAAACTCTTTGCACAAAGTGCCATTAGTGGATCCAAATATGATATCATCAACATAGACTTGAATAATCAGAATATCATGTTTAATCGATTTCATAAATAGTGTATTATCAATCTGGCCTCTATTAAATTCATTCTTAAGCAGAAAGTTGCTAAGTCTGTCATATTATGCCCTTGGTGCTTGTTTTAAACCATATAAAGACTTTTTAAGTTTGAAAACATGGTCTGGAAAATCAGAATTTTCAAAACCAGGGGGCTGTTTCACATAGACTTCCTCACTTATGTAGCCATTTAAGAATGCACTTTTAACATCCATTTGATACAGCATTATATCATGATAAGCAGCAAATGATAAAAGAATTTTAATTGCTTCTAACCTGGCCACTGGAACAAAAGTCTCAGTGTAATCTATACCTTCCTCTTGACTGTATCCTTGAGCTACAACTTCCCCCTTTTCATTGAATTTGTTTCTGAACACCTACTTGGTTCCAATAATGTTTTTGTTTGGTCTGGATACCAGATCCCAAACATCATTCCTTTGGAATTCATTCAGCTCATCTTGCATAGCACGTATCCAACCTTCCACTGCCAAAACTTCATCAATATTTCTTGGTTCGCATCAGCTTCTGGTTCTGTAACAGCTTCTGATTCTGATAAATCAGCTTCTGGTTCTGATAAATCAGCTTCTGGTGAATCTGTAACAGCTTCATATTCTGGTAAATATCCAGATTTCTCTTCTGACTTATCTTGGCTGTTTCTGACTTGATCAGATTTATATTTTGAAGATTTGTCATGTGTTGCTGACTTGCTTGTATCCTATACCTTTCCAGGTACTTCTGTTTCTTCTGCTTCTGCTTCTGCTCCCTTTTGGTTCTGGTGAACCTGCACTATTTTATCTTGCTTTGATTTGTCAAGATCAAGTAGTTTGTCATTTTACATAATGCAAATCAAATAAGTTAAAATTTAACTCAATACAACCAAACCATTCGTTCTGCTTCTGCTTCTGCTTCTGCTCCGTTTGGTTCTGATGAACCTATAGTATCTTTATCTTGCTTTGATTTGTCAAGCAGTTTTTGTCATATACCATAATATAAATCAATTAATTTCAAAATGAACTTAGTACAGCCAAACCATTAATTCTGCTTCTAGTTGTTTCTGTTTTTTTTTAAACCACTGGAATGCTGTTTCTTCTGAGTGTTCAATTCGTGTGAATCACCTGGTTCCTCTGATGTTATGAAAACCTGCAGAATACTTATCTAGCTTTGATTTGTTAAGATCAAGCTTCTTGTTATCATAGTAAATATTAAATAATAATAGTATTTACAGCAAGATGTAGCCTCAGGTTTACTCTGAAAATTCTCTTGCTTCTGATTTTCAGATTTCTAATCTATATGTTCTGAGATTACATGGTTTGGATGAGGGAATTTGAATTCCCTTCCAGGTTTGTAGTCTTGATGAATCTCACTGGAGAGTTTGAAGAACTCTCTTGATTCTGATTCTTTAATTTCTGTTTTGGCTCACACACCATATTCCTTTGGTGATTCTGGAACTTATGGTGATTCTGATAATCATACTTATTTTGATAATTAAAGTAGTTCTGATGATCATACCTCAACCTTTGATATTGATACATGTTTAGGTTCTGGTTCTGGTATTGATTCTGATTCTGGTATTGATTCTGATTCTGGTTCCAGTGTTGATTCTGGTTCCAGTGTTGGTTCTGGTTCCAGTTCCTGTACCTCTGATACTGGTTCCAGTTTTGGTTCTGGTTCCAGTTTCTGTGCTTCTGGTACTGGTTCCAGTTCTGGTTCTGGTTCTAGTTCCTGTTCCACTGATACTGGTTCCAGTTCTGATTCTGGTTCCAGTTCTTGTGCTGATTCGAGTGATATCTATGATATTTCCTGTTCCTCCTATAATTCTGGTTCTAGTTCTGATAGGTATTGTGTTGACCAGTTCTTCTTCTACCAGAGTCACTTTGTTTCTGTTTGGTAGATGTTGGAACATAAACCTTCTTCTGCTTGTGCGTTGCCAACATCCATTGTCCAGGCACCATTGTTGGTGTCTCCTTCTGGTTGCTCAGAATATCTGCAACATAGACAATTTGATCTTTTGGTACCCAGAACTGATTGGGTCCAGGTTTGTTAGTTGTAACAGCTCTCTGATCTTGTTCAGATTTTACCATTGGACAAGATAATTCATAGTGACCTTTCTTGGCACAAATACTACATAAAACATCAGAATGAACAGCTTTATTTTCAGTAATTGTTTCTGTAAAACCAAGACCTCTTTTTCAAGAATTACTGTTTCCATAAATCATAGATGCATTTTTACTTCTTTCCATTCCATTGGAAATAAAGTTTTGAAAAACTTGCTCCTGCATATCAGATTTACAAATAGTTTCAGAAGTGGAACAATTATTACTTTTCAGAGTTTGGTTTTCAGATTTGAGTCTTGCAACATCTGTTTTAAAATTTTTGTTTTCAGTTGCATACTCAGAATTTCGATTCTTTAAAACTTGGACTTCTTTGGTTAGATTTTCCTTATCTTCCCTAAGAGTTTTCAGTTTTAAAGACCTTTTATTGTTTGCATTTAACAAGTCTTTTAAAGTCTCAATTAATTTAGATTTAGACAGATCAGAAAATACCTCATTCTCTTCATCTTCTGATTCTGTTCCAGAGCCTGAGCTATATTCAGAACTTAAGTTGGTATGAGCCATCAGAGACAGAATTGTTTCCTCTGATGTGCTTCCAGATTTGCCAGAATGATTGCTTCGATCATTCTTCCTTCTGACTGTTTTCCTTTTGGAATTCGTGCCTTTATTAGGTCCAGAAGCAGACTTGATGTGAGCTATCTTTGTTGTTTCTGCCTCTTCTTCGTCAGAAGATTCTTCCTCTGATTCTGATACATCCCAGGCAGCCATCAGACCTTTCTTTCTGTATCTGGAACTCTTCTTGTGTTGTTTTCCTTTTTCCAGATTTGGACATTCTGACTTTATATGTCTAGGTTCATTGCATCCATAACAGATGATGTTCTTCTTGTCAGATTCTTCCTTGCTGTTATGTTTCTTCTGGGAACCTCTCCTCTTTCTGTTTTCCCAGATCTTAACCATCTTTTTGGTTAAGTAAGCCATATCATCACATTCACTATCACTATCCTCTGATTCTGATTCTGCCTTTGCAGCTTTCTTCTGTTTCGATTTCAGAGCCAGATTCTTCTTCTTCTTAGGTTCATCTTCTTCCAGTTCTATTTCATGAGACCTGAGTGAGCTGATCAGATCTTCCAACCTCAAGGTACTCAGATCCTTAACTTCCTGAATTGCAGTAACCTTTGGTCTCCACCTTTTTGGTAGACTTCTCAGAATTTTCCAGACATGATCTTCAGTGGTATAGCTTTTGTTTAATACTTTCAGTCCTGATACCAAAGTCTGGAATCTGCAGAACATTGTATCAATGTCTTCATCCTCTTCCATCTTGAACAGCTCATACTTTCTGACCAATATGTTAGCCTTTGTTTGTTGAACCTGCTTGGTTCCTTCATAGGTCCGAACCAAACTATCGAATATACTCTTTGCTGTTTCTTTATTTCTGCATCTATCAAATTCCTTGAATGTGATTGCACTGACCATGATGGTTCTGGACTTCTGATGAAGTCTGTGTAGTCTAATCTGATCTGGTTTCATATCATCCAAGTCTAGTTTCTTAGTTGGATCTTCTGGATTAGTAGGTGCAGTGTATCCTCTGACTATCATCTTCCATAATTCAGGATCTTGAGATATGACAAAACTTCTCAGTCTATCCTTCCAATACTCAAACCATTCTCCATCAAATATTGGTGGTCTGTTGATGTTGCCTCCCAATTCTTCTGACATATTGAACCCCTTAGACCTTTCCTCAAACACTGTTAAGTGCTCAGCCTTGAGACCGACCTCTGATGCCAATTGAAGGTGCAAACACGAGAAGGGGGGATTGAATTGTGTTTGACTTAACTTGAATACTTTTCCTGTTTCAATACTTTCAAAACAAAACTTGATGTATAATTAAAACAGAGTTAGCAGCGGATAAAAATAAAAATAAAACTCATAGATTTTATACTGGTTCACCGTTAACGAGGCTACGTCCAGTCCCTTCGCCTTGAAGGATTTCACTAATTCAAACCTTGAATTACAACCGTGCTACTGACCCTCCAAGTCAGTCTTCTCAAATAGTCTAACAATCCTAGACTTCTTTGAGGAAAAACAACTCCTGTCTTCAGCCAATCTGACACCCCAGATTGTAGAAGAATTCACAACACTATGAATCTAATTGCTAAGTACCTTGCTACCTCCTACTGACTCCCTTAGTTTGTAGAATCTACTTCAACAACTTAGATTTGACACAGTGGAAAGAAAATAACACGAGTACTTGCTTCTTGAAAGCTGAAACTCACAATTGACTTATATGAAAATTTGGGAGCGTTTGCTTTGGAAGTGTATGACTCTTTTGTGATTTTCGATTACTAAGTATTCTGCCTTGAGCCTCCTTTTATAGATGCAGATTTGAGCCTCTTCCAATGCTTAAATTCGAGCTGAATCTTGCTGGATTCTCTGTAAAAATAACTTGACCAATTGGGCTTCATATAAATAAAAAACATATCTTCAGATTTCCTTTCAAAATAACTGGCCAATTAAATCTATGGTTCCTTCCCGCCACAGCTCCTGAATTCCACAACACCTCAATTTATTTTTGTAATAAATCTTTTTAATCCTTTGATCAAAATAAATTAAATTGTCCACCGTATAAATTTCCTGATTAAATCTGGACCATTGGATCTTCATGTGCTAGTTCACATCTGGACCATACTGATTGTTATGCTGTGATCCTCTGATTTCGACCATTCCTGGACCACACTTCCTAACCCTCTGATCTTCTGATTTTGGCCATCTTGGATGCGCACCTGATATGCTATAATCCTCTAAATTCGGCCTTTGCTGGACTATACATTATGTCCTTGTGATTTCGGCCAACACTGGGCCATGGTCTGATTTTCTGATATGGACCATCACTAGACCAAATAATTAATTCTGAACCACTGATCTGGAAATCTTCCCTCTGATCTGGACTAATTTTGAACTTTGGTCTGGATTAAATTGAAATAAATCTGGACAATAAATATTTCAGTCTGGGCATTTTATCTTTGAATTTAGATCAGGTCTGGATCATTCTGGAAATCATTTCTTCTTGTCTTGACTTAGTTTCATGCCCTAAATCATGCTCTCTTATTGTCTGGGTCATATCTAGATTGATTCTCTTGTTTTGGACTCATAAACATACCTTCTGGTCAAGTCTAGAACAAGTCTGGACTGTGTAATTTTTCACTGCCAAGCCATCTTCTGGTCAGAATAACTTCTGGAATAAAATTGATATTTGATTCCTGTTTGTCTGGAACAACTCTCCTTCTGGCAGGCTTTCCATTGATATGATCCATGTTTCCTTCTGATTTTTCTTCATTCTAATCTGGGCCAGCAAAGATATCTTCTGGTGATATTTTTGACATTCCTGGATATCTTCTGGTCAATCCAGAATTCATTTTTCTAGAATCCTTTGATCTCTGCTTCTGTTTCCTTCAGTTTCTGGGGCATTTAACTTAATAATTCAAAGTACAAATTAAGTTTACAGTGAGTACATTTGTAAGCATCAAAATCCTAAGTACTTAGAACCAACTTGGTTCCAACATACATTGTTTGTATAAATCTTCGTATTCTACCTTTTTCTATATATTAGTTTTAGATTTGGGTTCTTTAATATTGTAGAGTTGATAATCTTGTATACATCTTGAATTGTGTTTACTATTGTGTGTGCTAATTGTTTTTATTCATCTTATGTTTTATAGATGACTCCAAAAGAAAAGATTATACTCTAGCTTCTTTTGAAGAAAAATTGCATGATTTTACTGCATAAGGTAACTCAAGCGACTCAACAGGTACAAGCAACAATTGATGAATTGCCACTAGATGCCAATGCCACTACACCAACCTCACAATATGTGCGGCATCCCACCAAGCAACATGTTAAGCCTCCACCCCTACCAAATAAGTTGTATCAATCTGAACCAATTATAGTGATGATGCCCACACTGGTTTTTGTCCTAGAAGACAACATTTCCTCGACTGTTGATCATTCCCCGTCACAACCATTAACATCTATTGCCTCACGACATACTTCAATTTCCGCTAATCCACCACCTTCAGTACCTGTTGCTACTGGTAATAAGACTAAAGGGTCTTGATGCTCCAATTCAATTAATGGGCTTGTGCCTGATGGGAGAACAATGATATGGTCGGGTGGTCGAGGGTATGTAACTGATTCCGATTAACTTTCCATTACTACATGAGGTTTAGGGTTCGTTTCAAGTTTATTTTTTTAATTTTATGTTGTTTTAAAATTGTTTGTTGGTGGTTACCGTGTAGGGTGGCCTCGAGGGCCCTCACCTCATTCATTACATCACAATATGTTGATTTGTATCCTAGCTAGGGAGCAATCTCAAAATTAACTTTGGAACGTTGGTTCAATAAATTTGGTGTAAGATTATGTTATATATCTAGTTAATGAGTTCAACTATTGTGTGGATACTAATTAATACATTATAACTTATTTGTAATGTAATGTTGCGGGAGAAAGTTGCTTGGTTGTCTAAGCACAATTTTGAGATTAAGAATATCTTCAATACAAAAGGATCAATGCCTCTTTTTGATATGTTGATGCAAGTGAGAAAGAAGCACAAGTGTCCAACTTGGATGGGCGAAACTGTTTGGAATGATCTTGAGAAGATATGGATGGATTCTTCATATAAGGAGATATCAAATCGAGCTAAGAAAAATCGTGCTTCTTCTAAAGGAAGAGGTGTCCATACTGGTGGATCTATATTCATTGTTGAACGTACCATTCGGATAGTATGCTTTCTATGTCAAAGTATTCACTATATAACCATTTAATGTTTGGCTCAAGGACATGCCTAATATTTGCTACTTTTATTGTGTTGTTGTGTTGCTGTTTCAAAATGCATAGAGCTATTTTGCTGTTTTCCTTTGCTGGTGAAATATGGCTCTCATCTTATTCATGATTCTGCTGTTTTTTATTTTTGTAAGGCTGAATAGTTAGGTAGAGACCCCACATTGGATGAGGTCTTTTAAAAACTCACACTAAGAAAAATGACAACTCTTGGGTTGATGAAAGAGCCAAAAAAACATATGTAAGAAATATTAAATCATTCATTCTTTCATTTGTATTTTTTGTAAAAGTAATTTGATTATGTTACATTATTTTCTATTTGAGCAGGAAACGTTTCAAGGTAAGTTGCAGCAAGCCTCCAAAGGTAGGGAAACATCTAGTAGTTGTAGCCAAGTGGTTAATACGAAAGCTCTCTTAAACACGTGGGTCCAATCTGTTGGGGGAGAGAATAAAGGGCGTATCTATGGTGCTAGAGATAGATCCTCGCTCTATAGACCAGGTGTCGCAAGTCTAGTCCCATATTCTCGTCCATCTAGAGGTTGCACCAATGTCTTGTCTCAACATTCTAACGAGATAGCTCCACAGATAGCAGCATTTGAGGAGCGAGCAAAAGCGGCAGAACATGAGGCACGAGAAGCGCGAGATGAGATATGGAAAGGAGAGCAACGTCGACAAGAGGAAGTTCAACAAACATAGCAGTGCACTACAAAGCTCTAGATGCAGCTAGCAGCATTGACAAAAAGTGTTGCTTCCATATAGGCTGAGTCCTCCCGTCGTTGCGTCATGCAAATTATGACGAGGATGAGTTTAATGATGATGACGGCGAGGAGTAATACTGATTTCAGTGTCAATTTCATTTAGTAGTTATGACTACATATTTTGCGTAAACTTGTAGGCACTATCTATATATATTCTTACAATAGTGTCATTATGTGTATTTTGAAACTTATGGTATTGACCTTGTGCTTATCTTGAGAATTATGGTAGTGTAAATTGTCCTTATTTTGAGACTTGTGGTAGTCACAGTGTGTATTTTGAAAACACTATGACGAGGATGAGTCTAGATTATGAAGAGGATGAGTCTAACGATGATGATGGAAAGGAGTAATACTGATTTCAATGTCAATTTCATTTAGTAGTTATGACTACATAATTTGCGTAAACTTGTAGGCACTATCTATATATATTTTCTTACAATAGTGTTGTTATGTGTATTTTGAAACTTATGGTAGTGACAATGTACTTATCTTGAGAATTATGATAGTGTAAGTTGTCCTTATTTTGAGACTTGTGGTAGTCACGGTGTATATTTTGAAAACACTATTTACATAAAACTTTACTTTGTTTTGAGAATGATGTTTTAATATGCTTACAATTTATTTTAAAAATACAGCAAATAATAAAAAATAAAATAGAATGAAAATTATTTTTCAATTACCCACGAAAATTTCATGAGTAAACGATAACTTACCCAGGAACATGTCATGGATAAAATTATAAATATCAAATAGAAAATAGTAGAACTTTTCACGGATTGTCCGTTGGTAATGTTACTTGTGACTTTTCTGTGGATAAAATCTATGAGTAACTTTACCCACGGAAACTCGGTGAGTCATACAACCCACATACATTCCTTAAGTAAGTGTATCCCACAGCTTGTCCGTCAGTAAATCCTACGAAGAGATTAGCTACGAATCTGTGTTCATGGGTAATCCATGAGTAATTTTATGTTACCTACGGAATTCATGTGTGTAAAGATAAAATCTGTCATAGGTAACAACAATTTTTTTTGTAGTGAATAAACACAATTATTTAGAAAATAATTAGTTGTGTTTTTTTTAATGATAAAATATTTTCATTTGTTAAAATACCCATATTATTAGTAGTTGTGAAATAATATCTGAGTTGAAAAAAAATAAATAAAAATATATTAATAAAAATATTAATTCTCCATTAGTAATATTAAAAAGCATGTAATTTGAAATTTATTACTATTATAATCTAACCAAAACCTATCAAACAGTAGAAACCTTTGTGCACCAACATTGTTATTAACCTGGATATTACCAACATTGTTATTAACATGAACCATATCCATTTTGAACAACCTTATTCCATATCATATACTTCATGAATTGTTGAACCTAAAAGGCATGGTTTTTTCTTTAATTAATCTAGACTTGAACCATATCCATTTTGAACAACCTTATTCCATATCATATATTAATTTACATTATCTTTAATTAATAATTTTTTTTTAGTTAGATAATTATCACCAAGCCATTTTCAATTCTGATTATCAAAAAAGGAACTCGGGAAATTATATTGCTAGCAACAACAAACTATTGCTTATATTCCAGTCTCAAATAATGGCTTATCTAGGAAGATTAATCTTATAATTCCAAAACAATATATGATAATGGGAGAATACACATATTTGAGAACTATTTGCACTTAGCCCAAATGAATGCTTGAGAACTATTTGTGCATGCTTGCCTATACATAGCCAACTAACCATAGGAGTAGTGGTTAAACTTATCAAGGTTTATCTTTAGTATACACAGATACACCTTAAAATAAGCAAGCATGCACTGCCTATTATAAATTTTAGACATGATTATGTTTGAACAATTCATTATCAACTTGCCAAGTAATTATGAAAACGTTTTTCCCAATGTAAGCTAGCTATTGGTGGTTTAATATATCTCCATGCCAGCTTCACGCCTGCCAATAAGATTAAGTCAATGATGTTTAGTATGGTTAAGCAAGCATGATAAGTAAAAATCACAAGCATAGTTACATAGATCATTAATGATATTTTCATTTAAATCTATAGTTAGTATAATCATGCAGCACATGCTTGCTTATTGAAATGTTTATATGAGAATTATTGATGTCAGAATTACCCCTAAGCATACATAGGTTTATCTTTCCAAAATCAAATGAAAAAAGTTAGACACCTATCACCAATGCAATCCATTTGCTTAGATTTTTTTACGACAGTGATAATTTCCAATGCCAAATTGGAGTATTATAATCATGACATTTTACATGGTTATAGGTGTCATTATTCTAGCTCAAGTTTTTGAGGTCAGTATAACTCCGTTGGTACTAATGTCAACATGTTAAAATAAAAAATGAATACCAAATAGTGTGTATTGTTAATATTTATTGTTACTATTAATAACTATATGTAGTCAGTTATTCCCGGTGAAGAAAAAATTTATTTGAGTTTTGATACTTCGGGCGTGTTCAGCAAATTCAGAAACTGACCGAGAATATACCTGAATTTTTTAATACAATTAATGTTTCTAAACTTCTAAATCATTTATTGAAACTAAAGGTTGGAGTATCAATTATATTGTTGAGAAATATAGATCAAATTTTCAGATTATACAAAGGAACTTGACTAATCATCACAAGAATGAGCAAATATGTTCTTAAAGAGAATATTTATATACCTAGACCGTCACGCCATGTTTTAATTTTAGAATTTCTTTCAAATTTTAATGGAGATAATTTCCTTTAATGATCTCATTTTCAACTACTATCACAAAAATCAAAGAAAATCTTTGAAGCACCTTGAAGTTTATCTACTAAAACAAGTGTTCTCACATCGACAACTTTATATTAAAATTTATTACCTCCGATGTAGTTTATTAAGAAATATTTAAAAATATTAAATAGAATTTTTCACAATTTGTGATTATTTCATATGCTTGTTTTTTTGTTTTACTTGTGACGGCACATAGATTTGAAAATTGAAAAGTGATTTTTTTTGGAACAATTATTTTTTATAACAATAGAAGTATTATTTAGAAATAATGATGTATATTTATATGTAACGTAGTAGATGAATATTAATTTTTTTTAATAAAATAAAGTATAAATTTGTTTAAATTTGGGTCAAGTATTTTTTAGACGGTTTAAATTAATTTCAAACAAAGGTTATGACTTGCAATGTTGTGTTTAAATATATATTTGATAAACTAAAATAAAAACTTAGGTTCTAAATAAAATCCTTATCATCTTATGTATCAATCATAGACTTTTGTCTTATATTTGGTTTGTTCAATAAGTTATAATTAATTTATTATAATTTTTTTGGAGCAAAAATAAAAATGTAAACGTTGAGTATTTGTTTCCCACAATTTTCATACAATAATTACTCTTCAACTATTATCACTTCCAACACATTGTCCTTTATCACAGCTTAAACTTCAAATTAGTTATTTTTTTTTTAATTTTGACATTGAATAATGAAATTCTTCAAAAAAAATATATATAAACTTTCAAACATTTTTTTACAAGGTAAATAGTATCACATAATCACTTAGCACGCCACGTTAATTCAAAAATATCCATCAAATTTAACAACTCAAAATCATAATATTAGACAACAAAATTCCTTTGAAATACTCGTATATAAGTTTAGTAATAAATGTCAATATAGTCTCAATCTGATGTCACTATCAGAGCGGAAATTCCCAAAATAAAAAGACGTTAACAAAAGGCATATATTAAAAGTCTTCAAGATAAGACGATTTCCAACACTATAAGAGTATTAGTCATCATTTGTAGCTTGCAGCTTGTCTGCGTCCATTGCAAATGCCAAACACAAACAACGAAGAGTGAGTTTAAAAATCATATAACAGTATAAGATAAACTAGGAGAACACGCAAAAAATCAAATTAGCACAAGTATGAGAGATATTCAAGAACATAATTGAAGGTGCAAACACGAGAAGGAGGAGTTGAATTGTGTTTGCCAAAGTTGAATTCTTTTTGCTGATTTGTTGAAAGTTGATATAAATTATTTGGGGCAGAAACAATCAGACTCAGCAGCAACAGATAATAACAGCATAAGTATTTGAACACAAAGATTTATCCTGATTCACCATTAACTTGGCTACATCCAGTCCCTTCATTCAGAAGGCTTTAATCCACTAATTCAAACACTTTGAATTACACAGCACCTGACCCTCCAAGCCAGTCTTCCCAAATAGCCTAACAACCCCAGACTTTTGAGTAACAACAACACCTTGACCCTACAAGCCAAGTCTTCTCCTACCAATCTGACAACCCCAGATTGAAGAAGGAACTTACACCACCTTGACCCTACAAGCCAAGTCTTCTCCTTGACCCAAGCTTAATTTCGAATTGTATCTTGCTCAGATTCCTTTTGAAAATTCTTCAACCCGATTATGTTTTTTTTTAGTTTTGAACCAAATCTTCTTCAAATTGAAATTAAATCTTTTTCAGACTTTGATCAAATCTCCTTCAAATTTCCATCAAGTGTTCTTCGAATTTTGAATCAAATCTTCTACGAATCTGAATCAAGTCTTCTATGAATCTGGACCAATGTCTTCTTCGAATCTGGACCGTGTCTTCTTCTGACACTACAAGAAAAAAAAAATTTGCGGCGGTTTTGAAGGCTGTTTGCGGTGGTTACAACCGCCTCAAATGGAAGATCGCGACGGTTCGTCAACTGTCGCAGATTCGTGTGTCGCCAGGCATTTTTGCAACGGTTCTGAAAACCTTCGTTTCAACCTTCGCCAACTTTGGACAGTTCCTAACCGCCCCAATTTACCTTTTCTTGCGACGGTTCGAACGTCGCAAAACACATTCAAAATTTTTTTTGAAGCATTGCGATAGTTATCAATCGTCGCAATCCTAATAATTTAAATTAAAAAATTATTATACAATTTTTCCTGATTTTTTATTAATTAAAATAAAAAATATTTATAAATTAATATCATCCTCATAATTTAAATACACAATTAAATAACTATTGTAGCTAAATTCAATTTATATCATTTTTTCAAAATAAATAACACCAATTCATACATTGAACTTAACTAAAATAATAAATAAAGTAGTTTAAATATTCAAAACATTAGTGGAGTGGCTAAACATTCAAAACAACTCCATGAAACATAAAAGTTCATCAAAATATCTAATCAGTCCCTAATGATGTTGCTTCACGATCATCAGGTTGGTGGCTAGAAACAGATGAACGTCTACCATCTATTAGCGATTCTATGTCTGTTGCCTGGAAAAAAAATTACAATAACTTCAATGAATCTTGTTAAACATTGTCAAATACTAATTAACTAAATTTCTCATATAGCAAACATTAATAATACTAATAATAATAGTAAAACATTGTAACGTCGTCACTTGAAAATAGTCTATCAATATTTGTGACTGCACACCAAACCACATTTCTTGCAGTATCAACAGTGTTGCGAACAGTTCTCATAATGATAGCTGCTGCACGTGCATCAAGTCCAGATGTAGGCTCGTCCATAAAAATAATGGAAGGGTTTGCTACAAGCTCCACAACAATTGTTAATCTCTTTCTTTGCTCTGTTGATAAGCCAGAACTACCCGGCATACCAACCAAAGCGTGTCTCAGAATCAAGCTCAACTAGTTTCATTACTTGTTCAACAAATTCCTGTAAAATATTTCAACGAGTTAAAGTTTGTAAAATTCAATAATCAATACAATCAAATATACAATGCATTGCAAAGCAAGTTACACGTCTTTTATCAACACTCATTTCCTTTGGAAGGCGAAGAGATGCAGAAAACCATAGTGATTCCTCAATTGTTACTTGAGGAGAATGTATATCATTTTGTTCAACATATCCTGATATTCTGGCAAATGTCTGTTGCTCTTTTGGGTAACCTGATATTTTGATATCCCCTTTAATAAACTCTCCGGTTTTCCTGCCAGCAAGTACATCCATTAGTGTGGTCTTCCCGGCCCCACTAGACCCCACTAATGCTGTAAGGACACCAGGTGAGAAAACTCTGCTCACATCTATTAAGAGTCGCAACTTTGATTCGACTATGCCTTGCTTTTTTATTGCCTGTACAAAAAATCCTTTAGAATAAGTTAATGGGAAAGATATCTCCTAATTTTTCTGGTGCGTATGTCATTTCAAATATAGACAGTATTTTATAGAATTAGAAATTATAACCTTCGGCATATCAACATAATAATTGACATTATGGAATGTCATTGTCAACGGTTCAAATGGAAGAATCATTCCCTTCGCATTGCTGTTTTCTCTTGCAGACCTGGAATTGGTACTAACTTCAAAGCCAACTCATGTATCGGGTGACATTTTTGGTCAACACATTATCCATCTTTAAATATGTATGGTCCAATAAAGTGAATTAGATAATTGATATTTATTCATGCTAATTATGGCTAGCTCATTACCATCTCCAGTAGAACTCTTTTATGAGCCATCATCAATAACTGCCCGTGCCTTTCGAAGTGCTATATTAAAAATAAGAAAAAAAAGGATAATATTATCATAAGGATATATAACATAATACAAAAATGTATGACTAGAAATTCATTGCCCATAGAAAATGATAATTATATATTAGGAGAGAGTGCATGTTCTAAAATGGAAAAAACAGGAAAATATTATTCATAACTTACGATCCAAATAGGCCAAGGCCATAGTGACCATGGCATTGAATAAAATTGCATAGACTATTAAAATTGTAACACCAGCCCAATACCAGTAACCATCAACTAGTAGGCTATGTGAACGGAGGATGTTGTAACCAACTGTGTTGTCCCCAACTGCTGATTGCTGCAGACAATAATTAATATTATAATTAATAAATATTCTATAAAACAGTCATTGACGATAATTGACTTACTTTCCTACCAAACTACAGATTACCAAAACTCCTTATCCTTGGAAGGCATAGGTTAACACAAAAAAATCATTTGACCGCAAGAACACTAGAATAAAAGACAATACATGTTCTTGTTCTGTTTCATTAGTCATTTTCCAATCCATATATAATTGAGTCGTCAAATTCAATATAAAAAAGATTACACAAAAATTACAAAATGAAAGGCATCCATACATAAAAAGATGGACACCTACACACATTTACATAGACAAAATGGTATACCTCAAATAATTTACAAGAACTGAAGCAGCTGAACTTTGAAATTTTGCAACTGTTCCAAATTGAATCATAAGTAACTATGTTTCGTATTTCACGTTTGTAAACGTAGCAAGTATGTTTCCTCAAGTAACAACCGGGAATTTGCGGTTTCAACCATTTGAAAAACACGACGAAGCTGCCACAATCATTGATTTCACATGTAGCAACAATCCATTACAGATAAATTCAAAATATAGATGAACCAACAATTATATTACCTCGAATCCCATTTTTTTGGTACAATAACTGAGCAGGCTTATTATTTCTGTCAACATGCACATATACCTGCCTCATACCTGCTAAATGAATCCAAAAATAAAGTAAAAAACTACGAATTCAGGTCTTTTAGCCTTATTTCATGTCATATCAGACATAAAGTATAAAGTTATTGTAACTTAAATGTTCATAATAATAATAATAATATTATTATTATTATTATTACCATTAGATTTTGCACATTCAACAGCAAAATACATCATGTTGCTTGCAATTCCTTGTCGTCGAGCGGATTTACTAACGCATAAGTTTGCAATGTAAGCATATCTACTTGGTGGTGTCGTGTTCATGCTGCAAAAAAAAGGTGTCTTAACTCGTTCCTGCAGAAATGATGACTAAGTTGGTGAAAAACATCAACATCATCAGTCTAGACAGAACAGAAGATGCGAAAGAATGTGTAGTACCCCAGGAACAGTCTCTCCTTGCAGCATATATTGGATACTCAAATCAAGTGTTCCTACAACACTTTTTATTATCGAGCGCTTTGCATTCTTCTGCTCCTTCCTCACCTGATAAACTTGAATCCAAACACCTTTAGTTGAAACATACTCAAGCACAATCAACTATCAAACATTAAAGAGTTTAAAAGTTTATATATTTTTTTTCAAACTGAATTATTCAACTTCGTCAGAATCTAAGATGAGATTGATTTACCGCGATAATGCATGCGAAGCTATCCCCATTTTGCACCTTGTACCGCTTTTTTACCGCATTAAATTCCTAAACAATAGTGATTCTTATTAAAATTTTCATGAAAGACACTCCACTGTACTCAGTTAGCAAATTAATCAATGTCAACTCCTACATGCTCAGCGAATTTCCTTTTGTTGCTATCAACATATCTGAAAAAAAAAAACATAATGGCAGTTAGTACCACCCAAATATTCATATTCTACTGTTTATGAAATCGATTTTCGACATTATCCATTTTGATCCCGTTTATTGTCTGCTCTCAATTCAAGTGCCACAACCTGCTCAATGCATATTTTATGCAGTAACACAATACACAACAATGAAAGGAAATAACTGTTTCAATCCATTCTTCAAAATCCTTATTTATGAAAGAACATTGGAGCTTTCTGATGTATTATGTATCATACCTTTCAAATGTTCGATTCTCCCAATGACTTTCTGCCCTTAGCCAGGCTGCTGTCTACCACACAATTCAAAACATACAAGTAAATAAAAGAAAATACTGTTTCTTTTTTGTAAAAAGTTTTTCTCACAAAAGTACATATGAACGATAAATGATTGGTTGAATGCACCACCTAAATGGAGTCCTGCACTTATAAAACAGTTTTTTCTGACTCCAACATTATGTTAAGTTTTTATTTTCCTGTCATCCTCAACTTCTACATAGCATAACTGATAAGATACTCAATAACTCAAAAACAAGAAGGTTGGAAAGCTCGAGATTAATTACCACTGTGAACTCAACAAATGCAATTCGAGTAGAATGATGGTAATCCTCAAGAAGCCTCAGACGTCGGGACCTAGATAAACATCAAAACAACGAAAAATGTTATACTAAACCCTTAAAAATGCCATGTATGATTTACGAATACCAATAAACCTAAAACACAAAGGAAGTGTCAACAACAAAGAAGATAAGAGTTTTACCTTATATAGCACAGCAAGACGACGCAAGACGACAGAAGATGGAGTACAATGAAAAGGCGACACCGGAAAGATAACGAAGGGAGGCCGCAAACTGAGACAAAGGGAGGACGGAGCAAACAGAGACGAAGGGAGGCCGCAATGAACAAATTTGAGATGGAGAAAGATCACGAATAAGGAAGAACCCAAGATGGAGGGTAGCCGTGAATGGGGACGAACCTGAATGGAGGATGGAAGGTTTGGTCGCAATTTTGGGGAAAACGAAAATGAAACAGGTTTTGGAGCGGTAAGGGTTTTGGAGGATTATGAAACACGTTTGGGAATTGAGGGAGGTTTTGGAGCGGGATGCGAAAATTAGAAAAACGGCGACAGTTGCCAAAAAAGGTCGCACGAACCGTCGCAATTTGACATCAAGGGCGGCGGCGGTTGACAAAAACCGCCCCAAGAATCGTCGCGATGTTGTGATAAATCGTCGCAAGCCAGGTGTCGCAAAACTGAAATTTTGTTGTAGTGTGATCTGGACCATGTCTTCATCTGATCTGCAACATGTTTCCTTCTGATCTGGACCATATCTTCTTCTAATTTGGACCACATTTCCTTCTAATCTAGACCATGTTTCCTTTTGATCTGGCCCATGTCTTCTTCTGATGTTTTCCTCGGATGGTATCCTCTAATAATGTCATCTGATTCTTGCCTCTGATGATATCCTCTAATTTTTGCTTCTGATGATATCCTCTGATTTTTTCTTCTGATGATATCCTCTGATTTTTACTTCTGATGATATCCTCTGGTGACATCTTCTGGCTGTATCTTCTGGAGGTATCCTTTGGTGATATCCTCTGGTGATGTCATCCCCTGATTTTTGCATTCTTCTTCGAATTCAAATATATTATTCTCATAAAATACTTTTGTTAACATCAAAACTTTGAGTGTAAGAACCAACTTGGTTCCAACAATCTCCCCCTTTTTGGTGATGAAAAAACTTGTATTTTTTATAACCATTTTTCTTTCTATTTCTTTGACTCCCCCTAAGACTAAGCTCCACTTTATATCTTTCTCCCCCTAAGTATATGCCCCAATTTATCTTCTCTTTATCAAATATCTTTCTCCCCTTTTTGTCATCAGACAAAAAGGAATGAAGGTGAAACTTGCTCTTTTTTTTTCTTCATTTTTTTCTTTTTTTTTTACAATATGAATATAACGTATTACAAGAAAATAAAATAAAAACTAACTAAGCTGTCAGTCAGATATGAAGGTAAGGTTTAGGTTTTTCTTGATGAAGTCAAACCTATCTTCAAGTAGTGGTTTGGTGAATATGTCAGCCCATTCGTGGTCAATGTCTACAAACTAAATGTTGAATACCCCTTTTTGAACAAAGTCTCTAATGAAGTGATGTTTGATCTCTATATGTTTGGCTCTAGAATGAAGTATAGGAATTTTGGTTAGATTGATGGCAAAAGTGTTGTCACAATAAATAGGAATGTTGGTTTCCAGGATTTTGTAGTCTTCCAGCTGATGTTTCATCACAATGAGTTGAGAACTGCATCCGGCTGCCAAAATATATTCAGCCTCTGCTGTTGACATGGAAATTGTGCTTTGTCTCTTACTTGACCAGGATATTAAGTTTTCACCTAAAAATGTGCAGTTTCCACTTGTGCTCTTTCTCTCAAGTTTATCTCCAGCATAGTCAGAGTCACAATATCCACTAAGTTTGTATTGAGGAGTTTTCTTGTAGAACAAGGTAAGGTTGGTAGTGCCTTTTAGGTATCTAACGATTCTCTTAACAATAGTTAAATGTGATTCCCTAGGGTCAGATTGAAATCTTGCACATACATATACACTAAACATGATGTCAGGTCTAGAAGCAGTAAGGTAAAGTAGAGATCCTATCATTCCTCTATAGGTTTTTTTTGATCAACTTTGTGGCCTGAATCATCCTTTTCAAGTGAGCAAGTAGGGTGCATTGGTGTAGCCATAGGTTTGCAATCACTCATCTTAAACTTCTTGAGAATCTTTTTTGTATATTTCGTTTGATGAATGTATATATCTTTTTGACTTTGCTGAATTTGTATCCCTAAGAAGAACTTAAGTTCTCCCATCATACTTATTTGAAATTCTTGCTGCATTAATTGAGAAAATTCTTGGAAAAGAGTGCCATTAGTAGATCCAAAAATAATATCATCTACATAAACTTGAATAATAAGAATATCATCTTCTATTGATTTTCTAAAAAGTGTATTGTCTACTTGTCCTCTTTCAAAGTTATTTTTAAGCAAGAAGTTACTAAGTCTATCATACCATGCCCTAGGTGCTTGTTTTAAACCATACAAAATTTTTTTAAGTTTAAAAACATGATTTGGAAATTCAGAACTTTCAAAACCTAGGGATTATTTAACATAGACTTCTTCACTTATATAACCATTTAGCAAAGCGCTTTTAACATCCATTTGAAATAATGTAATGTTATTATTTGCAGCAAAGGAAAGTAGGATACGAATTGCTTATAACCTGGCCACTGGAGCAAATGTCTCAGTGTAGTCAATGCCTTCTTGGTTACTGTAGCCTTGTGCAACAATTCTTGCCTTGTTTCTGACCACTTCACCTTTTTCATTTAGCTGGTTTTTGAAAACCCATTTGGTTCCAATAATGTTCTTTTTTGGTCTTGGTACTAGATCCCAAACATCATTCCTCTCAAATTTATTTAACTCTTCTTGCATTGCAAGAATCCATCCATTTTCTGCCAATGCTTCATCAATAGAGGTAGGCTCAATTGATGAGAGTAAGCCAAACAAACTGGTGTCTTTAAGTGATGATTTGTTTCTTAAAGGATCACTTGCACTTCCAATGATTAGAGTTTTAGGATGAGATGACTTGTACTTCCATCCACATTTTCCTTCTGACTTATCTTCAGATTTATCCTTTGAAGATTTGTCATATTCTTCTGATTTGCTTGTATCCTCTTTTTCAAGTTCTTCTGGTTTGTCTGCATCAGCTTCCTTTGGTTCTGGTAAACCTGCACTATCATCGTGTTTCTTTGACTTTTCAAGGTCAAGTTGTTTGTCATCGAACATAAAAATCATATAATTTAAGAATGAAATCAATATAGACAAAATATCAATTTTGTTTCTGGTGGTTTCTGCTTGTTTTTTAAACTACTGGTATGCTCTTTCTACTAAAGTGTTCAAATTTTGTGGATCGCCTGGTTCCTCTAAATTTTTGAGAACCTGCAAAATACCTATTTAGCTTTGATTTTTAAGATCACGCTTCTTGTTATCACAATAAACATAGTATCAAAACAATAATATTATTTAAAGAAAGATATAACCTATATGTCAACAGTTTCAGTTTCACTCTGAAAACCCTCTTATTTCTTCTTTTCTGGTTTTCAGATTCTAAATTTGCATATTCTATGATTAGAGGGTCTGGATGAAGGGATTTGAATTCCCATCCAGGTTTGTAGTCTTGATGAATTTGATTGGAGTGTTCAAAGAAGTCTCCTGATTCTGATTGTTAATCTGACACTTCTCTTTTTACTGATATATCAGGTTTCTCTGATAGTTCTAGAACTGATGGTAATTATGATTCTTCTGGTAGTTCCAGTTTTGTTGATATGTGTGATTTCTCTGCCTATTTTGATTTGGTTAACATGTGTGATTTGTCTGATATTTCATCATATGGTTCAGGTTCTGATATGTATTGTATTGACTAGTACTTCTTCCACCAGAGTCAATTGAGTTCTGTTTGGTAGGTGTTGGAACATAGACCTTTTTCTCTTCATATATTGCAAGAATCCATTGAGTAGGCACCATGAATGGTTGTTCGATTTGGTTGCTTAGAACATCTGCAACATAAATAATTTTATCTTTTGGTACTCAAATCTGGTTGGGTCCTGGTTTGTTAGTCTTGAAATGTTTCTTGTCTTTCTTTGTATTTATCATGGGAAAAGATAATTTGGAGTGACCTTTCTTAGTGCAAACAGTACACAAAACATAAGAGGAAATATGTTTAGTTTCAGTTACAGATTCTTCAAATCGTATACCTCTTTTACCATTGTTACTAACTCCATAAATCATAGAAGCGTATTTGCTTCTTTCTATACCATTAGCAAGAAGGTCTTGTAATACTTGTTCATGCATATTAGAATTACATGTAGTATTTGAACAATGATTACTTTTTAGAGTTAGATTTTCAGCCTTAAGTTCAGTAATATCAGTTTTAAGAGTTGTATTTTCTGTTTTACATTCAGCACTTTGATTCTTTAAAACAATAACTTCTTTGGTTAGAATTTTATTTCTTTCCTAAGTTTTTTTAGTTTTAAATACAATTTGTTATTAACATTTAAAATATCATTCATTGCAGTAGTTAAATTAGATCGGGTGAATTCAGAAAATATCTCTTTTTCTTCATCTTCTGATTCACTTCTAGAGTCAGAATCTGTGTTGGATCTAGAGGCGGAGTTGGTGTGAGCCATCATAGCCAATTCTGCTTCTTCATCATCAGAAGATTCATTAGAATC
The DNA here is from genome assembly GCA_037974295.1 of Cicer cuneatum. Classification (NCBI taxonomy): domain Eukaryota; kingdom Viridiplantae; phylum Streptophyta; class Magnoliopsida; order Fabales; family Fabaceae; genus Cicer; species Cicer cuneatum. Next base: position 22,581,639 of record JBBPBO010000003.1, read on the forward strand.
ATCCCATGTAGCCATCAGATTCTTCTTCTTGGGTCTGGAATCTTTCTTCTGGTTTTCCCTTTCTCCATGTTTGTACATTCTAACTTGATATGTCCAAGTTCATTGCATCCATTGCAGATGATACTTTTCTTGTCATATTCATCCTTTCATCTGTTGGACTGCTTGGAATATCTTCGGGGAAATTTCTTCTTTCTGTTGTGCCACATCTTTAGAACCTTTCTGGTTATGAAAGCAAACTCCTCTTCCTCTGGTTTCATATTCTGATCATCTGAATCATTATCTTCTTATTGTACTGTTGCTTTTAGAACCTTCTTCTGCTTGGATTTCAAGTCTAGGGTTTTGTTCTTCTTCTTGGCCTCATCTTCTTCAAGCTCAATTTCATGTGATTTGAGGGAGCTGATTAATTCTTCCAGCTTTAGAGTATTCAGATCATTTGCTTCCTAAATGGCAGTGATCTTTGGTCTCCACTTGGTTGGCAGGCTCCTATGAATTTTCTACACGTGATCAACAGTAGTGTAACTCTTCTTGAGTACCTTTAATCTTGAGACCATAGTCTGGAATCTGGAAAACATGGTTTCAATGTCTTCATCTTCTTCCATCTTGAACAGCTCATACTTTTTGACTAGAATGTTGGCCTTTGCTTCTTGAACTTTCTTGCTTCCTTCATAGGTCAGAGTCAGACTATCATAAATACTCTTTGCTGTCTCTTTGTGGGTGCACTTGTCAAATTCCTTGAAGGTGATTGCATTTATCATGAACGTTCTAGATTTATGATGCATTTTGTATATCTTCTTCTGATAAGCATTCATGTCCTTTCTTGGAATTTCAACACCATCAATATCCTTTGGAACAGTATAACCGTCTTCCACCAAGTCCCAAAGTTCAGGATCTTATGAAATAAAAAAACTTCTCAGCTTGTCTTTCCAATACTCAACCTTGAGACCAAGCTCTGATGCCAATTGAAGGTGCAAACACGAGAAAGGGGGGTTGAATTGTGTTTGCCAAAGTTGAATTCTTTTTGCTGATTTGTTGAAAGTTGATATAAATTATTTGGGGAAGAAACAATCAGACTCAGCAGCATCAGATAATGACAGCATAAGTATTTGAACACAAAGATTTATCCTGGTTCACCATTAACTTGGCTACATCTAGTCCCTTCATTCAGAAGGCTTTAATCCACTAATTCAAAAAATTTGAATTACACAGCACCTGACCCTCCAAGCCAGTCTTCCCAAATAACCTGACATCCCCAGACTTTTGAGGAACAACAACACCTTGACCCTACAAGCCAAGTCTTCTCCTACCAATCTGACAACCCCACATTGAAGAAGGAACTTACACCACCTTGACCCTACAAGCCAAATGTTCTCCTGCCAATCAGAAAACCCCAAATTGAAGAAGGAACTTACACCACCTTGACCTTATAAGCCAAGTCTTCTCCTACCAATCTGACAACCCCGGATTGAAGAAGGAACTTACACCACCTTGACCCTACAAGCCAAGTCTTCTCCTACCAATCTGACAACCCCAGATTGAATAAGGAATTTACACCACCTTGACCCTACAAGCCAAGTCTTCTCATACCAATATGACAACCCCAGATTGAAGAAGGAACTTACACTACTATCGGTTTTAATACAAGGGTTTGGAGCTTTGAGTAGTTGCTTCTAGAAAACTGATTATTACAATGACTCTCACACTCGAAAAAACACTTAGACAATATTTCTCTTTCACACAAATGTTTCTCTCTTTTGAAATCTTGGATGACTTTGAAACTTAAGCTTGAGTTCTTGTGTTTTTCGATGATTTCTTCTACTACCTGAAGCCTGTATTTATATTTGAGATATGGGCTTCTACTTGATCCAAGCTTAATTTCGAATTGTATCTTGCTCAGATTCCTTTTGAAAATTCTTCAACCCGATTCTGTTTCTTTTTAATTTTGGACCAAATCTTCTTCAAATTGAAATTAAATCTTCTTCAGACTTTGATCAGATCTCCTTCAAATTTCCATCAAGTCTTCTTCGAATTTTGATTCAAATCTTCTACGAATTTGAATCAAGTCTTCTATGAATCTGGTCCAATGTCTTCTTTGAATCTGGACCGTGTCTTCTTCTGATCTGGACCATGTCTTCTTCTGATCTGGACCATATTTTCTTCTGATCTGGACCATGTTTCCTTATGATATGGACCATGTCTTCTTTTGATCTGGACCATGTTTCCTTCTGATCTGGACCATGTCTTCTTCTGATCTGGACCATGTTTCCTTCTGATCTATACCATGTCTTCTTCTGAAGTTTGCCTCAGATGGTATCCTCTGATAATGTCATCTGATTCTTGCCTTTGATGATATCCTCTTATTTTTGCTTCTGATGATATCCTCTAATTTTTGCTTCTAATGATATCCTCTGATTTTTGCTTCTGATGATATTATCTTATATCCTCTGATTTTTGCTTCTGATGATATTCTCTGATATGGTCTGGTGACATCTTTCGGCTGTATCTTCTGGACGTATCCTCTGGTGACGTCATCCTCTAATTTTTGCATTCTTCTTCGAAGTCAAATATATTATTCTCATAAAATACTTTTGTTAACATCAAAACTTTGAGTGTAAGAACCAACTTGGTTCCAACAATAATATCGAAGGTTAATCCAAATCAATCACAATAAAATAGTCACAAGGATTAATTGTTATGCATGTCCTATACTCTATACTTCTTCATCATTTGGTATCATTTCATATTGAAGTACTTGATTAGGAGGTTTGATACTATGCCATTGCAGGAGTGGATGTACAATTCATCAATGGCCAAGTCCTCATAGATCTCCTCATCTCAACCCAAGACACATATACGTGACAGTTGGGGTACTCATGTGTTGCACGGTAGCTCCCGACCTTACAGAATAACCTACTAATCCACTTAGGAATTCGCCACCAAAGATACCCCAAAGGTCTATCAGTCTTACTTTACGGTTCAACCGTAGCCCTCCATGATCAAACTCATTCAATTGTACTTCGCCGAAATCAGTAGGTTTTTCAGACATTTCCTATATGATGACAAAATAATCTCAACTCCAAAAATCTCCAACATCTAGCTCATACTGATTTGATTATCACAACTCATCAACTCTAAGTTTGAATTCACAATATTCATCAAAATTTACGTCTACGTAAATATCAGTCATTCCACAATAATCATAAGAATTTACATCAATTTATATATACATATCAATCAATCTCAATCAAATACCAATATTTGGTCCACACCACTCACAATGAATAGTCTAATCCCATCAATCACAAAATAGGAAGTCAAACAAGCGGTGCATTCAAGTAATAGCATAATTTCAGTCAAGTAACAAGAGCACCCAAATACACATCATCCACACAATAAAGGTTAGCATGGAATTTCATAAAGTCAATTATCATGTAATCTTGACATAAATTAATTCACGACAATTCTATAGGTTTATGAATTATATTTTAGTCCTCGCTATTACCATCCATATGTCATTAATTAACTATTGTTACTCAATAGGGTTTGACGTACATAGTAAGCCCCAAATGAATCTCTGGAAATTACAACATTCCCGTTCACCCCATTTTATATTATACTCATAAGATCAAACCTCCTCTCACCCCTTACCTCGATTGAAGATTTTTCCAAACGACTCTGATCTGCTAATGTGACGTGTCTTCGACAACCGTCGTCTCTAATAGTCCGCGAAAGAAAAACAACGCAACAACCATATATAAATTAATTACTTGCTCCAATAGATAAATAAATTGTTGACTATTTGCAATATCATCCAAAAATATATTTAATACTATGCATACTTATGCTTATATTAATATAAACATATATCTTACTTAAAAGAAAAACAGAGTTATATATTGCTAAATAAATATAGTGTATGTATAATTTTGATATTACAATAGTCTAACACTATATCATACGTACTTGAAATAAAATAACAAAGTTATTGGATGCAAAATAAAACTAGATCCTTTAATATTAAAATATAAATTTTAAACCGTAGGCATATATTTATAAATATAGTATATACTATCTTGCCTTAGAATAGGGAGAGACATGTCATCTCTATTTTTTCAGATTGATCATGTTTTATTTTATTCATACGGAAGGTATTCAATGTGATTGGCGTGAGAAAGTGGTCAAATTCGTTTATCATTGAAAAATTGGAATGACGATAGACAATTGTTCTATTGGTAAAAATAATAAGGTACTAATTGGGTTAATAGGTGTTTCAGCAATACAAAAAAAAATTGAGTTTGCATGAAAAAGAATAAAATATAATAGAAGAATAAAATGCACGAAAACGAGTATGAAAGGCGACAATCTTGGAGATTGCCATCCACTTTTCTCACGCATTCTTATATTTTAAGTCATCTTATTTTTCTCTAATGCATGAGTGAAGAATAGGAAACATTCTTTTGTAACATACTATTGAAAGATACTGTTGGTGTGATAGTGCAAATCACATCAAAGTTTTCCAAAGTACCCTGAAGGGGATTCGTTGGTTATCTCATTTGCAACCGATTGGTGGGGGCGAATCAAACCTAAAGGCTAGTGTAACAACACACTTTGGAATTTGCTACATATAATCTTCATCAACAACTATACTATTAAATTCTTGCAGCAATTGTCACCAACACAAATCCAACAATCTTTAGGTTTGATTTTCGATTATCAAATTTATTTACGACTGCAACTTTTAAAGGAGATGGACTTTCTTGACCATGGTGAAAGGTACACATTTAATTTATATGAATATATATGATATGTTTGAAGTTCTAAATTCATATGTGGTTCTTCAAAGTAATTATATTTGTTTATGTTAAATTTAACATGTGGTTAGATTGATATGCATGATTTAGAATATATTCAAGTATGTGAATTTAATATGATTTTTGCATGAATTTTGCTTGTTTATTTGGATTTTAAAAATTAATTAAAGTCTTAGAAGTAATCACATGAAAATTCATGGTTGGACATCGGAAGTCATTTAGTGTTCATACATTTATATAATAAATTTTCTTTTTCAGATGCATATATAATAATATGGAGATAGGATGTGGAAAATTAATAATATGGAATTATTAAATTTTGACCAGTATGAATTTGTATGGTTTAAAGATGCATATTTAATACATTAATTTATTTAAAGTAGTGTAAATAAATTGTCATAAATATCAAGTGTATGTCTCAATGATAGTGATGCTTCATGTGAGAAGTTATTAAATCTAGAATTGATTAACTCATATTATATGTGCATGATAGTATGAAAATATCTGTCAATTTCTTGCTTATTTTGATATTAAAAATAATTTGGGTATACATTTTAAAATTGTTATAAGTTGACAAATGTTTGTGGAAAAAAGTAATAGAAAATCTTAATGATTTTATTCATTGTTTATTTTCTATTGTAATACTTATTTGGATTTACCATTGAACATATTTAAATATGAAACTTGAATTAACAAATAAAATTTATGATGCGTGTATTAGTTATAATATAACTATAAATAAATGATTTCTTTAATAGAAATGAAATGAATTCTTATTTGTTAAGGAGTAGATGACTTACATGTTTGGACTCATCTTTTGATATTTGATTATGAGAAATTTTTATGATCATGCTTTGTTAACTTGTGGCAATATATATTTAATGCATTCAATGTATTATATCTTAGACTTAGATATATTGAAAAGGGAACTAGAATTTTAAATTGAGATGCTTATTAAATATAGTAAAAGTAGAATGACATAAAAGTTTGTGTTTGTGATAATTGAGATGCTTATTAATTGTATGTGATAAAATGTGAAGAGATTAAATGAAAAAACTGTCATGGTTTGACGATAATTGGTCAACATTAACAAGAATATAAAAGGTAATCGAATGCTTGATGTAAGTCATGACTTGTTTCAGACATGATATAGCATATGTTGTTGGAAGATTAAGTTGGTATACAAGCAATGCAAGTCAAGAACATTGGCATGATGTTAATAGAGTATTAAAATATTTGAAAGGAACAATTAACTATAGTTTAGTATATAGTGGATATCCTTTAGTTTTGGAAGGATACACAGATTCCAGTTGGGTAACTTATGTTGAGGATCATGCTTCCATAAGTGGATGGATCCTCAAACTTAGTAGAGGTGCAGTTTCTTGGGGATCAAAGAAACAAACTTGCATTGCTGACTCCACTATGGCTGCAGAATTCATTGCCCTAGCTGCAGGTAGTAAAAAGGCTGAATGGCTAAGAAACTTGTTGTATGAGATACCAATTTGGCCAAAGCCAATGGCACCAATATCCATACATTGTGATAGTCAATCCACACTATCCAAAGCATATAACCAAGTATATAATGGAAAATCTAGACATATTGGTTTAAGACATAGCTATGTAAAGGATTTAATTTTAAATGGAGTAATATCCATTGTGTTTGTAAGAACTAAAAAGAATCTTGCAGATCCTTTGACGAAAGGTCTGACAAGGGACATGGTGTTGAAGACATCATTGGGGATGGGACTCAAGCCCACATCTAATTAATCATCAATGGTGGAAAATCAGCTCACACTTGAGTAGCATCAAGTCTTGAGTTCAAATGATAAAAGGACACTATTAGAGTGATTGCAAGTACTTGAATATAGATACATCCCAATGGTTGAAAGTACTTGGACCATAAGTATAAAGTTGGAAGGTTGATTTTTACTCTTAATAAACATATAGCATGAATTTGCTGAAATACATATTATGGGTGTATTTATGATATAGTCTACCTATGTGAGAATGAAGTGAGGCCGCTTCAAAGAGTTAAAGGGCTTAACTCTTAAATTCTCATCAAAAGGGTACATGACACAAGGCCTGATCAAATGTGTCATCTTTAAAATTCTTTTGATAGTACTGAGATTTCATGTGTAAGTTGTGCGCACTTTTTCTAATGAATAATTGGTTCAAAGCTTGTCTACCAATCTATTCAGGATAAGTGAAACCCATAGCTTACTAAGTAGTGGTTCAAATCGTAAGATACCATTGTCTGAAACCATGATATTTCCAAAATTATGGGACTAAGTATATTTTGAAAATGGTGGGGGATTGTGAGATATTTCCAAAATATTGGTGAAATATGTATGTATAAATGATTTTAATTGACATTTTTTAGTTGTTGGTTCAGTGGTTGTGTTCTGTACATGTATTAGTAAGGTCTTGAGTTCGATTCCTGGTGTGTAATATTTTGGAATAAAATCCTTTTGAAAAGGCACAACTGTTGAATAAAATGAAAAGACACAACTAATGGATTCAAACCCGGGTCATGCGCGAAAAGAAGCGTTGATCAGCCACCAGACCAATGCAACTGTCTAGTCAATATTTGAACGCTATATGTATATATCGTTACACTAAACAGAATGGCAGAACCAAAAATTATACCTCTTTCTCAAGTGACATTATTTTTCTATAAATAGTGTCACTTTGGACATAATGAGATATTATAACAACAACGAAAATTTGGAGATTGCCATCCACTTTTTTCACCCATTCTTATATTCTAAGTCATCTTATTCTTCTCTAATGGATGGGTGAAAAATAGGAAACATTCTTTTGTCACATACTATTGAAACATACTCTTGGTGTGATAGTGCAAATCACATCAAGGTTTTCCAAAGTACCCTGAAGGGGATTCGCTGGTTATCTCATTTGCATCTGATTGGTGGGGGCAAATCGAACCCAAAGACTATTGTAACAACACGCTTTGGAATTTGCTACATATAATCTTCATCAACAACTTTACTATTAAAGTCTTGCAGCAATTGTCACCAACACAGATCCAACAACAACACACACGTTTATTTCTTGTTTTGTTATATATATATATATATATATATATATATATATATATATATTTAAAACAAATTCAATATGGTTAATATTAAAAATTTTAATAAATCACTAAGGTAAACACACATGACAGACACGAAGAAAATTATCGCAGATGTCACACACATATGATAATAGTAGTGCATCATTACATCAGTAAAATATAATAATAAGAAATTGAGGTGTTACATCATTTCTTTCTAGTTTTTGTGGGGCTATGTTGATCAAACTTTGACACATCGTAAAGATGAAGTAAATAGTAGTATTCAAGTCTCTTAATATCGGCTACATATGTAACAATCTATTTTTTTTTTGTAAAAACTAACTTGCATGTTAGAATCGAGGGCATTGTTGCATTTGTAAGATCGTTTAGAACAACTTTCATATTGAAATGAAGGAAATACAAAGTCAAAAAGAGTCTTTAATAAGTTTTTCTAGTTGAACAAGTAAGAAAAAAATGTATTTAAGCTAATCAAATTTAGTAAACAAATCTGGTTTGCCCCGAGCGATGCTAAATTTCACTTAGTGAGTCTAAATTCTCGAAGTGAAATAAAGTCATAATTGTGTATTAGGTTGGGCCATTGCACAACTATGTGTCAACCACTCTTGTCAATCTCACTAATTTCACTAAGATAAATAGTTTAGTTGAGAGAAAATGATAAGACTAACAACTATAAATAAGTGGCCTCTCCCACAAAGTCTATTATCTTGTTATGCTACTGATGTTTCAACATGAGTGGAAGTTCCAATTATGATGTTTGGAGGTTGTTGGGTTAGTAAGTTTTGAACTCAAATATGTTTGCTTTGCATGTTGATGTTACAATTATCTTAACTCAATTATGTTATTTTTATACTTCTTTCACAACATAGGTTATTTTGTATAAATGGAGGTATCATCAAATCACCAGAGGTATTGTTTCATTGTCTGTGGCATGAAAACTCAAAGTCCGACCTCTTAACACTCTCAATAAACTTAGGTTGTGTATTTGTAAACCTTAGAGTTAGTCTCATAATATAGTTGTGTTTGTGGAAAAAGTTGTTATGATAGGTTGTATGTGCTTTGTTGGTTCTCTAATTGTAGGAGGGGATGTTAGGTTGCTAAGGAGGGAATTTTGTTTGTTGAATTGCTACATTTCTGTGGGCAAGATTTTGTGCCCACCGACATTGTTATAGTAAAGTTACCATTTAATAGTGTGTGAAGTTCCTACAGTAAATGCAAGTTTCCCTAGGACAAACTTAGTATTTTGATGTATGTCAAAACTAGGTTTACTTAGATGGTATTGTGTGCCTTTGTTGTTTATTCAATTCTCAATATCCTCAAATGTTCTTGAATTAGAAAAATCTTTTGAAAACCACATTTTATCATGCATTGCATTAGATGAATGTTGGAACATCATGCAATGCATCAAAGACCTTTCCTAAGAGATTTTTAACTTCATAAATTAACTCATATAATTGTAAATTGATTTACAAAGGTCCTAAAATCATTCCATAGATATTTGTGGCATGGGAATTGATTCACCTGATGTGTGAATCGATTCACCTGTACTGTAGAATCCATTTTTGGCTGTTATAAATCATTGGTTTTAGTTTTGTTGCATTGTACTTTCACAAACTAACTCGCGTTCTTTAAATATGAATATGTTTCATCATTCTAAGAAAGAACACCTTCACTCATTCTTTAACATTTAGTCATTCAAGGTCATAATCAAGATTATACAATTATTTTGATTAAATTCTTTTGTGATTGAGTTTTTTGAGATGAAAACATCAAAGACAAGGTATTCTTTATTGGAGTGATTGTTCCAAATGTAAGCAATTGAGGTGATGTCGATTGGCTACATGTTGAAGGTTTGAAAAGTGGTGAATTTTCAGTTCTAGAGTGGTATTTACTTTAGGGGTTTCTATCTAGTAAGATTGGAGGGGTAGTCTTCATCTTGAAGGGCTTTCAAGAATCCGATTTTTGACCGTTTGGGAAAGAAGGGATTGATGATAAGATTAGTAAACAATTGCCGACGAATCTTGTAAATGTTCGATATTAATAAAGGAAGAAACTCTGTTTCATTTGAATGAAAACTTGATGTATTCTACATGTGAAGACGACCTAAAGGAACCAATATACAAATTGAGGTGTGATTTTTCTTTTGTTATTTCTATTCTTTATATTTTAATCATGGTGTTTGGAGGCGATTATATTATTTTACTCTTTTGAATGATATAAAAACTAGCAATTGTAAAATTTGGGTATTGAACTATTTCATGATTGTGATTGTTATTAATGCAAAATGTTTTTGAAAAATATTAACAATCATGAATTGTATTTAAATTGATTTTTCTATTGATATATTTTCTTATTATTGTTTCAATCCATTAAGTAAACAATTCTAATTCACTTCGTTTGATTAACTCATCGTGTGATTGTTTGAATGAATCAAATTTATTCTCTGGCGTTTAAAATTGTCCTAATAAAATTGTGGTTGATTGCAATATTTTCGAGTTATTTTAAGTGAATGTTCCAATATGATTAATATAAACCATCACATTTTCAACGAAAAAACAAATTTTCATTGTGTTTTAAAAATCTCTAAAAAATTTTAAACTCTATACAACTCCTTTAAAGAGTCCATGAGCTATCTTGGCTAATACCCATGACTTCATTAGCGATGAGTAGTTAACTATAGTTAATGCTCATTTAATAACTCTTAGAGTAATGTTGTAAGAGTTATGTCGTTGGAAAATTTTCTGTAACACAACCCTTTTTTCATAAAACTCGTCTCCGTGTTAAAACCAAATGTACCTTTTGTAAGACATGTAGTTTTTGTAACTACTGTAGTATTATTTTTAAATCAATTATATTTTAGGCTTCTAAAATCATTTAATTTTTAAATTATTGGAAATAGATTTTATTATTTTTATAATTTCGGTAAGGATTACTTGTTGTTTAATTTTTGGATGAACTCAGAACTCGACGAGAATTAAATGGAGAGTTACTAAAATTAATTTTGATGAGTTGGAAAGGTTAAATAATTTTTCTCAATGGGAAAATAATTATTCGGCGAGGTTTATAATTTAGTTATTAAGAATTATTAACGATACCTTTTAACAGTAAAATTTTCCGACACGAGAAAAATCTTCAACAGACAAATTTTACATTGAGATGAGGTAGTTGACTTAAAAACATGGAATGGAATGATATAAGGGGATTAGACCTAACTTAAATTAGGATTTGATATTGTAATTATGAGATATCTAGATGAATAATAAATAAAATGGTAGTAGATATTGAACTAGTATTAATTAAGCTAATTAAGAGGTAAAGGAGAGAAAAGTTAATTTTCTCTTATTAATACCTTGAGTGGCCAAAGCCATTAACCAAACCACCAACACTTTCTCTTCTTCATTCTTCCTTCTTAAAAAAAGAAAAAAAATGGAGTAAACATAAACTCCTTCATCTTCAAACCTTTGCATGGTTAAGATTAAAACCTCAAAATACAAAATGTTTGTGCTTGAGTTAGGGAGTTTCAGAAAAAGATTCAAGTTCTAAAACTTATTCTTTCATAATTATTTTTAAAACGATGTATATTGGAAATGTTGCAGGGTAAACATGACATTAGGTGAGTAAGGTAATTGTTTTGGTCATAACTTAAAATCTATTAATCATTTTTAAGTGATTTTTTCTAGAAATAAAAGTAGACTTAATTCTCTATATTCTAAACATAAATTTTATGATATTTAATTATGTTTTGATAGTTTAAAATGACCCATAATTTAACAAAACAGAGGAGAAAATGGTTTCAAACAATTGAAGCTTTATTATGAAAACACAAATAAAAAATATTTTCGAAAACTACGAATCCTAAATCCTAAGCCTTTATTGGAGGGGTCGTTTGTCAAAATTTGATGTCGTTTGATATTTTAATAAATTTTGTGATGGTTTTCTTGCTGAAAACTCTACAACTTAGAAACTTTTAAACTTGAAAATTTTCCTACGAAGTCATAAAATAAGTCTATCTTCGGAATAAATATATTTAAGACTAATAAAACATTAAGGATGAGTGGGTATATGTAAATTTTGAGGACTCAAATAATAGATATTTTATTAAGAAATATTTTCTTCAAATATATTAATGTATCACAAAAATGTATCACGGTAGTTTTAACTACGTAAACCCTAATTTAACCTAGTTATTGAGTAAATTTTGATTAGTAACATGAGGTTGGGTTAATAATAACATATGTTAACTAATATTGATTGAAGGTGTACTAGAATCTAAATTAGACCATGTTTCGGTGTTTATGAAATCGAAAGAAGGAAATGGCACCTTCTGATGTAGGAAGGTTCACGGTCAGAATCGAGGAAGAAACGGCTTTGCGGACAAGCGCAGTGGGAAATGCGGAAAACGATCGTCCGGTGTCAGATTGCCTATTATTATACCTTTCCGGAAAGGGAATCGCGCCACAAACACAACTCATGGCTTTGCCATGAAGTATGGGCTCCATAACTGCTTTGAGCTCGTCTTGGGCCTCAAAACGGCTGTTTTAGCTTTTCCTTTAATTTCAGGCTTTTTCTGTTTTACCTAATTTTCGTACTAGGGTTTCTATTATCTATTTAAAGACTTTCTATGCTGTAACAAAAGGCATCTTTTAATAAAATAATTAATTTGAGAGTTTTCTCTTCTCTGGTGGATTCCAGAACTTGTTCTTTTTTTAGGATTAGCGCTTGCTAACCTTTTGTGATTCCGACTGCGTCACCTTCCATCTTTCTAGTTTAAGTACTTAACATGCTTGTATGAAATGATGATGTTTGTACTATATGATATATGTGAATATGTGCTAAGTGAATATGTTTGCTATTTATATATGTGGATATGTGCTAATTGAACATGTTATATGAGAATTACTCTATGTTGATCAACTTGTTATTATTTAAATATGTTGTGAAGTAAATGCATATGTTAAATAGTAATTAAATTAATGTTGCGTTGCATATATGAGGAATAGTACGTGTAAGACCCTTAATTTTTAATTAAAATTATGGAAATTAATTTTAAGTGTATTTGGGGATATTTGTAAAATATTTAATATATGTATGTTTTGAGTAAATATATATATATATAAATATTTATTTTAGAGGATGAATAAAAAATTATTGGATTAAGATTGGATTAAGAAGAAATTAATTTAATTATGAGTAATTAAATTAACGGACAGTTAATTAAGGGATTAGCGGCTAATTGCGACGAGATTGGATAAGTGCTGAGGAGCGGACAAGTAGCGGGTGAGGTGGCACCACACAAGCCTATAAATAGGAGTGAGAAGGATGGTGAAATCAGAACACCATTCCTCCTCCCTCACTGCCCATACTACATGTAACCGTACCCCATTTTTCCCTCCCATTCTGTTTCTGTTTTCTGTTCCAGTTCACGATTTCAAAGAGGAAAAAGAGAGTTCCTCAAAAGTGCCATTACTTGGACATCCAAGCACCGAAACACCAAAACCCCAGTACAAAAGTTATTCCCCACACCATTACGGAGCTAAAGAACCCAATTTCATAACAGCAAACACAGGCTGCAGTTTCACCAGTTTTTGGCGCGAAAACGAGAACGACAGCAGAAACGAGAGAAGTAGCAGAACACGCAACAAGGGTAAGGGCACCTTCCACTTTCTAGTTGCATTTTAGGACTGTAAATGTATGTCTGAGGTGTGATTATATTTGAGTTTCTGTTTTGAAAAAGAAACTGTTTTACATGACATTTTGAATATTGAAAAAATGCATTATGTTGGTATTTTGCTGCTATGTGATAATTGCTGTTTGACTGAATGTGTTAATGTTGTTCTGATGTTGGAGAAAACTGAAATGCTTTGCATGTTGTTCTGATGTTTGAGAAAGCTGAAATGCTTGCATGTTGTTCTGATGTTTGAGAAAAATTGAATGTTTTGCATGTTGTTCTGATGTTTGAGAAAGCTGAATGATTTGCATGTTGTTCTGATGTTTGAGAAAAGCTGAATGCTTTGCATGTTGCTCTGATGTTTGAAAAAGCTGAAATGCTTGCATGTTGTTCTGATGGTTTGAGAAAGCTGAAATGCTTGCATGCTGTTCTGTTGATGAAAATCTGGTGTTGCTGATGATTTCAAAATAAAAAGGGGTTTAAAACTGATGAAAGTGTTTTCTTCTGGAACAACTGATTTGATGTAAAAGTCTGAGTTTTGTGGTTTAAAAAAGTGATAAAACTGTTTTGGAGTTGTGCTGATTTTTCAAAAGAAACAGTTTGAAATGTGTTGAAGTCTTAGTAAAATTTCACTGATTTCGAAGGTGTATTCGAATACAACATGTGTGTATTCGAATACATCCTGTCAAGCTTTTGTTTTACTTAAGTTTTCAAACTAGTATTCAAATACGAGCCCCAGTATTCGAATACAGAGGAAGGATTTTTGCTTCTCATGATTCTGGTGTGAATCATTTAGTTTTGCTTCTGATGATTCTGGTGTGAATCATTCTGTTTTGCTTCTGATGATTCTGGTGTGAATCATTCTATTTTGCTTCTGATGATTCTGGTGTGAATCATTCTGTTTTGCTTCTGATGATTCTGGTGTGAATCATTCTGTTTTGCTTCTCATGATTCTGGTGTGAATCATTCTGTTTTTCTTCTGATGATTCTGGTGTGAATCATTCTGTTTTGCTTCTGATGATTCTGGTGTGAATCATTCTGTTTTGCTTCTGATGATTCTGATGTGAATCATTCTGTTTTGCTTCTGATGATTCTGGTGTGAATCATTCTGTTTTGCTTCTGATGATTCTGGTGTGAATCATTCTGTTTTGCTTCTGATGATTCTGGTGTGAATCATTCTGTTTTGCTTCTGATGATTCTGGTGTGAATCATTCTGTTTTGCTTCTGATGATTCTGATGTGAATCATTCTGTTTTGCTTCTGATGATTCTGGTGTGAATCATTCTGTTTTGCTTCTGATGATTCTGGTGTGAATCATTCTGTTTTGCTTCTGATGATTCTAGTGTGAATCATTGTGTTTTGCTTCTGATGATTCTGGAGTGAATCATTCTGTTTTGCTTCTGATGATTCTGGAGTGAATCATTCTGTTTTGCTTCTGATGATTCTGGAGTGAATCATTCTGTTTTGCTTCTGATGATTCTGGTGTGAATCATTCTGTTTTGCTTCTGATGATTCTGGTGTGAATCATTCTGTTTTGCTTCTGATGATTCTGGTGTGAATCATTCTGTTTTGCTTCTGATGATTCTGGAGTGAATCATTCTGTTTTCCTTCTGATGATTCTAGAGTGAATCATTCTGTTTTGCTTCTGATGATTCTGGTGTGAATCATTCTGTTTTGCTTCTGATGATTCTTGTGTGAATCATTCTGTTTTGCTTTTGATGATTCTGGTGTGAATCATTCTGTTTTTCTTCTGATGATTCTGGTGTGAATCATTCTGTTTTGCTTCTGATGATTCTGGTGTGAATCATTCTGTTTTGCTTCTAATGATTCTGGTGTGAATCATTCTGTTTTGCTTCTGATGATTCTGGTGTGAATCATTCTGTTTTGCTTCTGATGATTCTGGTGTGAATCATTCTGTTTTGCTTCTGATGATTCTGGTGTGAATCATTCTGTTTTGCTTTTGATGATTCTGGTGTGAATCATTCTGTTTTGCTTCTGATGATTCTGGTGTGAATCATTCTGTTTTGCTTCTGATGATTCTGGAGTGAATCATTCTGTTTTGCTTCTGATGATTCTGGAGTGAATCATTCTATTTTGCTTCTGATGATTCTGGAGTGAATCATTCTGTTTTGCTTCTGATGATTCTGGTGTGAATCATTTTGTTTTGCTTCTGATGATTCTGGTGTGAATCATTTTGTTTTGCTTCTGATGATTCTGGTGTGAATCATTCTGTTTTGCTTCTGATGATTCTGGTGTGAATCATTCTGTTTTGCTTCTGATGATTCTGGAGTGAATCATTCTGTTTTGCTTCTGATGATTCTGGTGTGAATCATTCTGTTTTGCTTCTGATGATTCTTGTGTGAATCGTTCTGTTTTGCTTCTGATGATTCTGGTGTGAATCGTTCTGTTTTGCTTCTGATGATTCTGGTGTGAATCATTCTGTTTTGCTTCTGATGATTCTGGTGTGAATCATTCTGTTTTGCTTCTGATGATTCTGGTGTGAATCGTTCTGTTTTGCTTCTGATGATTCTGGTGTGAATCGTTCTGTTTTGCTTCTGATGATTCTGGTGTGAATCGTTCTGTTTTGCTTCTGATGATTCTGGTGTGAATCGTTCTGTTTTGCTTCTGATGATTCTGGTGTGAATCTTTCTGTTTTGCTTCTGATGATTCTGGTGTGAATCGTTCTGTTTTGCTTCTGATGATTCTGGTGTGAATCGTTCTGTTTTGCTTCTGATGATTCTGGTGTGAATCATTCTGTTTTGCTTCTGATGATTCTGGTGTGAGTCATTCTGTTTTGCTTCTGATGATTCTGGTGTGAATCATTCTGTTTTGCTTCTGATGATTCTGGTGTGAGTCATTCTGTTTTGCTTCTGATGATTCTGGTGTGAGTCATTCTGTTTTGCTTCTGATGATTCTGGTGTGAGTCATTCTGTTTTGCTTCTGATGATTCTGGTGTGAATCATTCTGTTTTGCTTCTGATGATTCTGGTGTGAATCATTCTGTTTTGCTTCTGATGATTCTGGTGTGAGTCATTCTGTTTTGCTTCTGATGATTCTGGTGTGAATCATTCTGTTTTGCTTCTGATGATTCTGGTGTGAATCATTCTGTTTTGCTTCTGATGATTCTGGTGTGAATCATTCTGTTTTGCTTCTGATGATTCTGGTGTGAATCATTCTGTTTTGCTTCTGATGATTCTGGTGTGAATCCTTCTGTTTTGCTTCTGATGATTCTGGTGTGAATCATTCTGTTTTGCTTCTGATGATTCTGGTGTGAATCATTATGTTTTGCTTCTGATGATTCTGGTGTGAATCATTCTGTTTTGCTTCTGATGATTCTGGTGTGAATCATTCTGTTTTGCTTCTGATGATTCTGGTGTGAATCATTCTGTTTTGCTTCTGATGATTCTGGTGTTAATCATTCTGTTTTGCTTCTGATGATTCTGGTGTTAATCATTCTGTTTTGCTTCTGATGATTCTGGTGTGAACCATTCTGTTTTGCTTTTGATGATTCTGGTGTGAACCATTCTGTTTTGCTTCTGATGATTCTGGTGTGAATCATTTTGTTTTGCTTCTGATGATTCTGGTGTGAATCATTCTGTTTTGCTTCTGATGATTCTGGTGTGAATCATTCTGTTTTGCTTCTGATGATTCTGGTGTGAATCATTCTGTTTTGCTTCTGATGATTCTGGAGTGAATCATTCTGTTTTGCTTCTGATGATTCTGGAGTGAATCATTCTGTTTTGCTTCTGATGATTCTGGATTGAATCATTCTGTTTTGCTTCTGATGATTCTGGATTGAATCATTCTGTTTTGCTTCTGATGATTCTGGTGTGAATCATTCTGTTTTGCTTCTGATGATTCTGGTGTGAATCATTCTGTTTTTCTTCTGATGATTCTGGTGTGAATCATTCTGTTTTGCTTCTAATGATTCTAGTGTGAATCATTCTGTTTTGCTTCTGATGATTCTGGTGTGAATCATTCTGTTTTGCTTTTGATGATTCTGGTGTGAATCATTCTGTTTTACTTCTGATGATTTTGGTGTGAATCATTCGGTTTTGTTTCTGATGATTCTGGTGTTAATCATTCTGTTTCTGGTTTTTTGATGTTGATCATTCTGGTTCTGCTTTTGATGTTCTGATGTTGATCATTCTGGTTCTGTTTTTGGCTTCGGTATTCGACTACATGCATGCTGTATTTGAATACAGAATGTTGAAATTACAGTTTCAGCTTCTGTATTCGAATACAAGGGATCTGTATTCGAATAGAGATTCGGGTTTTCAGAAATTCCAAATTTTTCAACATTGTTTTGTGAACCCTACATGTTGGGGAGTATTGGGAAGGTTTATGACGAATTAAAATGGAATTTTTTTGTGATAGTTTGAAGTGGGGGTGATGTAATTTTTGGGACTTTACTGATGTAGTGAAAAATGTTGATTTGTGCACTGAGACTGCCTCTGTATTCGACTACCAGGGGGGCTGTAGTCGAATACAGAGTGTTAATTCTGCACTGTTTTGGCTCCTATATTCGAATACAGAGAGGCTGTATTCGAATACAGATTTGTATTTTCCAGAAATCTCAGTTTTAAACACTGTTTTGTGAATTTTAAGAGTTTGGGGAACAATGGAAAGACTTGAGATGATTAAGTATGGAATTTTTGAGATAATGTGAATTGTTAATGATTGCTTGACTGTTTAATCATTGATGTGGATGATGATATTGATTATGTTGAGATGTTTTGAAATATGATGGGATGGCATGAATTTTTCTGATTTTGCATATTGTTTTCAGTGAAGAGAAAACACTGCATATTCATGCATTGCATAGTCAGGTGGTGACCGCGATGGGCCACAGAGTTGATGCGGTGACCGTGATGGGCCGCGAAGTTAAGTAGTAACCATGGGTTATAGAATAGTTCCGCGTGTATTAGACGGTCTGTTCTATCCGAGGTCAGAGTAGTTCCGCGTGTATTAGACGGTCTATTCTACTCGGGCTACGGAGTGGTTCCGCGTGTATTAGACGGTCCATTCTATCCATGCGAGGTTTTAACTTCTGTGTATTTGGCCTGTGAGAGGCTAATACATGTAATTGTAGCGACCATGATGGTTATAGAATAGTTTCGCGTGTATTAGACGGTATGTTCTATCTGGGTTTTAGAGTAGTTCCGCGTGTATTAGACGGTCTATTCTATATGGGCTACGGGATGGCTCCGTGTGTATTAGACGGTCCATTCCATTCGTGAAATTGTGCTGGTCTGTGAGCGACTGCACTGGTACTGGTCTGTGAGCGACTGTACCCTAGTATATGTATAACGTGCTGGTCTGTTGAGCGACTGCACGAGTGCTGGTCTGTGAGCGACTGCACCTTGGTAATTCCAAGATATTGTATACATGAGCATATACATATTGCATCGGGGTGATTGACCGGTGGGTCACGATTGGGTTATGTGATGATGATTGGAAAGTGATGTGTGTGAGTACTTTATGAAAACTAAATTTCTGATGAATGATTGTGAATGCTGAAGTGTTGGCTGTACTTACAACTTATTTTCCATCTTAATTGGTTGCTGTTTTGAAAAATACATGTCATGAAATTTCAAATGAGCATCATTATTTTCATCATTCTTATATGATATGCCATGTATATATTTGTTGCTGTGAAATATATGTTATGTGATTATTTGTTAATTTCAATCGGTGGCCCTTGCTATTATATTGTGGAAATTGGGCTTTGCCCTCAGATGTTACCCGAACCCGTCCTACCGACGGATAGACTAACGACGGAAACGTCGTTAGTTTCCCCTGATCTTTACGTACGGAGTATCCGTGGACAACGCAGAAGGACGGACGGTTGGCTGAAGACGAGACTTATAGAGGATACGGTGGAGACTGTGCTACTGTAGCTTAGTGCATGATCAGACTAGACTTTTGTATAAGGTCTTGAGTTTTGGGAAATGTAATTTATTTTGGGAATTAATGTATGACTTTTCCGCTGTATTTTCCGCACTCTGATACTGTTTAGTGGCCACAGGGCGGGTGTTCTCTTTTGAAATGAACTGATGAAAATTTTATCTTAATTCCCTTGACATTAATTTTGGAACACTCATTTTAATTATTTATTGAAAAAAAAAACACTCGCGCTGTGTTTTAAACTCGGGGTGTTACATTACGCACATACATATCGTAGTTATGTGGTAACTATGATGGGTCAAGAGGGTGTGATTATCGGGAACAGATCTACCTTATCCTTGTAGATATTATTGAGTCGGGGTGGCTTGTAATAGATAGACATCATTATGCTAGTCAGTGAGGGATTGTAATTTAGTGAATTGTATTGGTCTACGAGTGAGTGTACATTTAAGATTCATGCTCTTTGCGAAGGGTTGTACATTATGGAACCATGTGCATTGACATGTAAGAGTTGCTTTAGAACTTGTAATTGTTATTGAAATAAATGTATGTACTTGAGTATATCTCGTTGTATGTATAATTGTATAGTTGTTACTCGATTTTCTATGTATATGTATGTATGTTATTTTCGATTGGTGACTCATGTGATGGTTTTTATTTGAGCAATGCGCGACCCCTTAGATGATGAGGGATTATACTCATCTAGACTTGACGACGTCGACAAGGACATTGCTAGCCTTCCCTGATCGCAACAATCGGACATTCTAGAGTTTTGACCCAACTTCAGGAAAAGAGACCTATACAAGGTTGGTAGTAGAGACAGTGATCGTCAGACGTAGGACCATCCAAGTGAAAGAGGTCAGGTAGACATTACTTTGTTTATAAAATCATCTAAAAATGACCTTCTCAGTCCTAAGTTTATGTTGATGATATAATTTTTGGTTATACTAATGCTAAGATATTTGAAGAACTTTCTGAGTTAATGCAGAATGAATTTCAAATAAGTATGATGGGAGTGCTTAAGTTTTTCCTTGGAATTCAATTTCATCAAAGCTCAGAAGATGTATACATTCATGAAACCAAATATACACGGGAACTTAAGAAATTTAAGATGGATGAATGCACAATAAAACTGCAATTCAATATATAAGTAGCTAGGAATTAGCCAAATTTAAAAACAATAACACTGCAATGGAATACCTTTTTTCAAACAGATATGAACAAAAGGCAGATTACCAGTAATCAAGAAAATCAGCAGACTTGCAAACCAAACACTAATTCATTACAATTCATTCATTAATTACCACTAATTTCAACAAACCAAACACTGATTCAAACATCTAATTCGCTACTAAATTGTTAAAAATATTCAAGTTTGACATTGAAAAAAAAATATCCATTTCTTATTTTTTCAGTTACCCAAGAAAGATTAAAATACAAGAGTTAGGGATTTTCATGTTCTTATCTGTGAAATGAGATGTTAGGGATTTCAATGAGCTATGCAAAAACAGAACGAGTTAGGGTTTGCAAATCAATTAATAAACGTTCATTTACACAACAAATAATCATGAAAATAGAACAAATTAGAGAGAGCAAACGAGATAACGACAACGAACGAGAGTAAAATAGAGAGCGAACAAGAGAGAAAAAGAGAGAGAGAGAGAGGAAGCGAATGAGAGAGAGCGAACGACAAAACAAGAGAGAGAGAGAACGACATAACCTGTGAATGAGACGTTGAAGTGGCGGCCGAAGAGTTCTGAGTGGCGGCGGCAATCTGGTTTGTTGTATCGGTTGGAGCAATTGGAAGAAGAAGGGTTTCTAGTGGAAAAGTGAGAATGAGTAAGACTCATTTAGTTTTTTTTAGTTAGTGAAAATAATGAGTTTTTTTTATAAAAAAAAAAAAAGTAATACACAAAATCTTACTTTCACTTTACCCACGGACAATCTGTGGATAACTTAAAACTATTCTCTTTATTTACCTACGGAGAATCAATGGTAAAAAAAAATACAAAGAAATTTAGTAACTTAAGTTTGAGTTGCATTTTTTAAACTTTACCTATGGATTTTTTTAATTTTACCTACGAACTAAGTGTGAAATCCAATTAAAAAGTTTAATTTATTCAATAACAAATTTACTCAAGGATTTTCCTAGATATTAAATAATTTACTCACGAACTGAAATCTGTAGGTAATTTTCTGTAAATATAAAGTAGTTTTCTTGTAGTGATCAACACTTATAATGAAACAAAGAAATATTAATTATTTTTTTAATTACAATTATAACATCTAATTAATACCACATTCATGGCTCCAAATTCACTATCTTCTCATTTCTATTAATGTAAATAATGAATACACCAAATTGATTAAGGTAATCTAGTAAAAAAAATGTTATTCTATTTCTTTCAAATATATATATCTAAATATGTGGATGAAATTGGTAATATTTTTCAATATTATAATTAATATAAATGACGCACAATATGTGGAAATGCACTCTTCCAGTAGTAAGAAAAAGAGAGACATACCCAAATTATAAGATTACTAATATGTTGACCGTGCAATTCACAAGTAAAAGATATTTTTGAGTAAATTGATAGTAATTATTATAACAAAAAATATTCAAAAGGTTACAATAGAAAATAAAAAATTAAGAAATTCAACAGAATTGAAAAATTAGATGGTAAGAAAAATAAGTATAAATTTGTAAAGATTAGATAGATATCATTACACCAAATAAAATTTGCTTTTTTTTAGTGTAAATGAATTTTGTTATATATTGCATCCGTCATGTAAAATAAGAGATAATGCCAGACCAACATCAACAACTAAACAATATATGAAAAGTATGTATGAGAAAAATATCTAACATAAGATTATATGATAAGTATGTATGTGAAAAATATCTAAAGATCATTCGATAATGCCCCAAAAATCCAATGAAAGAACATGCACAATAAAAAGCAAGTGTGGAGGGTAAAAAATTAAAATTGAAAAGAATTTGGGAACCTTCTTCTAAAACTGCACTTTAGTTAACTAAAATGTATTTCATCACAATGATTGTCATTTAAAAAAAATATATTTTAAAATAAATGTCATCCTCAGTTTCTAATATAAAATTAATTATTTTTTCAATATATAGTACTATTTAATTAATTAATATTATGTACATTATTTTTAAAACATTTTATTCTATTGGACATATATGATAGTGGGAATTATACTAATTATTTATAAGAATAATTTAATAAAATTAAAATTATTTTTCTTTTTTATATTTTCATTTCTTAATATATGTACAATAAACAAAAGTCATGACATTCATTTTTCTAAACAATTGGTATATGAAATTTTTAATAATAATGTTATAATTACATAATTATCCACTGATTTGGGCGGGAAAATGGATCATGGAGTAGCTACTTGACCACCTTCCCTTATATTAATAATATTATATTATATTATATTATTAAGATTACATAACTATAATAATTACAATAATAATAGTAACATAATTACATAATTATCCACTAATATAATATCAAATACTCCTAACATAATACTCCTGACATAATATCAAATTTTCTAAATTTCACCACTCTCGTCTTCTTCATTTCACCCCTCACTCTCCTTCTTCTTCATTCTCAAAAATATTCATCAGTACACACCCCTCAACTCAATTGTGGAGATTAGAAGTGCAAGATGATTTTCCTATTTCAATATGTGGAGGTAACCTCATTTCAACTATTTTAAGATTTTCAAAATCTCAATGATTTGAACCGTTCTTATGCAATTTATTATATATTTGTGTGAAAAATATATGTTATTTGTTTGATTTTGAGTGGATTTGGGTAAGGATTAGCCATCGATAAACATATTGGTTTTTCTATTTCGCATAAAGATGAACATAAATAATTCACATACAAATAATATGAACTAGATTTTTAATATTTTTTATTATTGTTTAATAATATTTTTTCACATAAAGATAAACATATTAGTTTTTATTATTGTTTAATTCACATACTATTAATATTGGTCACGTACGTTATATTTTTAATATTTTTTGAAATTTTTGTGAATTAAATATACGTCAAGTTTTAAAAATTAAGAAATAAAATATACATGTACGTGAATTATTTCCTAACATCTTACAAAATGTAGAAAATACACGATAACCCTAAGGTCTCGTAAGGAGTCATTTTTGGTTTTATATTCTGAAAATTTCAAAAATTAAAATTCAATTTTAGTTTTCGGTTTTTAATTTTCAGTTTTAATTATGATTTTGGTTTCAGTTTTATTAATTAAATCACTCTCTTAACTTTGTCTCATTTTGAATTCATTAAATATAAAAAAAATATTACAAAAAACTTAAAAATGAAAAAAGAAATAATATTTTTTTATTATTTTAAAAAAATTCAAATATTATAAAATTATAATTTATTTATAATAATTTTAGTAACAATGGCTGAAAGTGGTAGTTTTCATAGGTGACTATCATAACAATGATCAGTCGTCAAAGGTGATTGTAGCGATCAAAAGAGGTGATTGGCAATCGAAGGTGGTGGTTGGAGTGTAGCCGACGGTAGTCGAAATGGTGAACAATGGTGGTGGTTGGCGGTTGTTGGAAGTAGGTGGTTGGTGGTGGTGGCGGCAGTAGTTAGTGATAGTGGTCAAATATGGTGGTCAGAGGTGGTGGCCGACGATTGTCAAAAGTAGGTGGTCGATAATGGTTAGATGTGGTTAATGGTGATCAGTGTGTAACTGACGACAGTGTTTATAGGTCGGTGGTCGAAGATGGTGGCTAACAGTTGTCAGATGTAGGTGGTCGGTGGTTATGACAATTGAAGGTGTTGGAAAACACAAGTAATGGAGGTTTGAATTGTGTTTTACCATTTATGAAAACTATTTGTGTTGCTTAAACAAAAAGATATGTTCTTTATCAAAACATTCAACTTATGACTAAAAAATAGTTTAAGTAAAAATAATGTTGTTGAATCATAAAGAACTTAGATTAAATGCATAGTAGAGATAGAGAAGAGACACAAATATTTTTATACTAGGTCACAACAAATAATTGCTACATCTAGTCATCCCTTTACAAAAAAAAATTGCCTCAGTATAGTCGATGATTTAATCCACTATTTAAACAATAACATACAAATATTATTTACTCTACCTCTTTAGGCTTTGAGTATTTTTCTTTAGCTTCTACAAGTTGTTACCATTAGAACCTTTTCTAGACTTCTCAACTTTTTGGCAACCTGTTGTTGAGGTTCACAAATATTCTTACACCTTTTCAAGTACCTCTTATGGATGAAAGAGTTGTTGCCACTATCGGACTAATTTAAATCAATTCCAATTTGTGTCTGAATTAACACAAAATCTATCTTTAGGATTCTAACTCTCATTGATATAATATTAAATTTCAAATCCTATATCAACTCAAATATATAAATCAACTTAATTGATTTACATCAATTCTAATAACTCTCTACTGAGAGGATTTTTAATTCATTCTTTTCTTTTTTTTGATGTGTTTTAGGCTTTTAAAAAAATCTTCTTAGAACGTTGGCTCTTTTCTTATTATCGATTTCCCCACTATTGTAGAAATGATTCAACTTAAATACTAAAGAATATATCCGTTGAAAATAGTGGTGTTGGAGATCTTGAATTAGCAATTAAAGCTTGTCCATATTTGTCTTCGTAATTGATTCAACATATCTTGATTTAAAATGGTAGAAATATCAGAGGATCACGTTTTTAGATGATGTCATTGTATTCCTTTAATCAGAGGATAAGTCCAGCTTTGATGAGCAAATGATATTGGACAGTTGACTTCTTCAAAATTTATGGGCTCAAAGAATTGACTTGAGATAGTTGACATTTGACATGAGAGTTGACTTTATTAGAGCATTGACTTGAAGCGTTGACCAAATGATCAATTGAGTTGCTAGAGTAATATGACGCATAATCAGAGCTTGCATCAGTCAGATTCACCAGAGGCACATTGATCAGAGGTAGACAAAAGTTTTGATTTTCCAGAGTCACAATGTATTTGCCTTGATTAGTTAATTCTCTTTATTTGTTTATAAGAGGATTTGACTTTTACTAGAACATTGACTTTATCAGGGGCTTCATTTAGAACTTTCTTATTTGGTCTTGAGTCATAGGATCAACAAAAGTCTTAACTTTTAGTTAACTTTATTTATAGACAAATGATCATTATAGCGTTCTTTTCCTTTGTGATCAGATGATCAATTCTAGACTTATATTTCCTTTGTCTTTAACGCTTTGACTCAGAACGTAGATTATCAAATGAGTGTTGCAATGCTTTTTATTGCTATATCACGATTTACTCTATTAGTAAATATAATTACTTGTTTATTAGGTAATAATATTATGTGTTAAAAACACTTACATTATTATATCTAACTTACTCATAATTTATACTACTTTAAAATAGATAGTCATTCATATAAATATTTATCCTCCATCCTATTATGAACAATTAGCAAATAGTTAGAGGATAATTATTCTTATTGTTTTCGTTATCATCTAAACATCAATTAGAGAATTGTAGCTAAAATCACTTTTTCTCTAACAAAAGTGGTCGTAAATGGATGGTTAGTAATGATGGCAGTGATCGATGGTTGTTTGAGTGGTGCTGACATTGTTGTCCACTGATTGGTCACATGTTAATTTTATAACAAAATCAAAAATTATAAACTGATTTATTTAATTTTAAGTTTCAGAGAAAAACTATTTCAAAATTAAGTAAAAAATTAACTCAGTTCAATTTTAAGCAAACAAATTTTAATTTTAAAATTAACTTTCGAAACCAAAATAAAAAATTCACGATCAACACCAGTAAATCCAAAAAAATCACATATATGATCAATGAAATGGGAAGGAAGACATTGCACTTCAATATTTCATCAAGTTTCTCCGGTCTCCATCTTCAATTATGTCTTAAGTGAATAGATTATGAAGCGGTAATCAATAAATGTTTCTGAAAGTTCAATGAATTTTCTATTTTATTTAAGAAGGCGTATTCGAAAAAATTAGGGGTGCATATAAAAAAAATTTATAATGATTAGAATTTTTGAATTTCCAAAACGGTAAAGCATTGGGGACCCGAGCTGCTGAGCTGCCGAGCAAGTATGAGAAAAGTCGGTCAACAACTTCATTAGTCATTGCCGTGGAACAACGTTCCAATTTTGAAATATAAGTCAATAGTCATATATAAATTAAAGTATATAATTTTTTTTATAAATAAAAAAAGAAGGATTTACACTGTCATCCAATAATAAAAATAATAAAAAATAGTTGATTTTATCAACTGTCACATAAAATAATTATATAATAAACAATTTGTATTATTGGTTCGTGTAAAACGGTTTACACTTGATCTCTCACGGAGTTTGAACAAATATTATGAACGTGTCAAATTTTTAAAATTTTAATTGATATAATAATATTTTATTGTATATTAAGGAGGAATTGAACTTAAAAGTTGCACAAGTTATGAGAGAAGGAGATATAGATACAACATATTATTTTGGTTTGTATGTTTTGAGAGGAAAAAAATCTAAATAAAAAAATAGTTAGTTTGATTGAGTTTTTACAATTTTCTCACAAAAATTAATAAATAACATGTTGATGTTGATTTGATTCAGTTTAATCAAATTGACATTAATAAAAAATTTCTTTTCAAAATACTAGATTTTTTTATACTATTAAAACAATTACATAAACTCTTTTTAATGACAAAAATATATGAACTACAATAAAAAAATAATATGTAAATAATTAAAAAAATACTTAAATACAACACATATTTAAAATAACACTACTGATATAATATAATAAATAAAAAATAGTTAGTTTGATTGAGTTTTTACAATTTTCTCACATAATTAAAATCAATTTAATAAATAACATGTTGATGTTGATTTGATTCAGTTTAATCAAATTGACATTAATAATTTTTTTTTTCCGAAACACTAGAAATTTTATACTATTAAAATAATTACGTAAATTTTTTTTAATGACAGGAATATATGAGCTACAATAAGAAAAATAATATGTAAATGATTAAAAAAAAATACTTAAATATAACGCGTATTTAAGATAACACTACTGCTATAGTATAATGATTTTATAGATATTGACGATTTTAAATAAAATGAAACCATATCCAAAACAACAAATATTAAGTGTATTTAGTTCTACTTAGATTGATCTCAAATAAAAAAAAAATAGTATAATTGATTTTGATTTATTTTTTAATTTATCGTATCTTTGACTTGATTTTTTGTATCTTTAGACGAAACTCCAAACACATAGAATTGTAATTTATGTTGAAATATATAGTATATTTTATAGGTTGTTTTATTTAAAAAAATATAATATTAGCAATACATTTTTTAATATACATTCTCCTTGATTGATTAAAATTCACAAAATTCACCAAATTTATATGAAACTCATATGAATTAATTAGATTAACGTAGATTTTGATCAATCAAATAAAATATATTAAAAATATGTGTTAGAAATTACTTAATTATAACTCCACTAAAACAACTGTTGGAGACCTTTTGGTGGCCATCAACTCCTTCAGGTCCTCTGCCATTAATCTTTTGTCAAAATAAATTTAATTATTTTCTGGAATAAGAAAATGAAAAATGAAGAATTAAATCCTTTGTACTAATCATTACTATTTTTCTGAGAAAGACACAGAGACCAGAGAGAAACACAACCTAAAAAAGCAGAAAAACTAGGGTTTTGAATCATTTGACTGATTTGTTTTACCATCATCAACTACTCTCCTATGGCGGGGTATGTTCCCTTCTCCTCTTTATACTATGTTTGAGTTCAAAACTCAGTTTTTCACTTGCTTTTTCCTTTGAAACATCATAGTACAAGTTCGATTGGTTTGTCTATGCGATGTTCGAACTTCAGTAATTTAAAGTTCGTGTTTTGATGCAAGTTGTTAGGTTGTTTTTGTCTGTCTGTTATTCAGTGTTCTATGAAGTTAGCAAGTTTCATGTGATTTTTTTTTGTTATTTGGTTGAATGCTCTTCCAAATTGAGATTTGTTTTCTGATGATACATTGAATCGCAAAGTGTAACTAGTTACTTGCTTCAAAATTGAGATGATTTTTAACTTCATGAATTTGGACCGTTGGGAAAAACTGAATAGATGACAATCTTGAAACATGTGTTTACATTAAATGAATATCTGTACGTGTTATTTATGTTTACATGGTAATGCGAGTCTATCACTTAATCAATGAGTTCCTAAATCTACATTATGGGCTTATGCTATTGCTGTCCTACAATGTAATAAACTTTTTTACTATGCTCTTAGATTGTGTGGATTATATGTATCTTATTCAGTTTCTATGCCATCTATGTAGTAAGGCCAGAGGATTGGCTTAATTAATATTTACTAATCGTTACTTTCATTTCTGATTCATTATCTCTGTCATTAATATTTATTATTCTTGCACTTGATAATTGGTGAATTTTTTTTATCTTCAAATCTTTTTTTTGGACCATTTGGATTTTTATGTGTGTTGACTAGGATTCTATGAATGATCACGGAATTTTCACACTTTCTTGCTCTTCTATATGCAGACCATCATGGCTGGTGGACAAAAGTAGAATTGCAACCAAAATAAGAAGTGCATCAGGAGCATGTGATCCTGAAAATGTGACATGGAAAAGCAATCCAACCAAGGCTTGCCCAAATTGTCAGCATGCTATAGACAATAGTGATGTATGTGCATTTTCTAAAAGGAAAATTACTATTCTTTTTCTTGATTATATTGTAGGCAGATTGTTATGGGATGGGAATTGCATGTAATCTTAGGTTTATTTATATGCGATCAATTCATTCATAGTGTACATTGTATTCCCTCTCAACCTTCCTTGTCTCTAGTTTAGTACATGATAGGTGATCCTTTGCTCGAAAATTGTTATGACTTAAACCCATGAGAGCCCAGTTCAAAAGAGTACTCCATTAGATGGGAGAGCCTCATGGCTTAAGTACCACATTGAACTTTCTTATCTACTCAAAGTGGGACTTTTAACACTGTGATCTCCAAGGCGGCTTTAAATGCATCGGCACTAACCTGGTGGTAGCCGTTTCCCCTTTAGCGGCTTCACTCATCTATCAGTTTTCATCTATCAGTTATCACTTAATCTAGCCTATAGGAAGCTCTTTCTGTAGGTAAGCTCTCAATAAAAGCACCAAATGATGGAACATTGTTTTGAGCAAAGGGGAAGCTCCAAAGAAATTTAGGAAGAAGGAGAGAACTTGAAAATTAAAACTGGATGAATTATTCTATGCCTCAATTCAAAATTCTCACTAGTAGTTATAGCCAAACCCATTACCACAATGAACGGATCACATGACAGGTGTCTTGTGATAATACTTAGCGACTAACAGAAGGGAATCTAAATACAAGACTTGATATTGCTAAATGTCACTCGTCATTTCTAGAAAGCAAGGAAATAAAAAGCAAGACCGAAAAGTTTCTTTAGGGCCTTCCACATATGGTCTCATTAGGGATTAGACCCACTTGCTTCATTCTATGTTGTGAGCTCAACATCACACTCAGCCTTGTATCACTGGGTTGGCAGGGGAGTGAGAGAAATGACGAGTGGGAATCAGTTAGTAATATTAGGAAAAAAGAGAGAGAAGGGAATCTTCTTAAAGTTTTATTTGAAGAAATAGAGGGATTTTCGAGAAGTATTTTTTGTGAAAATATTGTGTTTCTTATTGATTTTGTACAAATACAAATGGTATAAATAGCCTAGGGAGTACAACTTAATGAGAAAGCTAATTAAATCCTAATTAACTCAATTAATTACAATAAAGAAAGATATTATAATGGTAAGAGAATATCTTTATGATTAAAAAACTGTACAGCTGTCCCTTAATGGACAGAATTGTAACCAACACTCCCCCTCAAGTTGGATCATAGATATCAATCATGCCCAACTTGAATCTTAAGTTTTCATAGATGGCTCTAGGAAGTGCCTTGGTCAAGATATCAGCAATTTGGTGGCTTGAAGGTGTGTGCTGGAGAGAAATTAGCCCATTGTCAACTTTTTCCTTGATGAAGTGTCTATCAATTTCCACATGCTTTGTTCTGTCATGTTGCACAGGATTTTTAGCAACGCTAATGGCAGCTTTGTTATCGCACAACAGGCTTACTTCATGGTCAGTGTAAACATGTAGTTCTGCCAGCATCCTTTGCAGCCACATCCCCTCGCAAATCCCATGTGCCATGGACCTAAGTTCAGCTTCTGCACTGCTTCTAGCAACCACAGATTGTTTCTTACTTCTCCATGTCACTAAGTTGCCCCATACAAAGGAGCAATACCCACTGGTTGATCTCCTATCAGTCGCTGAGCTTGCCCAATTTGCATCAGTAAATATTTCTATTTTCCTGTTTGTATCCTTCTTGAAATGCAGCCCCTTCCCTGGTGCCTTTTTTAGATATTGCAGGATCGGTTAACTGCTTTCATGTGAGCCTCCCTCGGGTCATTCATGTAGCGGCTAACCATGCTAACAGAAAAACAATATCTAGTCGTGTATGGGTTAAGTAGATAAGTTTCCCAACCAATTTTTGATACCTTTCTTTGTCAGTAGGTGGACTCTCCTTTTCCTCTCCAATTTTCACATTGGATTCCATAGGTGTGTCTGTTGGCCTGCATCCTAACATCCCTGTTTATTGAAGTAAGTCAAGTATATATTTCCTTTGAGATAAATAGATTCCATGTTTGGACTGTGCCACTTCCATTCCCAGAAAATACCTTAATCGACCAAGATCTTTGACTTCAAATTCCTTAGCTAGAATCATTTTCAGTCCTTCAATTCTAGTATAATCATCACCTGTAATAATAATGTCATCCACATAGACAATGAGGGTGGTTACCTTGCCTTCCTTTGAATGCTTTAAGAACATTGTGTGGTTAGTTTGACATTGGGAGAAGCCATGCATCCTAACTACTCGTGTGAGCCTATCAAACCAAGCTCGAGGGGATTGCTTGAGTCCGTATAGTGATCTTTTGAGTTTACATACCTTGCCTGAATTTTCTGATGTCTCAAGTCCAGGTGGTATTCTCATGTAGACATCTTCTTCAAGTTCACCATTTAGGAAAACATTTTTTATATCTAACTGGTGAAGTGACCAATCCAAATTTACTGCCAGAGAAAGGAGTACACGAACTTAATTCAACTTTGCTACAGGTGCAAAGGTTTCTTCATAATCCACCCCATAGGATTGGGCGAATCCTTTTGCCACCAGCCGAGCTTTGTACTTGTTTACACTCCCATCTGCATTGTATTTTACCGAGAATATCCATTTGCATCCAACCGTCTTCTTCCCCTCTGGTAGGTGAGAGAGCTGCCATGTGTCATTCTTTTCAAGTGCCTTAATTTCTTCCATTACAGCAGCCTTCCATTCAGGAACTAGGACAACTTCATGAAAGTTTTGAGGAATTTCGATGCTGTCCACAGAGCTGATGAAGTTTCTGTACCCCTGCGATAATTTGTCACTAGAAACATGGTTTGCAATTGGGTGTTTGGTACAAGACCTTACTCCCTTTCTCATAGCAATAGGTAAGTCTAAGTCTTGGTCATTAGTGACATTATCAGATAAATTAGAGGAAGAGTTAATGCTACCTTTTTGGGTAGAGTCTTGGTTCTGCTTTGGAAGAGTGCACGCTTCTACTTCCTCAAAGGTTTGCTGCTTGTTCTTCTTCCTTATGTATACTTGCAGTTCTTTTCCTCCATTTGGTTTTCCTTTTGGACCAATTGTTGATGCTCCATTTGTTGGCTCGGTAACCTCAAGAGTGGTTGTTTGCTGGTCCAATTCAGGTTCAACAATTATTGGGACAGATTCTGTGTTTTTAGTGATTTGGACAGATTCAGGAACATATTCAGGTAGGCTTTGGACAAATTCTGATGGGGTGGTTAAGACAGGTTCATGTGGGACAGATTCTGGTATTGTAATTTCCCAAAGTTGGTGTTCATCAATTGTAACTTTCTCCCCCTGAATGCCAACTTTGGGATAAAAGGCCTTGTCTTCAAAAAAGGTAACATCCATAGTGTGATAGATTCGTCTTTTTTGGGGGCAGTAGCATTTGTATCCTTTCTTGGTAGGAGAGTATCCCAAGAAGATACACTTGATGGCTTTCGGGTCCAACTTATTAAGGTTAGGCTTTTGGTCATGTACAAAGGCAGTACATCCAAAAATCTTCGGTGGAAGATTTGTGAGGAGTTTGGTCGAAGGATAAAGGGACAAGAGGGTTCGGTGTGGTGTGTTTAGGTTGAGCGTTTTGGAGGGCATTCTATTTATTAGGTAGGATGAGGAGAGGACTGCATCTCCCCAAAAATGGTTAGGTACGTTCATGGACAGCATAAGGGCTCGAGTGACTTCCAATAGGTGCCTATTTTTCCTCTCTGCTATCCCATTATGTTGTGGAGAGTATGAGCATGAAGTTTGGTGTATAATGCCATTTTTGGTAAGGTAACTACCAAGGGTGTGGTGGAAGTACTCCCCTCCATTATCAGTTCTTAGTACTTGAATATTGCTTTGAAATTGAGTTTGGACCATTTTATGGAAGTTCTCAAATATACTCCCAACTTCTGATTTTTCTTTCATGAGGAACACCCAAGTGACTCTTGTATGGTCGTCAATAAAGGTAATAAACCACCTTGATCCACTAACATTGCTTACTCTTGAAGGTCCCCACACATCACTATGAATGAATGCGAAAGGTTTAGACGGCTTATAAGATTGTATGGAATAATGGGATTTGGTGTGTTTGGCTAATTCGCACACTTCACATTTGAAAGAACCAGAATCTTTATTAAATAAAGGTAGAAACATTTTTTTCAAATACATAAAATTTGGGTGTCCTAGGCGATAATGCCATAACATTACATCATTATCATTCTTTGATAAACACTTAAGGGCAGCCTTGTAGGATCTCTTATTTTGGTCTTCAATTTTAAGGAAGTAAAGGCCTGCACTTTCCTCAGCATTGCCAATCATCTTTCCCGAATTCATATCCTGAAATTCACACAAATGTGGTAAGAACTTAGCAACACGTCCTAAGTTTTTGGTTAATTTACAGATAGACAATAGACTACAATCTAGTTTAGGAACATGTAAAACTGAATCAAGAGTAATATCTTTGGAGATAACCACCGAACCTTTACCAGCTACCTTGGAGGTGGTACCATATGCTATCCGGACAAAAGATTCATCTTGACATGGAGTGCATTTACTAAATACATTGATGTCCCCAGTCATGTGATCCGAGGCACCAGAATCAACAATCCAAGAGTTTGTTTTCTGGTGATTTACATGAAGGGCAGCAGAAAAATTACCTTTTTGGGCAAATGTAGCAGTGGAAGAAGAGGTACTAGTGTTTTGCAGTGCCTGTTGCATCAATTTCTGCAACATCTCTATTTGTTCTTTGTTGAAAGGACTGGCCTCTGCAATGTTTTTGGACTTACTTTCATCAGCAGCAGCATATCCGCGCGCGTCTTTGAATCGTGGTTTTAGATCTGTGGGTTTTCTATGAAGCACCCAACAAGTTTCCTTCGTATGTCCAGGTCGCTTGCAGTGATCGCACCATCCTCTACCTCTCTTTGGTGGACCTCTTACTGCAAGTGCAGAGCCTTCAATGTTTGAACTTGCACTTTGACTTCCCAACATGATTTTCCTTCTGCTTTTCACTTCTGCAAATGCTTCACGAATGCTAGGGAGAGGCTTAGTTCCAAGAATCCTCCCTCTCACTTCATCCAAATTTTTATTCAGGCCCAATAGGAACTGAAAGTTTCTGTCCTTCTCGACCAGTTTCTTGTAGATTTTGTCATCATCTATGCACTTCCACTCTATGTTTGCATAGATGTCAAGTTGCTGCCAGTATTTTGTGAGTGTATGATAGTACTCGGTGACCGAAGAATCTCCTTGTCGAAGATTGTATAAGAGACTTTTGATCTCAAATATGGTTGAGGTGTTGTCCACATTTGAGTAGGTCTCCTTGGCTGCCTTCCATATTTCTGCAGCAGTGTCATAATACATGAAATTTTCACCAGACTCATTAGTCATGGAGTTGAGCAACCATGTCATAACAAGACTGTTTTCAAGTTTCCATTTTTCATGGCTTGGATCAGTATTATTTGGTTGCTTAGCCTCGCCAGTGATGTAGTCTTCCTTTCCTTTTCCTTGGAGGAAGATGCGGACAGATCTAGACTACTGTGTGTAGTTCTGCCCATTGAGTTTGTAGCTAGTAATGATAATTGTTTCATGATGACTAGTGGTGTTTCCAGTCGCTGCTGCCTTAGGGTTAGCATCTAGGCTGCTTGAACTGCTCTGTTTTTCTTCCATGAGAATTTTTTTATCGGATCAGAACTGTAGCTCTGATGCCATGTGAAAATATTGTGTTTCTTATTGATTTTGTACAAATACAAATGGTATAAATAGGAGTACAACTTAATGAGAAAGCTAATTAAATCCTAATTAACTCAATTAATTACAATAAAGAAAGATATTATAATGCTAAGAGAATATCTTTATGATTAAAAAACTGTACAGCTGTCCCTTAATGGACAGAATTGTAACCAACATTTTTGGTAAAATGGTCCATTTGGCTTGGGTTGGCAGAGTTGATCTTTCAGATTTCTTTTGTTTGCTCTTTTGCATTTTTTTGTTTTCATCATCCATCAATATACCTTAATATTATTCCATCTAATTGTTTGATTAAATTCATCAATTTACTTTCAGATTTAAACTAATTATTATCACGATATGGTATTGCCTGCACATATGTGATTACTTATTTGCCTGTGTGTGAACGGTTTTTAAAGTTTAACTTTAAAATGAATTATTGCCAATGGATGTAATACACCTTGGAAAGCATGATGCCTTTTTCATGTAGAAGCAACAGGGCTTTTTACTCTTCACACGGATTGCCCTATATAATAATGTTCCTAAACTTCTGGGGAAACGCAAGAACATGAACTTGTGGGTTGTAGTTACTGACTGCAATAGCTCTGCAATGTGTTGGACCTGTCATGGCAAGTCGATGTGTTACAAATATTGAACAATTCATTAAATTGTTTACAATGTTTTTGAATTAATTTTTTAGGGTTTATTGTTTTAATGGCTGACTACCTGTCAACGTATAGCACTTAAAAGTTATAAAAAGTTTGACATTTAATCTGTTTTTTTCTGTTGTAAGGTTGCACAAGAGTGGCCCGGCTTGCCAAAAGGGGTTAAATTTGATCCATCCGATCAGGAGATAATTTGGCACTTACTTACAAAAGTTGGTGTAGGAAATTCAAAACTTCATCCTTTCGTTGACGAGTTTATTACTACTCTTGAAGTGGATGATGGAATTTGTTACACTCATCCTCAAAACTTACCCGGTTGGTGGCTTGCCTTTTACTCAAATTTGAATCGATGATTGTTTTTCAATCAATCTAATAAGCTCAATGAAAATGTTAGGTGTTATGCAAGATGGAAATGCATCCCACTTCTTCCACCGAGCAATTAAGGCTTATAACACTGGCACCCGAAAGCGCCGAAAAATACATGATCAGGATTTTGGTGATGTCCGTTGGCACAAAACTGGAAGAACTAAACCAGTAATTCTGAATGGAGTCCAAAAAGGCTGTAAGAAGATTATGGTTCTATATATGAGCAGTGTTGGAGGAGGAAAAGCCGAGAAAACAAATTGGGTTATGCATCAATATCATCTAGGAACAGATGAAGATGAAAATGATGGGGAGTTTGTTGTCTCTAAAGTGTTTTACCAGCAGCAGCAAGTCAAATTGGGCGATAAAAATGAATTGGACATTCCTGAAGCCACTGAAGCAACAATTACTAAAGTGGATCCGGTCACTCCCAAATCTGTGACTCCTGAGCCTCCTTATAATGAAAGGCAGTATTCAGATGTAGATCTAGGACAAGAAACACCTGCCATTCCTCAGGTAAAATCTTCAACTATATTTTTTATAATCAAATATCAAACTCTATTCCAATTATGACTCACCATGAACACTAGTGTGTAGTTCGTTGGTGTGTGTTGTAATTATTTGTAAGGGAAGTATATCAGATA
This sequence comes from Cicer cuneatum, assembly GCA_037974295.1. NCBI lineage: Eukaryota > Viridiplantae > Streptophyta > Magnoliopsida > Fabales > Fabaceae > Cicer > Cicer cuneatum. The sequence goes on from JBBPBO010000003.1 coordinate 22,618,267, forward strand.
ATTTGTACTTGCTTTGTAATAGAAATACAGGTAATGCATCTGTACATCGTAGCAATACTTGTTTTATCTGATAAGTTTGAGCTCCATATTCTAAGACAAATATCATCGGCCAAACAACTTTGTATTTAAGTATAAATAGTTTAGCTTTAGACATGATTTAATATGCGAATTATCACTTAGCTTAAATAATGTAATTAAGCCTGCTAGTGGGAAAAGCTTAACTTGATGTATTCAAATTTAGTATCTTTAACTCCTCCTCGATCATCATTGCTTTCACACATCTTTAACCTCAGTATATGTGTCTGAGATGCATTCCAAGGGTGTTAAAGGTGTGTCGAAGCAAAAAAAATTTTTTCGGGACACTTGTCTGAGTTGTCAGTGTCGGATTCGTCTAATTTGTGAGGTGTTTGTGCTTTACAGTGCCACTTTGCTTAAATAAGTTTACTATTCTATGCTTTTGTTTATTAATCAAGGATTGTTTGTATCTTAGCAATTTGGCTACACTTCTAAATTTGGATTAATTATTATAAGATTGCTTCTGCAAGTACTACTTGTGATGACTTAGTATTATGAATTTCAAAATATCTCTTCACAATTCCTGATCTATTTTCTGTGTTGTGCACTGTATTGTACCAAAGCCTCCTCAGATGGATTGTTTGGATGAAATTCAAGCTGATTGTGAAGAGCATGCAATAGATGATTTATCCATGGTAGAAACTGAAAATAATGAAGAGACATATGATAAAGAAATTAATGCTGATGAAGGCCAAAAATGGTGGGATAGTGAATCACAAAATCTGTTGGATTCACAACAACTGGTTGAAGCATTGTCCTTGTGCGACGATTTACTTCATAGCCAGTCTCCCAAAAGAGATGACGAACATGGAGAACATAAGAACCAACCCGGTCTTTCGGTTTATGCTCAGCTAGGACCAGAGCATCTGAAAAAGGATATGGAAGACTGTCAAAATCTTGTTCTTGACCCTGCAAATACAGCAGAGCAAGATGCACCTCCTTCGGAGTTACGACTAAGTCAACTGGTATTCCTATGATTTTTCATTTAAGTGAAGAGATTAGTTTCTATGTACTGACGGTATAAAACTTTTTTACATATCTAATCAAATCACACCAGTGCCACTTTCTTAGGTTAGTTCATAAAATATTTCTACAAAAACCTACATGGAGTCATTTGATTGTTAGTATGTCTAAAAAAGTTTTACGCAGTCAGCGCAGTCAAATTAAATCCTTAAATGAATTCATTTAATTGTTGTTTTAACGGATTTATTTTCATGTTTATATAGGAATTTAGTTCGCAAGATAGCTTTATTGCTTGGGGTTACAGCAAGGCAGTAAAGTAATATGATTTTTCTTCACATCAGCTGAGATGCAGATTTGTTGTAACTATTTTGTGGATTAGTTGCCTCGTTATTGTTAAAATCTGGGGTGAACTACTGAACTGTTGCTACTTTGTTTGACAAATTGGACTGTAATTTTAGCAGTGAACTTAAGAGTTTGACACTGTTCAACTCTTCTGCAATACTGCAAGTATATTTTGGTTTTGGTTTCTTGAAGTTAGACAAATTGTGGTATTTCTTTTCTATTTTTTTGAGGAAATTGCCATGCTTCGGATGTGTACTTCCGGATGGTAGTTAGTGGTCCAGATGTATATACATCTGAATGCATCAATATCAGAATTGTTAAAACTACTATCTACTTTATCGCTCTTACTCTATCATGCTCTCAATGTACTTTCGTTAAATTTTTATTTAATACCAACTTACTAACTTTTACACTATTTTGACACATTTTATCACTGATTGATTGATTAGGTAATATGTCTAAATCTCTACGATACTGCAAAAAAACAGTTTTATAATATAATTAAAAATGGATAATATAATAAAAAAACAAATCTATCTTTCCAAACCATATGCGGGTCGCCGTGTGATCGTTGAGAGATATATCCTTTGGTGATAAATTCTGTTGCACTTCAACTAGTAGATGGGACCCTTCATGTGCAGATTCAAGAGCATAGCTTAATTTCTATAACACACCAAGCAAAATAAAAAATAAAAAATAGTAAAAACGATATAGACTCGAAGTGCGAATCTGGATAGGAAACCATTCCATTTAGTGTTTGAATGAAGTAATGCTTGCCTCGTTACAGTTATAAATCTAAATTATTTAGGTACACAAATAAAAAATGAAAAGAGAAAAGAATAATTTATTATTATTATTATTATCATTGGTAAAGTTAAATTATATGTATTTTAGTGTATGCCTAAATGATTTGTCATTTATAATTGTGACCATAGAGTTACTCTTTTGCATGTGTACATTCGAAATCTATTCACATGTGTTTGGGTAAACATCCAATGTGATGGTTTGATTGTTCAAACGATGCAAAATCGTGTTTTGGAGGGTCTTTGTATTTATTTATTTTTAAAACTCACAAAGTGGGGGAGAGGAAGACGATGCAGATCATATAAGGTTACTGTCCGGATGTGTACATTTGGAAAGTATACATCAAGAGCAGATAATTTCGCCACAAAGATAGAAATGAGGGGAGGGTTAAGAACATAAAGGGAGTGAGAAAAGTTCTCTTATTAAAATTTGCATTTTAATAACATTTTGTTTCAGTCTAACCTAATCTTATTTTAGTCCAACCTAAACAAAATTAACAATGTACATGTAAATAATATACTGATGCCCCATATTCTACTAAAACTACCCATTTCACCCTTAATCATAAAAAATAAAATAAAATCTCGGAGCACATAATTGGAAGTGAAAAATTCAAAATTTATGACATTTTTTCGCAAAGTAAGTTCAATAATTGAAAAATGTGTATAAGAAATTTAAACATGTGTACCATAAATAACGTATACAAATTTTATGTACTAAAATTTTAAATATATTTTTTTAAATAGAATAGACGTAAATGTGTATTGGAAATTTAAAAATTAAAATTTTTGAAGTTTTAATTTTCGATATGGTTTTATATTCTGAAAATTTCGATACCGATAAATTCACAGGGTAAGAGAGTTAACATGAATTAAAAGCAAAACTTTATTTTTTTTTTTTAGAGTGTGGAGAAATTGATTTAAAAATATTGAACTTTTATAAGGAATAAAAAAAATTAACTATGTCAAATTTTCAACTTACACATAGATCCTCGAATCAATTTTTCAATGAAATGTTTAAGGTGTTCTATTTAATGGCCAAGGTTTTAAAACTCACTACTGTATATATTACCTCGAAAGCTTTAGAGACCATTTGTTTAAGATTCTAAAAAACATAATTTTTAAAGTTTTTTTAAAATCATTTCATTAAAAAATGATTTTTATGTTGAATATGAAATAGTTATTTTGTTTAGCTTTTGAAGAAAATCATTTTTAATAGAAGATGGAGAAATACAAAAATGATCATTGATAGAGATCTCTTCAATTACAGTTTTGAGGTTTTGTTGAGGATGGGTGGAACATTATTGATTTTTCGTTTATTCTTCTGCTCAAAGGGCCTTAAATTAATTGGCCCATCAATTTGCTTCTCTCTTGGCATGAAACCATCCTCAACACTTGGACAAATGATATTCACCGGGACAACATATAGGGGACTCTCTTTAATGTTGGGCATTGTCTGACAAGAGGACAAAGGTAAAATCTCAAGTTGTTTTTTGTCGCGACCTTTTTCTCAGCCAAATTTTCCTTTCAAGTGAAGTCATGTTTTCTACACTTACTAAGGTTTTTGGTTTCTTCAAACCAAAAAGGAGCAAAAAGAAAGAAAATAACAAAGGAAAATACATTATATATCTCACGAAGGAGGGAATTTGCTTCCTCATGATTTCTACACTTAATAAGCTTTTTGGTTTCTTCAAACTGAGTTATGTGTTTCTCTATTCCATCTTAGTAAGTGACAATAGTGGGGACAAAACCCTTGACAAAATCTTTCATCTTCCTCACATTCAATTTCTCATGGACGAATGTTGTATTTTGAGTTTGAAAAAACTGTTTAAAAATTACAATTTGTGCCACCGAAGATATTATTGGGTTGAATCGCGGATTAGGTCGCTCTCTTTAAGACGTTTCGTTGCACTACCCAAATTGTGCAAGACAGACTATCAACTACAACGTCCCCAGGATAAAACAGCCCAGATTCACTGTATCGGAGTTCTATTGCACCGTAGAAAACCGTTCTAGAATTACATCCTCAATAATCGCCTCGCAATATGGTACTATGACCACTCATAAATCAAAATGACTACACTCTAAAGGACTGCGGTATGCGGCATAAAAAACACTTTAAAAGGATAGCAGTATTATGACCACTCAAAAATCGACGAAACTACGGTATAAAACCACTCTAAAAGGATAATGGTATTACGACCACTCAAAACTCGACGGAGCTACGGCATAACAACCGCTCTAAAATATCGAAGGGACTACGGTACAATACCGCTATAAAATATCGATGGGACTACGATATAACAACCGCTCTTAAAAAATGAAGGGACATAAAGAAAGGGGAGAAGTGGCTCGGTAACAATCGAGCAGAATATAAGAGGCAGAAAAGAAAAAGTTGAGAAATGCATCCAACTTTGGTGTGTTTTTCACAATAAATTGACACTCTTTATATAGTGATGGAAGCAAACCCACATATGTTTTCTATCCAATGTGGGACTTCAACAAAATTTTGAGAATATTTATATAGTGATTAAAACTACTCAAAATGAGAGTTTTCCAATGTGGGACTTCAAAAATTTTTAAATTCACACATTATGTTCCAACATTCCCCCACTTGAATTAAAAAAATGTTTATGAAATAACGTCAAACGCTTCCATAAGATCGTGCATAAACAAAGGTGTCTATGACTTGAACCTTTGCATAGCAAGTAAGATTCAAATTTAACAAGAGTGACTCGTAGTCTTGAACTCTATCTCTGACATCAAACCCACACACAACCTTTTCATTGGGTGTATTCTAAAAAGCCCGTGCATTTATGGCCCTGCACGCCTATCCCAGTATAGTGAACGCTCTAGGAATTTTTGCCCCGAAATTCCATAAGAAACGGCCCCATTTCCACATTCACATAGGTGAGTCTATCAAGAGTACTCCTGTAGCTAGGTACTCCCTTCACATAGAGTATAGATCTCATTAAGAGTTTCTATTATCTCAGTCTTCCATCGCTTCAGGAATCATGCTTCTATTAAATATAATAACATGTTCATCTTCATTATGACTTGTTATTACCCATTGAACCTAATTCTTGGGATCTCCAGTCTTTTAGGTCGGGTTACCATCATGAGTGACTCAATTATCTATAGGCAATAGTCTCATCCTTTTGGATGTATTTATGACTTTCTCTCTAGCCAATCCTTTCGTCAAAGGATCTGCTAAATTACCATCAGTGCATACATGATCCACTATTACAGCTCCTTTAGTAAGTAATTCTCTAAATGTGTTGTGCTTACGACATATTTTGTAGGAACCAAGTTGGTTCTAAGTACTTAGGATTTTGATGTTTACAAAAACACTCCATGTAATCTTTTTTTGTACCTTGAATTATTACATTAAATGCCACCAGAAGATGAAGTTTCTAGAGGCAGAAGATGAAGACATCAGATAATGCATCCAGAAGGTACTAGAGGATGCATCCTGAAATTACCAGAGGATATCTTTGTTGGCACAGATCAGAAGGAAGCAAAGTCAGAAGGAGACCTCGACCAGACCAGAAGGAAGCTTGCCAGAGGGAGACTTGATCTAGACCAGAAGGAATCATTAGTCAGACTTAGTCCAGAAGTTATTCTGACCAGAAAATGGCCTGACAATGAAATGATAAATAGTCCAAACTTGATCCAGACTTAATAAGAGGATAAATTAATGGGTCCAGAACAAGAGATTCAATCCAGATTTGACCCAGACCAGAAGATAGCATGGTTCAGGGTATGAAACTAAGTCCAGACCAGAAGAAATGATGTCCAGATTTGATCCAGACCTGATCCAAATCAGAAGGTAAAATGTCCAGACTAAAATATCATTTGTCCAGATTTATTTTCAGTTCAATCCAGACCCAATTCAGAATTGGTCCAGATCAGAGGGAAAATGTTCAGATAAATGGTCCAGATTTAAGAATATGGCCCAGTGTTGGCCGAGATCATAAGATCAGACCATGACCCAGTGTTGGCCGAAATCAGAAGGTTAGAATGTATGGTCCAGCATTGGCCAAGATCAGAGGATCACAACAGATCAGTTTGCTAGTCCAGGTTGGCCGAGATCAGAAGATTAGAAGATCAGAAAGTGTGGTCCAGGGTTGGCCGAAATCAGAGGATCACAGCAGATCACTTAGTATGGTCCATATGTGGACGAGAGCAGAAGATCAAAGGGTTCAGATTTAATCATGATGATAAACGGTGGAGATTTGATTAAAAGTTGATCAAAGTATTAAAAAGGATTTGATACAAAAATAAATTGAAGACTTGTGGAATTCAGAAGCTATTAGCGGGAAGAAAGATTTGTTCCAGAATTAATTAAAGTCAGAATTGGTCAAAGTTATTTTTGAAAGGCAATCTGGAGCATAAAAAGATATGTTTTTTATTTAAGTGAAGCCCGATTGGTCAAAGTATTTTTGCAAGAGTATCTGGCAAGATACAGCTCAAATTTAAACTTGGAAGAGACCCTAATCTGCATCTATAAAAGGAGGCTCAAGGCAGAATACTTAGCATCAAAAATCACAAAAGAGTCATACACTTCCAAAGCAAACACTCAAGTTTTCAGTGAGGTTAATTGTGAGTTCCAGCTTTCCAGAAGCAAGCACTCGTGTTATTTTCTTTCCCTTGTGTTAGATCTAAGTTGTTGAAGTAGAGTCTACAATCTGAGGGAGTCAGAAGGGGTAGCAGATTACTTGGCAATTAGATTCAAGGCGTTATAATTCTTTCTACAATATGGGGTTGTCAGATTGGTAGGAGAAGACTTGACTTAGGAAGTCAAGGTGTTGTATTCCTCAAGAGTCTAGGATTGTTAGACTGTTTGAGAAGACTGACTTGGAGGGTCAGTGGAACTGTTGTAATTCAAGGTTTGAATTAGTGAAATCCTTCAAGGTGAAGGGATTGGACGTAGCCTCGTTAACGGTGAACCAGTATAAAATTCTGTGTTTTTATTTTTACTTTATATCCGCTGCTAACTCTGTTTTATTCATACATCAAGTTTTGTTTTAAAACTGCAAAAACAAAAAAAGTATTCAAGTTAGTCAAACACAATTCAACCCCCCCTTTCTCGTGTTTGCACCTTCATATTTTTCGTCTCTTACCGTTGTAATAACGATTCTCAATTTTTGCAATAGCAGCGGTACTATCGTAGTGGATCAACACAACTGACATAGGTTTTTCCCATAAACGGATCTCTGCTAGCAAGCATCTCAACCAGCTCGCTTCTTCACTAGTAGTAGCTAGTGCTATCATTTCAGACTCCATAGTGGACTGAGCCAATATCGTATGTTTCTTCGTCTTCCAAGATACATCCCCGCCGGCTATGTTAAAAATATAGCCATTGCTTGCTTTGGAGTCATCTGATAAGGTGTTCCAATCAGCATCACTGTATCCTTCAAGTACGACAAGAAATCTTTGATAATGTAATCCTAGATTCATGGTCCTTTTTAGGTATCTCATGACTCTTTAGATAGCGTGCTAATGCTCCATACTAGGTCTACTGGTAAACCTACACAATAGTCCGCGACGGGGTCTAGTACAATCAGTGGCATACCTGAGGCTGCCAATGATGCTCACATATTCAGTTTGTCTAACACCTTCATCAGTGTTCTTAAAAAGTTTCATACTTGGATTATATGGTGTGCAAGCAAGTTTACAGTCAAAGTATTTATATTTCTTTAGGATCTTTTCAACATAATGAGACTGATCCAAAGAAAATTCTCTTTTCTGACCTAGTAATCTTGATTCCTAAGATTACATCCGCTTCTCTGAGGTATTTCATATCAAAGTTGTTACTCAACAATGTTTTCACAGTATTTACAACATGAATGTTTGAACCAAATATGAGTAATTCGTCTACATAGAGACAAATGATAGTGCAAGTGCCATTTTCAAATTTGTAATAAATACATTTGTCACTTTCATTCACTTTAAACTCATTCGATATAATCAAATTGTCAAACTTTTCATGCCATTACTTATGAGCTTGTTTAAGACCATACAAAGATTTATCTAACTTACAGACCTTGTTTTCTTGTCCATGAATTACAAAACCTTCAGGTTGTTCCATATAGATTTTGTTCTTCCAGATCACCATTTAAAAGACTGTTTTAACATCCATTTGGTGTATTACCAAGTTATGAATTGCTGCTAGAGAAATGAGTACCCTAATGGATGTTATTCTAGTGACTGGAGAAAAAGTGCCAAAGAAATCTATATTTTCTCTTTGCCTAAAACCTTTGGCTACAAGGCGTGCCTTGTATTTAGCAATAGTTCCATCGAATTTTAGTTTCTTTTCCAAAATTCATTTACATCCTATTGGTTTGCAACGAAGAGGCAAGTCTACTATATGCCAGGTCTTGTTAGACTCTAGAGAATCCATTTCATCGTTTATAGCTTCTTGCCAAAGATCTGCACCCCATGATGACAAGGCTTCTTTGAGATTTGCAGGATCCTCTTCTAAATTATAAGCCATATGTTTTGGTCCATAATCTTTAGCAACTCTGATTCTCTTACTTCTTCGACTTTCCAATTCACCTTGTTTGTTGCTTTCAATGTTTCTTGTCACAAGAGTATGACTTGGTTCGCTACCCCCTCTATTTCTCAATTTGAAAGGGAATTCAAAGATAAGACCAGTTTGGTTGTCTTTTCTTTATTATCTCATAAGGAGATGTTTTGCTTTTAGATTTTGGAGCTCTATTCAAAGTATAGCAAACGGTCAAAATAATTTCCCCCACCAATGAGATGCAGCACCAGAGTTAAGCATAATAGCAACAACTAGTTCAGTCAGAATAAGGTGTTGTGGTTTCATGTATAATTCCTTGAGTTTTATAAGACTCATTAAATAAACTAGAATCATATTCTATTCCTCTATACTACAAAATCTCTTAATCTTTCTACTAAATTGATTTTCAATTTCAATTACAAAGATTCTAAACATGTCAAGCGCTTCACTTTTATTTTTCATTAGATATACAAAAGTATAGTCAAAATGATCGTCAATAAAAGTGATAAAATAACAATTTTTATTTCTTATTAACGTCTCATCAATTTCACATATATCAGAGTGTAATAAATCTAAAGACTCAGATTCACTAACTATAAATTTATGTGAACTCTTTGTTATTTTAGCTTGACTACAAAAATCACATTTTTTTCATTCAAAATCATTTAAAAATAATATTGGTATTAAACCTGAGTTACTTAAGTTTGAAATAACATGTGTTCACATGACAAAGTCTAGCATGTCAAATATTAAAATCACACAACATGTAAATAGAAGGAGACATTCTTAAATTCAACATTTAAATTTCAACATGCCTGAGATATAAGTAAACTCTGCATAATTCAGAAAAATAATAAACAACATTTTTTTTTTCTAGAGACAGGTTATCATACTCTTTAGAAAAAATTCTTTTGTTTTAAGAATTTTTGAAATCCTTCCAAACAGAGGCAGTTTGTCGATAATAACAATCAATTTGAAGCTCATCTAAAGTCATACCTTAAGATGATCTCCTGAGCTATCTTTTGAAGTTCTCCTTGTATTTGTCATCGGTAATCTGATACTTGAGGTAGCCACTACAACACACTTTTTAGCTCCAACTTCCCCTTCTTTATAGCATATCATACATGTCTAACACTATTGCGGGAACTGTAGTATTCATACAGATCACCAACAAGTCTATTAAGAATATAATTCTTATAAAGGTAATCATTACCCTCCCATGGGTTAATTCTCTAGCTTTCTTTTCCTTTTGTGTTTGCCTCAAAGAAATAGATCCAGTAATGTCTTCGGTTGACATGGCAGAAAAACGTCTTAAAATTGTTGTATTTTGAGTTTGAAAAAACTATTTAAAAATCACAATTTGTGCCACTGAAGATATTACTAGATTGAGTCGGGGACTAGGTCGCTCTCTTTAAGACGTTTCGCGACACTGCTTAAATTGTGCAAGGCAGACTATCAACCACGACGTCCCCAGGATAAAACAACCCATATTCACTGTATCGAAGTTCCAATGCACCATAGAAAACCGTTCTAGAATTACACCCTCAATAATCGCCTCACAATATGGTACTATGACCACTCAAAATTCAAAATGATTACACTCTAAAGGACTGCGGTATGCGGCATAAAAAACACTTTAAAAGGATAACAATATTATGACCACTTAAAAATCGATGGGACTACGGTATTAAACCACTATAAAAGGATAGTGGTATTAGGACCACTCAAGACTCAACGTAACTACGACATAACAACCGCTCTAAAATATTGAAGGGACTATGATACAATATCGCTATAAAATATCGAAGGGACTACGGTATAACAACCGCTCGAAAATATCGAAGGGACATAAAGAAAGGGGAGAAGTGGCTCGGGAACAATCGAGCAAAATATAAGAGGGAGAAAAGAAAAAGTTGAGAAATGCATCCAACTTTGGTGTGTTTTTCACAATAAATTGACACTCTTTATATAGTGATGGAAGCAAACCCACATATGTTTTCTATCCAATGTGGGACTTCAACAAAATTTTGGGAATATTTATATAGTGATTAAAACTACTCAAAATGAGAGTTTTCCAATGTGGGACTTCAACAATTTTTAAATTCACACATTATGTTCCAACAACGAATAATTTATACAACTTAAACACCATGATTTCCTGTTTCTTAAAAAATTGGCATTTCAACAAACAAAAAAGAGCAATTAAAGAGGGACCTCGACTGTTGGTTCACTATCGTTGTCATACCTATTGGAACCAAGTTGGTTCTATCAATTAATGTTTTGGTGTTAACAAATGTATTTTATGTAAATCGTATTTTGACTTAGAAGATTGAAAAATCAGAGGATGTATGACGTCACCAGAGGATGTCATCAGAGGATGACGTCAGCAAAAGATACCTCCAGATTATACAACCAGAAGATACAAATTAGAAGCAGAAGATGTCACCAGAGGATGACGTCACTAGAAGATAGCATGGTCCAAAAATAAGACTTAGTCCAGACTTGGTCCAGATCAAAAGATAAATGATCCAGATTAGAAGATCAATGGTCCAGATCAAAAGATCAATGGCCCAGATCAGAAGATCAATGGTAGAGATAAGAAGATCAATGTTCCAGATCAGAAGAACAACGGTCTAGTTCAGAGGATATATTGTCCAGATTAGAAGATCAATGGACTAGATCAGAAGATCACAGAATGGTACAGATCAGATCACATGGTCCAGAGTTGGTTGAGATCAAAAGATCATACAGTCCAAAATTTAAATCATGATGCATATCAATGAAGACTTGATTAAAATTCGAAGAAGACTTGATTGAATTTTGATAGAAATTTGATCAAAGTATTAAGGGGATTTGATTCAAAAATCTAAAGACTTGAAGGAAATTCAAATGCAATCGGAAGCTAAAAAGATATGGTTTGAAATTAAGAGAAACAAGATTGGTCAACAAAATTTTCAAGTGCAATCTGAAGCTAAAAAGATACGGTTTGAAATTAAGTGAAACAAGATTGGCCAACAGAATTTTCAAACGGAATCTGAGCAAGATTATCTCGAATTTAAGCTTGGACAAAGCCCTAATTGTAGCTATAAAAGGAGGCTTCAGGCATCAGCATTAAGCATCGAAAAACACATAACTCAAGCTTCAAATTCACAGTTATCTGAGAGTTCAATAAAGAGAAATACTTAAGTGAAAAAGCAATATTTTTAAGTGTTTTCAGAGAGAAATTCAGTGCAACAATCAACTTTTCAGAAGCAACTTTGCAAAGTTCCAAACCCTTGTAATCTAACCCGATAGTGGTGTAGATCCCTTCTTTAATCGATGATTGTCTGATTGGTAGGAGAAGACTTGACTGGTAGAGTCAAGGTGCTGTTATCATTTCTCAAAAGTCTGGGGTTGTCAGACTGTTTGGGAAGACTGACTTGGAGGGTCAGGTGTTGTAATTAAAAGGTGTTGAATTAGTGGATTAAAGCCTTCAGAGTGAAGGGACTGGATGTAGCCAAGTTAATAGTGAACCAGGCTAAATTGCTGTGTTCTTATGTTGTTATTATCCGCTGCTAAGTCTGATCATTTATTCATCCAATAATTTGCATCAACATTCAACAAAACAGCAAAAGAAATCAAGTTTGACCAACATAATTCAACCCCCATTCTTGTGTTTGCAGCTTCAATTGGCATCAAAGCTCGGTCTCAAGACTGAGCACTTTATAGTGTTTGAGGAGAGATCCAAGGGTTCAACATGTCTGGAATCAATGAAGAAGTTGTTGGAGGAAACATCAACAAACCACCTATGTTTGATTGGGAACGGTTCGAGTAGTGGAAGGACAGGCTGAAGAGTTTCTTTTTTTCACAAGATCCCGAACTTTGGGACTAGGTGGAAGATGGCTATATTGCTCCAGAAGATGCTGATGGTGTTCAAATTCCCAAGAAAGATTTGGATGCTGACCAAAAGAAGATGTTCATGTTACATCACAAATCTAGAACATTCATGATCAATGCAATCACATTCACGGAGTTCGACAAGTGCACTAACAAAGAAACAACAAAGATCATCTATGATAGTCGGGTTCTGACTTACGAAGGCAGCAAGCAAGTTCAAGAAGCAAAGGCCAACATTCTAGTCAAGAAGTACGAGCTGTTCAAAATGGAAGAAGATGAAGACATTGAAGCAATGTTTTCCAAATTTCAGACTCTGGTTTCGGGATTAAAAGTACTCAAGAAGAGCTATACCACTGCTGACCACGTGAAGGACATTCTTAGAAGTCTTCCATCCAAGTGGAGACCAAAGGTCACTACCATTCAAGAAGCAAAGGACTTGAACACTCTGAAGCTGGAAGAATTAATCAGCTCCCTTAAGTCATATGAAATAGAGTTGGAAGAAGATGAACCCAAGAAGAAGAACAAAAACCTAGCCTTCAAATCCAAATGGAAGAAAGTTCTAAAAGCAGAAGTAGAAGCAGAATCAGAAGATAGTGATTCTGAGGACCAGGATAAAAAACCAGAAGAAGAAGACATTGCCTTCATAACCAGGAAGGTTATGAAGATGTGGCAGAATAGAAAGAAGAAGTTTCCCCAGAGGTATTCCAAGCATTCCAACAGAGGAAAGGATGAACAAGACAAGAAGAGTATCATCTGTTATGGATGCAACGAACCTGGGCACATCAAGTCAGAATGTAAAAATCTGGAGAAAGGGAATAATCAGAAGAAAGACTCCAGACCCAAGAAGAAGAATATAATGGCAACATGGGATGATTTTGATGAATCTTCTGAAGATGAAAAAATATAATTAGCCATGATGACTCACATAGATTCTGCCTCTGGATCCAACATAAAATCTGACTCTGGAAGTGAATCAGAAGAAGCATAATTGGCTCAAATAGTTCGCACTCATTCTACCTCTGGATCCAACCCAGACTATGATTTTGGAAGTGAATAAGAAACAGAACTGGCTTGGATGGCTCACACAAGCTCTGCCTCTAGATTTGATACAGAATCTAATTCTAGAAGTGAATCATGACAAGATGAAAAAGAGGTATTTTCTGAACTCATTCGATCTAATTTAATTACTGCAATGAATGATATTTAAAATATCAATAACAAAACTATCTTTAAAACTGAAAACACTTAGGGAAGAAAATAAAACTCTAACCAAAGAAATTGATGTTTTAAAGAATCAAAATGCAGAATGCAAAACAGAAAATGCTACTCTTAAAACTGATATTGCTAAACTTAAGTCCGAAAACTTAATTCTAAAAAGTAATCTTTGTTCAACATCAAGTAAAAATATTGTATGTAATTCTGATATGCATGAACAAGTTTTATAAGATTTTATTGTTAATGATATGGAAAGAAGCAAATATGCTTCTATGATCTATGGAGTTAGTAACAATGGTAAAAGAGGTATAGGATTTGATGAATCGGTAACTGTAATTGTACCTATTTCCTCTGATGTTTTGTGTGCTGTTTGTGCTAAGTGAAGGTGCAAACACGAGAAGGAGGGTAAAATTGTGTTTGAATAACTTGATTACTTTTTCTGTTTTTGTAGTTTTATAACAAAACCTTATGTATGAATAAAACAGAGTTAGCAGCAGATATAAAGTAAATATAAAACTCAGAGTTTTATACTGGTTCACCGTCAACTAGGCTCTGTCTAGTCCCTTCACTTTGAAGGATTTCACTAATTCAAAAACGTTGAATTACAACAATACCGCTGACCCTCCAAGTCAGTCTTCTCAAACAGTCTAACAATCCTAGACTTTTGAGGAAAAGAACCTTGAATCTAATTGCTAAGTAATCTGCTACTCCTTCTGACTCCTTCAGATTGTAGACTCTCCTTCAACAACTTAGATCTAACACAAGGGAAGGAAAACTTAGAGTGCTTGCTTTTGGAAAGTGGATACTCACAATTGACCTCACTGAAAACTCAAGTATTTTTCTTTTGGAAGTGTATGACTCTCAAGTATTTTCGATGCAAAGTCTTCTGCCTTGAGCCTCCTTCTATAGATGAATAATTAGGGTCTCTTGCATGCTTAAGTTCAAGTTGTATCTTGCCAGATTCTCTTGCAAAACTAACTTGGCCAATCGGGTTTCACTTAAATAAAAAACATATCTTTTTAGCTCCAGATTTGCATTCAAAAATAACTTTGGCCAATCCTGTTCTTGATTAATTCTGGACCAAATATTTCTTCCCGCCAATAGCTTCTAAATTCCCACAAGACTTCAATTTATTTTTGTATCAAATCCTCTTAATACTTTGATCAAATTTCTATTAAATTTTAATCAAGTCTAATTCGAATTTAATCAAGTCTCCACTGATTATCATCATGTTTAAATCTGGATCGTATGATCTTCTGATCTCGACCACATCTGGACTTGTGTAATCTGACCTGCGCCACTTCTGTGATCCTTTGATCTCGGCCAACAATGGATCATATGAATTAATCTGGACTATTTTATGATCTTCTGATCTCGACCAACACTTGGCCATGATACTTAGGTCTGGACCATTTTACATTTATCCTCTGAAATTTATCATTTAATCTAGACATAAATTTTTACCTTTTGATCTGGACACTTATCCTCTGATCGGGACATGCTATCTTCTGGTCTGGATTGAATCTGAATTGAATCTGAATTAAATCGGGACAATCATTTCTTCTGGTCTGGACTGAATTTTATAATCACTGCCAAGCTATCTTCTAGTCAGAATAAAGTTAGGACCAAGTCTGACTTGTGATTCCTTCTGGTCTGGACCAAGTCTCCCTCTGGTAGGCTTCCTTCTGGTTTGGACCATGTCTCCTTCTGGACTCTGCTTCCTTCTGATCTGGGCCAGGAAAGATATCCTGTGATGATGTTTTGACATCCTCTGATATCCTCTAGAGGTGTATCATCTGGTGCCTTCTGGATGCATCCTCTAGTATCTTCTGGAGGTGTGTCTTCTGGTCTGATTTTATCCTCTGGTAACTCATCTTTTGCCTTTGGTGACATCATCTTCTGGTGACATTTAATATAATAATTCTAAGTACAAAATAAGATTACATGGAGTACTTTTGTAAACATTAAAATCCTAAGTACTTAGAACCAACTTGGTTCCAACACTAAGAAAGGTCACTCAAAATTGTCTTGTCCCATGATAAAATCAAGGAGAGACAAGAAACCTTTCAAGACTAACAAACTTGGACCCAACCAGATTTGGGTACCTAAAAACAAAATTATCTTTGTTGGAGATGTCCTCAGCAATAAAGTTGAAACACCAGTCATGGTACCTGGACAGTGGATGCTCGCGACATATGACATGAGAAAAGTCTATATTCCAAGAACTAACCTTGAGCAAAGGAGGGACAATGGCTTTTTGAGGAAAGCAAAAAGGCCAAATCATTGGTCGAGGCATGGTTGGTAATGGCACTTCTTCTTCTATTAAAGATGTACTACTAGTTAAAGGTCTTAGGCGTAATTTATTATGTATTAGTCAATTAAGTGATAGTAATTATGATATTATATTTAACCAAAAAACATGCAAAGCTATTAGTCAGAAGGATGAATCAGTACCCTTCATAGGTTATAGGCAAAACAATATTTACAAGATAAATCAGTTTTGTCTAGAGAAACAAAAAGTTAAGTGTCAGTAAATGAAGAGAAATTAAATTGGCATAAAAGATTAGGTCATGTTAACCTTATATTAGTTTCAAAACTAAATAAACTTCAATTGGTGAGAGGTCTACCTAAGCTCAGCTACAAAACTAAAATTATATGTGAAGCTTGTCAAAAGGGAAAACAAACAAAAAATTCTTTCAACCCTAAAAACTCAATATTGCACATAGATCTATTTGGGCCAGTAAAAACAGCATCTCTAAGTGGAAAGAAATATGGGTTTGTTATTGTAGACATGGGTAAATTTTTTAAGAAGTAAGAATGAATCCCACAAAGTGTTTATCACATTTTGCAAACAAATAATGAATGAAAAAGGTCTTAAAATTGTAACAATTAGAAGTGATCATGGAGGAGAATTTGAGAACAAATTCTTTGAATGTTTTTGTGATGAGAATGGAATCTCTCACAACTTTTCTTCTCCTATAACACCCCAACAAAATGGAGTTGTAGAAAGAAAAAATAGAACACTCCAAGAAATGGCCAGAACAATGCTAAATGATATGAATGTTGCAAAATACTTTTGGGCAGAAGCAATTAATACCGCATGTTATATTCAAAATAGAGTCTATATTAGATCCATACTGAATAAAACACCATATGAACTGTGGAAAGTTAAAAAGCCAAACATCTCTTATTTTAAACAATTTGGTTGTACTTGTTATATGTTGAACACTAAAGATAATCTTGGAAAATTTGATTCTCGATCTCAAAAATGTACGTTCATTGGTTACTCTGAAAGATCCAAAGCATATATAGTGTTTAATAGGGAAAAAAATATTGTGGAGGAATCCATACATGTTAAATTTGATGACAAACAGCTTGATGTTGATAAGTCAAAGCAAGATGATGATAGTGTAGGTTTACCAGAACCAAAGGAAGCTGATGCAGACAAACCAAAAGAACTTGAAAAAATGGAGGATCAAAGCAAAACAGAAGAACCCGAAAAATCTTTAAAGGATGAATCTGAAGATAAGTCAGAAGGAAGATGTGGATGGAAGTACAAGTGTCTTCCCATCCCGAAACTCTAATCATTGGGAGTGCAAGTGATCCCTTAAGGACCAGATCATCACTTAAAGAAACCAGTTTGTTTGGCTTACTCTCATCTATTAAGCCTACTTATATTGATGAAGCACCGAGGGAAGATGGATGGATTCTTTCCATGCAAGAGGAGTTAAATGAATTTGAAAGGAATGATGTTTGGGATCTAGTTCCAAGACCAGAAAAGAACATTATTGGAACTAAGTCGGTTTTCAGAAACAAGCTGAATGAAAAAGGAGAAGCTGTCGGAAACAAGGCACGACTTGTTGCACAAGGCTACAGTCAGCAAGAAGGTATTGACTACATTGAGACTTTTGCCTCCAGTGGCAAGCTTAGAAGTTATTCGTATCTTACTTTCCTTTGCTGCTAATAATAACATTTCATTATTTCAAATGGAAGTTAAAAGCGCATTTTTAAATGGTTATATAAGTGAAGAAGTCTATGTTAAACAACCCCTAGGTTTTGAAAGTTCTGAATGTTCAAACTATGTTTTTAAACTTAAAAAATCTTTGTATGGCTTAAAACAAGCACCTAGGGCATGGTATGATAGACTTAATAACTTCATACTTAAAAATGACTTTGAAAGAGGACAAGTAGACAATACTCTTTTTAGAAAATCAATAAAAGATGATATTCTGATTATTCTAGTTTATGTTGATGATATTATCTTTGGATCTACTAATGGCACTATCTGCCAAGAATTTTCTAAATTGATGCATAGGAATTTCAAATGAGCATGATGGGAGAACTTAAGTTCTTCCTAGGAATACAAATTCAGCAAAGTCAAAAAGGTATATACATTCATTTAACAAAATATACAAAAGAGCTTCTCAAGAAGTTTAAGATTAGTGACTGCAAACCTATGGCTACCCGAATGCACCCTACCTGCTCACTTGAAAAGGACGACTCAGGCTAAAAAGTTGATCAAAAATCCTACAGAGGTATGATAGGGTCTCTCCTTTACCTCACTGCTTCTAGACCTGACATTATGTTTAGTGTATGTGCATGTGCACGATTTCAATCTAACCCTAGGGAATCCCATTTAACTGCCGTTAAGAGAATCCTTAGATACCTAAAAGGCACTACCAACCTCATCTTGTTCTACAAGAAAACTCCTACATACAAACAAAGTGGATATTGTGACTCCGATTATGCTGACGATAAACTCGAAAGAAAGAGTACAAGTGGAAAATGCACATTCTTGGGAGACAATCTAATATCCTGGTCAAGAAAGAGACAAAGCACCATTGCCATGTCAACAGAAGAAGCTAAATATATTCAGCAGCTGGATGCAGCTCTCAACTCATATAGATGAAACATTAGCTGGAAGACCACAATATCATGGAGACCAACATCCCTTTATACTGTGAAAACACTTCAGCCATCAACCTAACCAAAAACCCTATCCTACATTCTAGAGCCAAACACATAGAGATCAAACACCACTTCATCAGAGACTATGTTCAAAAAGGGGTACTTAACATTCAATTTGTAGACACTGACCATCAATGGGCTGACATATTCACCAAACTATTACCTGAAGATAGGTTTGACTTCATCAAGAAAAACCTAAACCTTACCTTCATCCCTGACTAGTAGCTTAGTAAGTTTTTGTCTTATTTTAATTTATTGCTATATGTATGTTATTATTTTTTGTACTTTTATTATAAAAGAAAAGGTCAAAAGATGAAGAAAAAAATCAGAGGATCTCTTTTCTTCCTTCAATCCTTTTTGTGTGATGACAAAAGGGGAGAAGATGTATTTGATGAAGTATATGGGGCATTAGACTTAGGGGGAGAAAACTTCAAAGTAAAGCTTAGTATTAGGGGGAGTCAAAGTCAAAAAAAAGAAAAGGTTTTATAAAAAATACAAAGTTTTGTCATCATCAAAAAGGGGGAGATTGTTGGAACCAAGTTGGTTCTTTCAATTAATGTTTTGATGTTAACAAAATTATTTTATGTAAATCGTGTTTCTACTTAGAAGAATGAAAAATCAGAGGATGTATGATGTCACCAGAGGATACACCAGAGGATGTCATCAGAGGATGACGTCAGCAGAAGATACCTCCAGAATATACAACCAAAAGATACCTCTAGAAGATATAAATCAGAAGCAGAAGATGTCACTAGAGGATGACGTCACCAGAAGATAGCATGGTCTAGAAATAAGACTTAGTCCAGACTTGGTCCTGATCAGAAGATAAATGATCCAAATTAGAAGATCAATGGTCCAGATCAGAAGATCAATGGTCCAGAGCAGAAGATCAATGTTCCGGATCAGAAGATCAACGATCTAGATCAGAAGATAAATGGTCCAGATTAGAAGATCAATGGTCCAGATCAGAAGATCACAGAATGGTACAGATTAGATTACATGGTCCAGAGTTGGTCGAGATCTGAAGATCATACGGTCCAAAATTTGAATCATGATGCAGATAAGTGAAGACTTGATTAAAATTCGAAGAAGACTTGATTGAATTTTGATAGAAGGAAATTTGATTCAAAAATCACTGAAGACTTGAAGGAAATTCGAATGCAATCTGAAGCTAAAAAGATATGGTTTGAAATTAAGAGAAACAAGATTGGTCAACAGAATTTTCAAGTGTAATCTGAAGCTAAAAAGATACGGTTTGAAATTAAGTGAAACAGGATTGGCCAACAGAATTTTCAAAGGGAATCTGAGCAAGATTTGTCTCGAATTTAAGCTTGGACAAAGCCCTAATTGTAGCTATAAAATGAGGCTTCAGGCATCAGCATTAAGCTTCGAAAAACACAGAACTCAAGCTTCAAATTCAAAGTTATCCGAGAGTTCAATAGAGAGAAATACTTGAGTGCAAAAGCAATATTTTCTAAGTGTTTTCGAGAGAGAAATTCAGTGCAACAATCAGCTTTCCAGAAGAAACTTTGCAGAGTTCCAAACCCTTGTAATCTAACGCGATAGTGGTGTAGATCCCTTCTTCAATCTAGGGTTGTCAGATTGGTAGGAGAAGACTTGACTGGTATAGAGATCACCAGATATAGAGTGCATATTCTCTGAGAGTTCAATGGTATCCCTATTTCCTAAACCTCAAAGGCTTCAATTATCTCCCTAAAAAGTGGCTCCTCGTCTACCCAAGTAATATTTATCCTCGTTTGGAAGGAACATGATAATGTGATAATTCTTCTTTAACACGATGACCTGAAAAGTAGAGGAAGAGAATTGAATTCAATATAATCAAATTCACCCTTCCACTGCCATTCAAGTGAAACACTTTGTCTCAAACAACCCTTAAAGTCAATGCTCCATCATATGGGACAACAATTTGAAGGGAAACTATTCCAGATTATCGCAACCCAACTCGTCAGGAATAATTTCGTGAAGCATAAATATCTTACGCTTTAGCATCTTTAAAAACCTACCTCTTCTCGATGGCCCTAATGATAACGGGCGGAAAGAAAAACGAATAGAAAATCACAGTGCATCAATCTTTGAGGATGTATATGTTATACTATCAGTTATAGGGGTTATAACCGATCAGTTTCAATCGATTTTGGTCCAAAACTCTTAACCCCAATGAAGTCGATATGAAGAACATCAGTCCCACTCCCAACCACTTGTACCATCAGATTAAGCGGGTGACAGTTTAAGCAGTTCGTTGGATTTACAGGCTGATTGTCATGATTTTTTCTTCAAATGTAGTTTTTTTTCCCACAAAATCTTCAAACATAGAATAGACAAGCACATAAAGAAATTGATGCACGAAAAACTACAAACCTTGGAGAAAAAAAAGCTATAAATAAACATATGAGATGTAAAGTTGCATTTGTTTCTTCTATGCAGAAACTCTTATCTATTGTTTGCTGAATAGAGTGCTTGCGCAGAGAATAGAAGAAAATTTAACATGCAATGGAACTAGACAAGAGTAGCAATGTAGCTTGGTTGACAAGGGAAAATTTTCTAAACAGAGTTGGAGGTGGAGATTTGTGATGTTTTCAAACGTGGATAAGTTTTTTTTTCTTTGACAAGAAAATGTGGAGAAGATGAAGCACTATCTGATGTGAAATTGGGCGAGGATTGTGCGTGTCTCTAAAACTTTTTTATCACCTCTATTTTTTTACACTAAAAAAAGTAGTAAGACTAAAAATAAAAATACTATAGTTTATTCCTATTGTATTATCTAGAAAAATAGATAAATGGGTTAGATTGCCATTCATTTATTGCTTTGATAATAGCGACAAAAAGTAGAAAATACACTATGCAATGTCCATTTATTGGCCGATGTTGGATTTCACTGGGTCAAATTCTCTGATCCAATTTCAACTGTGTTAGTCCACAACTAACTGAAGAAGGAGACATGTGGACCCGAATTAAGCCATCTTTTCATTAATTTTTTAATCGGTTTGCATGGGTTTCGTTGAATCTCGAGTTTCTGTCCACCCTTAATCAATAATATTTGACATCACACTATAAATATGACATGCGCACTACCACGATACACAACATCTAAGTAAAACCTTTACTCCTACTCAATTTTATATTGACTTGAGAATTATAATGTTTGCAAGTACCACCCCATCACCACAAATATGAAGTGTATTCCTTCAAGATACCAATCTGGTATCCTCCTCGGTCCAATCTAGATTAGGTTTAGTTCAAATAGCTATTTTTTCACCTTAGTGGCACAAATGGAATCACCTTGATAGTAAACTATTTCTTGCCATAAAAATATGCCTTCACAAGGAACAAGCGAGAAAAGTTTTTGTGAAGAAACTTGTGAAAATACAAACGAAACTTCATTTGGAGGAACCAAATGGGACCTTGAACGCTTTTGATATTTTCCATCTTTTTCAATTGATGCAAGGTAGAAAATATTGATCAGTATTAAGAAGAAGAAAAGAGAGAACCCCAAGAAACTTTCCTCCAAAAGTTTAAAAGGAAAACATATAACTCCAACCCTTGGATTACTTCCACAAAAATATTACAAACAAAGAACTTATTGAACCAATACAACAAGAACGTATTGTGTAACACCCCAATTTCTTATTATTATATTTTAATTATAAAATATAATGCAAAACTATTATTATCCGTATGTTGACATGTGCGATAATTTCCTTCGTGTTTGTCCTATGTGTTCGCCCTAATGATTTATTTAAATTATTAATATTAATAATATTCAATTTTGTTTTAATATATATATATATATATATAAAAGAAAATAAGAAGTAAACGTGTGTGTTGCTACATTAATCTATTAACTTAAGCATTAGTAGAGTGAGTTTATGATTGTAGTAATAATAATAATAATAATAATAAGGGTCATAGGCTAAGTGTATAGGTCTGATAATAAGCCTAATAATATACCAAATACTATTAGTACGTATAGATAGGTATATAAGTGAATAAAGGAGGCTGTCGTGCATTCTATGTCTCTGTTTCCCCGTTCTATTAGGAAGAAAAAAATTGAATTGACTACTGCCCTGTTGCATCCAGTCGCAACTCTTAATATTAAAATCATACATTGATTTCAAAGATTAGGTTGTTAGAGACGGTGATTGGCGAAGACGCGGCACATAACATCAACGGATCAGCTTCGTTGAAAAAAATCATCAGCCAAGGTAAGGGGTGAGACGAGGTTCGATATTATGAGTATAAAATGACATGAGATGAACATGAATACTGAAATTCCCTGATATTCATCCGGGGCTTACTACGTATGGTCGAGCCCTATTGAATGATAATAATTAATTAATAATATATGGATGATAATAGGGACGACTAAAATATATTTTAGCAACCTATAGTATTGTTGTGAATTTATGTATATCAATATTTCATATTGTCCAGTTTTATGAACCTTATGGTGATTGTTATTGTATGAATGATATGTACTTGAGTGTTCTTGTAACTTGATCGAAATTATGATATTACTTGAATGTCCTGTTGGAACCAAGTTGGTTCTAAGTTTTAGGATTTTGATGTTTAAAAAAGCACTCAATGTAATCTTATTTTGTACCTTGAGTTATTACATTAAATACAACCAGAAAATGAAGTTTGCAGAGGCAGAAGATGCATCCAGAATGCATCTTGGAATTACTAGAAGATACTCCAGGATCACTAGAAGATATCTTTGCTTGCCCAGATCAGAAGGAAGCAATGTTAGAAGAAGAACTGGACCATACCAGAGGAAATCCTGCCAGAGGGAGAGTTTGTCCAGACCAAGAGGAATCAAATATCAGATTTATTCCAGAAGTTATTCTGACAAGAAGATGGCCTGTCAGTGAGAAATTAAAACAGCCCAGACTTGTTTCAGACTCAACCAGAAGATAAGTTAATGAGTCCAGAACAAGAGAATCAATCCAGATCTGACCCAGACCATAAGATAGCATGATTCAGGGCATGAAACTAAGTCCAGACCAGAAGAAATGAATTCCAAAATCAATCTAGACCTGGTCCAAAATCAAAGGTAAAATGTCCAGACTGAAATATTTTTTTCTCAAGTTAATTTAAGTTCATTCCAGACCAAGTCCAGAATTTGTCCAGATCAAAGGAAAAATATTCAGTTTAATGGTTCAGAATAAATTATTTGGCCCAGTGATGGCCCAGATCAGAAGATCAGACCATGGCCCAGTGTTGGCCGAAATCAGAGGGATAAGATGTGTAGTCCTGCAAAGGCCGAGTTCAGAGGATTATAGCATATCAGGTGCGAGTCGAGGCTGGCCTAAATCAGAAGATCAGAGGGTTAGGAAGTGTGGTCCAGGGATGGCCGAATTCAGAGGATCACAGCATATCAATTTATTTGGTCCAGTTGTGGACTAGCGCATTAAGATCCAATGGTCCAGATTTGATCATGAGGATTAACGATGGAGATTTCAATTTATTTTGATCAAAGTATTAAAAAGATTTATTACAAAAATAAAGTGAAGTATTGTGGAATTCAGGAGCTGTGGCGGGAAGCAATGAAAGGATTTGATTGGCCAGTTATTTTTGAAAGAAATCGGAAGATACGTTTTTTAAATAAATGAAGCCCAATTGGTCAAGTTATTTTTGCAAGAGAATCCAGCAAGATTCAGCTCGAATTTAAGCATTGGAAGAGGCCCTAATCTGCATCTATAAAAGGAGGCTCAAGGCAGAATACTTAGCATCGAAAATCACAAAAGAGTCATACACTTCCAAAGCAAACACTCAAGTTTTCAGTGAGGTCAATTGTGAGTTCCAGCTTTCAAGAACTGGACGTAGCCTCGTTAACGGTGTACCAGTATAAAAATTGTGAGTTTTATTTTTACTTTATATCCGCTGCTAACTCTATTTTTAATCATACATCAAGTTTTGTTTTAAAAGTGTAAAAACAGGAAAAGTATTCAAGTTAAGTCAAACACAATTCAACCCCCCCTTCTCGTATTTGCACGTTCATGTCCCACATGTTTGATTTCTTATTATGTGATTGGACTGTGTATTGTGAGTAGTGTAGACCAAATATTGGGGTTTATTGTGATTGACTAATATATATATGTATATATAATGATGAATATTGTGAAGTACAACTGAAAATTATTGAGTTATGATAATCCAGTACGTATGAGATAGATGCTGTAGTTTTTGAGTGAGGATTATTTTGTCATCATATAGGGAGGGTTTGACAAACCTAGTGATTCGGGGAAGTACAACTGAATGATCCGGATCGTGGAGGGCTACAGTCAAATTGTAAGGTAAGACTGATAGACCTTGGGGGTACATCTAGTTCGGAATTCCTAAGTGGATTTGTGGGTTATTCCCTAAGGCCGGGAGCTACCGTGCAATACAAGAGTACCCCGACCGTTGCGTATATGGGTCTCGGGTTGAGTTGAAGAGATGTATGAGGACTTGGCCATTCATGAATTGTCCGTCCACTCTGGTAGTGGCATAGTATCAGGCCTCCTAACCAAGTACTTCAGAGTAGAATGGTACCAAGTGATGAAGAAGTATAAAGTATAGGACATGCATAACATTTTCTCCATGTGACTGTTTTATTGTGATTGAATTAGATTAACCTTGATATTATGTTCTGGAATATTCTCTTGTTTGTGTTAATTTGATTACTTACGTGTTCTTGTCGTTTACATTAAACTATTATATAATTTCGATACTCACCCCTCGTTGTTTGTGTTTGGCGTTTGCGATGGACATAGACGACCTACAAGCTGCTGGTGAAGATTAATACTCTCAGAGTGTAGGAAGTCGTCTCATCTTGAAGACTTTTGTCATCTTCCTTCTGTTAATTTCATATTTGAACATCTGTAATTTGGGGAAATTTTGCTTTGATAGTGACATCGGGTTGGGACTACATTTATAATTATCAGTAACTTATGTACGTGTGCTTCAAAAAGAATTTAATTTGATCACTGTTATGACCATCGAATTGTTAAGCTGATGGAAACTTTGGATTAATATGACTTGTCCATGATTAAGTGATACTTTTGCCTTAAAGAAATCGTTCAAAAGTTTTGTTTATTTATACTCTATTATTTTTAAATTAAATACCAAAAAAAAAAATTTAAATAAATTTGGGATTTAGGGTGTCACATTAGTGGTATCAGAGCAGGTCTGTCCAATCAGACCGTAGTTGTGTTATGTGTTCACTATGTTTCCTTGTGTGCTCTGTTATGTGTGTGTTGTTACTATGATTGTTATTGTGTTAGTAGTGTAGAACTAAGTTAGTTTCCTTTCTCCCTAAGTACCCCACTGTATTCAATTGGCCTATCTGATTGATGCAGGTAGTGATGGCTAGTGGGAGGAATGACGCTGCAATTGCTGAGATTCTAGATTCTATGGCAGGAGTTACAGTGTAGGCTCTACAGGCTTTGGCTGAATCCCATGCTACTGTGCAAGCCTCTACACAAGCTGCTTCTCAAGCTGCACAGGTTGCTGCTCAAGCTGTTGCTCAAGCTAATAGTTACACTAGTGATCAAGGAAATGAGCAAATAAATGAGTTCATGGTAATGGATTGATTCCATAAGGCTAATCGTCCATCATTTGAAGGTCCCTATAATCCAGATGGAGCCCAGAAGTGGTTGCAAGAGATTGAGAAATTTTTTAGAGGAGTGGCATGTCCCGAAGGCCAAAAAGTGCATTTGGGAACTTTTATGTTGATAGAAGAAGCTGAACATTTGTGGGATATTGCGCGCCAGCATTTAGATAATGCAGGGACTGTAATTACTTGGATAGTATTCAGAAACACGTTCCTAGTCAAGTATTTTCCTGAAGACATCCGCAATAGCAAGGAAATGGAATTTATCAAGTTAGAACAAGGTAATATGTCAGTGGCAGAATATGCCGCTATGTTTGAGGAGTTGTCCAGGTAGTATCCACTCTATGTAGGAGAAGCAGGAGAAAAATCTAAGTGCATCAAGTTTGAAATGGGACTCAGACCAGAGATCAAGAAGCAGGTTGGAATGCAAGAGATCAGTGACTTCCCTACCCTAGTGAATAAGAGTAGGATCTATGATGAGGATAGTCGTGCTGAAAAGGCACATTATCAAAACACGGGAACCATGAAGGACAAGAGGACTATGCATCATAATAGGGGAAAACCTTACTCTTTCCCTCCTAGTAAATTGAAAGTCGTTCGAATTATCACCAACACGATTCTTCAGCTGGAAGAGGAAATGGTAATGGTAATGGAAAAAGAAATGAAAACAGTTATAGTTATGGGGGTGGTAGAGGAAACCCGAATGGAAGAGGAGTTAGCTATGTGAATAGCAACAACCAGAGTCAAGTCTTGAGCAACAATAGTAGTAACAACAGTGATCCAGCTACTCCTATTCGATGTCACAAGTGTGGTAAGCAAGGTCATATGGCATTTGAGTGCAGAGATGCTGCAGTTACTTGTTTTAATTGTCAACAACAAGGCCACATCAGCACCACATGCCCCTATCCAAAGAAGACTCCCCAATCCAGAAACCAGAGTTCCCAAGCCAGCCGACCTATGTCTAATGGAAGAGTCTTTTCCCTTAGTGGTGCAGGAGTAACTGAGAAAGATAACTTGATCCAAGGTACGTGTCTCGTAAGTGATACTCCTTTGTTTGTGCTATTTGATTGTGGTGCTACTCATTCCTTTGTGTCTCTTGATTGTGTTAGACGTTTAGGACTACCTGTGTCTCGGTTGCAGTATGATTTGATTGTGAATACCCCAACTAGTGACTCTGTTGACACGTCTAGTGTTTGTCATAATATTTCTATCCATGTGTGTGGAAAGGACTTCTGAGTTGACTTAGTATGTTTACCTTTACGTCTAGTTGATGTGATCCTCGGTATGGATTGATTATCTGCTAATCGAGTCAGCGTAGATTTTTTTAGTAAAACTATTGAATTCATGGAACCAGAAGAGAGAGAGAAGCCTAGCAATATATCCGCCAACCAAGTGAAGGCACTCTTGAAAGATGATGCCCAGTTATACATGATCCTATCCTCGTTGGAACTTGAAGAAAAAGTGGTAGTACAAGATGTTCCTATTGTGCGTGAAATCCCCGAAGTATTCCCTGAAGATGTCAATAGTTTACTACCAGAGCGTGAGGTCGAGTTTAACATTGACCTTGTACTAGGTACTGGACCCATATCCATGGCACCATATAGGATGTCTCCCTTAGAATTGTCTGAGCTTAAGAAACAACTGGAGGAGCTTTTAGATAAACAATTTATAAGATCTAGTGTGTCACCATGGGGTGCACCTGTATTGTTGGTTAAAAAGAAGGATGGATCTATGAGGTTGTGTGTGGATTACCGCCAACTTAATAAAGTGACAATCAAGAATAAGTACCCACTACCTAGAATAGATGATCTTATGGACCAATTGAGAGGATCCTGCGTATTTAGTAAGATCGATTTGAGATCAGGTTACCATCAGATTCGGGTGAAGTCTTCTGATGTCTCGAAAACTGCATTTAGACCTGTTATGGCCACTATGAGTACTTGGTCATGCCTTTTGGTGTTACTAATGCACCAGCGGTGTTTAGGGATTACATGAACCGAATCTTTCATTCTTACCTAGACTCATTTGTGGTTGTGTTTATAGATGATATCTTAGTGTACTCTAAGACTAAGGAAGAGCATGGTGAACATTTAAGGATTGTCTTGCAAACCCTTAAGGAAAAACAATTATTTGCCAAGCTGTCTAAGTGTGAATTTTGGTTAGAGGAAGTGAGTTTCCTAGGACATGTAATTTCAAAAGGAGGAATAGTTGTTGATCCTGCAAAGGTAGAGAGTGTCTTAGAATGGAAAGCACCAAAATCAGTGCTTGAGATTAGGAGTTTCCTAGGACTGGCAGGTTATTATCTTAGATTTATAGAAGGATTCTCCAAGTTGGCCTTACCTTTAACTAGGTTGACCCGGAAAGGGGAATTGTTTGTGTGGGATACCCATTGTGAGAATAGTTTCCAAGAGCTTAAGAAACGATTGACCTCTGCACCGATCTTAGTGTTACCTAACCCGAGCGAACCCTTTGTAGTATATTGTGACGCATGTGGCTCAGGATTAGGTGGAGTGCTTATGCAAGATGGAAAAGTCGTAGCGTATGCTTCTAGACAACTGAAGATTCATGAGAGGAACTACCCTACCAACGACTTAGAACTAGCAGCAATTGTCTTTGTACTTAAGATGTGGAGACACTATTTGTACGGATCTAGATTTGAGGTTTTTTGTGATCATAATAGCCTTAGATACCTTTTTGACCAGAAGGAATTGAATATGAGGCAACGTAGGTGGATGGAATTTCTTAAGGATTTTGATTTTGAACTTAACTATCACCCTAGAAAGGCCAATGTAGTGGCTGATGCCTTGAGTAGGAAGAATTTGAGTGTGTCCGCTTTAATTGTTAAGCATAGCGAGTTGCTGGAACAATTTAGAGACCTTAGCTTAGTTTGTGAATTGACACCAGAAAGTATTAAATTAGGAATGTTAAAGGTGGCTAGTGGACTATTAGAAGAGATTGAAATGAGTCAGAAGTTGGACTTATACCTTTTGGATAAGTTAGAGCTGATTGACCAGGGGAGAGAACCTGATTTTAAAATGGGTGTGGATAGAATTTTGAGATTTAAGGATAGAATTTGTATACCCGATGTAGAGGAGTTAAGAAAGATAATTTTAGAGGAAGGACATATGAGTTGTTTAAGTATTCACCCTGGAGCCACAAAGATGTATAGGGACCTCAACAAGATATTTTGGTGGCCTAGGATGAAAAAAGATGTTGTTGAGTTTGTATATGCTTGTTTGACTTGTCAAAAGTCTAAGGTAGAACACCAGAAACCTTCAAGCTTGATGCAACCTTTGAGTATTCCTGAATGGAAGTGGGATAACATCTCTATGGACTTTGTTGTAGGCTTACCTCGAACTTCAAAAAAATATGACAGTATTTGGGTTATTGTGGATAGATTAACCAAATCTGCTCTTTTCATTCCGTTAAACATAACTTATTCTATGAAAAAGTTAGCTGAGTTATACATAAAGGAAATTGTTAAGTTGCATGGAATCCCATCGAGTATAGTGTCAGATAGAGACCCTAGATTTACCTCTAAATTTTGGCAAGGTTTACAAAGCGCTTTGGGTACGAACCTTAGGATGAGTTCAGCCTATCACCCACAAACAGATGGTCAAACTGAAAGAACCAATCAATCCCTGGAAGACTTATTGAGAGCTTGTGTGTTGGAACAAAGTGGAAGTTGGGATAGCTTTTTACCACTTATAGAGTTTACCTATAACAATAGTTTCCACTCTAGCATTGGAATGGCCCCTTTTGAGGCGTTGTATGGAAGGAGGTGTAGAACCCCTCTGTGCTGGTTTGAGACACGCGATAACCTTGTGTTAGGACCTGAGATTGTCCAACAAACTACTACAAAAGTAAAAATGATTCAAGAAAAGATGAGAGCGTCTCAGAGTAGGCAAAAGAGTTACCATGATAAAAGAAGGAAAGACCTCGAGTTTCAAGAAGGTGATCATGTATTTCTGAGAGTTACTCCAACAACTGGGGTTGGCCGGGCGTTAGAAATGCGAAAGCTTACTCCTCGGTTTATAGGACCCTACCAAATTCTTAAACGTGTCGGTAACGTAGCATATCAAATCGCGTTGCCTCTGTTTCTTTCTAATCTTCATAGTGTCTTTCACGTGTCTCAACTTCGCAAGTACATTTTCGATCCTTCACATATAATCGAGTCAGACAAGTCCAAATAAAAGAGAATCTAACTTTTGAGACCTTACCGCTACGGATTGAGGACCAGAAAGTCAAAGAATTAAGGGGTAAGACAATTTCATTGGTTACGGTTGTCTGGGAGGTGTTGTTGGTGAAACTGCTACGTGGGAAGTCGAAAGTCAAGTGCGTGATTCGTATCCAGAGTTTTTTTCCTCAGGTAAATTTCGAGGACGAAATTTTTTTTACAGGGGGAGAAATGTAACACCACAATTTCTTATTATTATATTTTAATTATAAAATATAATGCACAACTATTATTATCCGTATGTTGACATGTGCGATAATTTCCTTCGTGTTTGTCCTATGTGTTCGCCCTAATGATTTATTTAAATTATTAATATTAATAATATTCAATTTTGTTTTAATATATATATATATATATATATATATATAATAAAATAAGAAGTAAACGTGTGTGTTGCTACATTAGTCTATTAACTTAAGCATTAGTAGAGTGAGTTTATGATTGTAGTAATAATAACAATAATAATAATAATGATAATAATAATAATATTAATAATAATAAGGGTCATGGGCTAAGTGTATAGGTCTGATAATAAGCCTAATAATATACCTAATACTACTAGTATGTATAGATAGGTATATAAGCGAACAAAGGAGGCTGTCGTGCATTCCGTGTCTCTGTTTCCCCGTTCTATTAGGAAGAAAAAAATTGAATTGACTACTTCCCTGTTGCATCCAGCCGCAACTCTTAATATCAAAATCATACATTGATTTCAAAGACTAGGCTGTTAGAGACGATGATTGGCGAAGACGCGCCACATTACATCAACGGATCAACTTCGTTGAGAAAAATCATCAGCCAAGGTAAGGGGTGAGAAGAGGTTCGATATTATGAGTATAAAATGACATGAGATGAACGGGAATACTGAAATTCCCAGATTTTCATCCGGGGCTTACTATGTATGGTCGAGCCCTATTGAGTGATAATAATTAATTAATAATGTATGGATGGTAATAGGGAGGACTAAAATATATTTTAGCAACCTATAGAATTGCTGTGAATTTATGTATATCAAGATTTCATACTGTCCAGTTTTATGAACCTTATGCTTATTGTTATTGTATGAATGATATGTACTTGAGTGTTCTTGTAACTTGATTGAAATTATGATATTACTTGAATGTCCCACCTGTTTGATTTCTTATTATGTGATTGGACTGTGTATTGTGAGTAGTGTAGACCAAATATTGGGGTTTATTGTGATTGACTAATATATATATGTATATATAATGATGAATATTGTGAAGTACAATTGAAAATTATTGAGTTATGATAATCCAGTACGTATGAGATAGATGCTGTAGTTTTCGAGTGAGGATTATTTTGTCATCATATAGGGAGGGTTTGACAAACCTAGTGATTCGGGGAAGTACAACTGAATGAGCTTGATCGTGGAGGGCTACAGTCAAACCGTAAGGTAAGACTGATAGACCTTGGGGGTACATCTTGTTGGGAATTCCTAAGTGGATTAGTGGGTTATTCCCTAAGGCCGGGAGCTACCGTGCAAAACAAGAGTACCCCGACCGTCACATATATGTGTCTCGGGTTGAGTTGAGGGGATCTATGAGGACTTGGCCATTCATGAATTGTCCGTCCACTCTTGTAGTGGCATAGTATCAGGCCTCCTAACCAAGTACTTCAGAGTAGAATGGTACCAAGTGATGAAGAAGTATAAAGTATAGGACATGCATAACATTTTCTCCCTGTGACTTTTTTTATTGTGATTGAATTAGATTAACCTTGATATTATGTTCTGGAATTTTCTCATGTTTGGGTTAATTTGATTACTTACGTGTTCTTCTCGTTTACATTATACTATTACATAATTTCGATACTCACCCCTCGTTGTTTTTGTTTGGCGTTTGCGATGAACGCAAACGAGCTACAAGCTGCATGTGAAGATTAATACTCTCAGAGTGTAGGAAGTCGTCTCATCTTGAAGACTTTTGTCATCTTCCTTCTGTTAATTTCATATTTGAACATCTATAATTTGGGGAAATTTTGCTCTGATAGTGACATCGGGTTGGGACTACATTTATAATTATCAGTAACTTATGTACGTGTGCTTCAAAAAGAATTTAATTTGATCACTGTTATGACCATCGAATTTTTAAGCTGATGGAAACTTTGGATTGATATGACTTGTCCATGATTAAGTGATACTTTTGCCTTAAATAAATCGTTTAAAAGTTTTATTTATTTATTTATATATACTCTATTATTTTTAAATTAAATACCAAAACAAAAATTTAAATAAATTTAGGATTTAGGGTGTCACATGTTGTGCTCTACATAAGTGGCTTAGCATTGAGTACCTTAAGGCACTCTTTGAAAAATCAATCCCTAAGTCAGGGATTGAGTTAGGGTAGGTAGCCAAGGCAACTTCTCCAATGAAATGAAAGCCATGAAAGACATCCACAACAAGTACGGTCAGGGTCATCATATCCTAAGGAAAAATCATTTGAGTTTGTACTTACAGACCAGTAGTCCAGGAACCCGTAGAAGAGCTATATGTCAATGGAAAAGTTTCTTTTTGACTACATGATCATGTCAAAAATGCTCAAAGCCTTCCATTTTTGTGCCTTTGTTATCTTCATTTGAACCATCCACTACAAATAATTACTAGTTGGATGAGGAAACACCCTTCAAGTCGTAAATCTTCCCAAGAGTGAGGCGAGATTCAAGAAACACCTTGCCTTGTGGAAATTGATAGTACAAGGGCAAAGGGTTTGATGATAAAGAAGAAGATCTGACAATTGATTCCTTAGCATTGCCATAACTATGGGAAATGTTTTGGGAATCAAATTGAGACATGGTGAAATGAGATCTAGAAAGATGTAAAAAGAAATCTTGAGAAGGCACGTGAGTAAATAGAAAAAAAGCAAAAAAGTCAAGAGAACAAATAACAAGAAGGCAAGGAAGAAAATAGGAAAGTGAAGAAAACCTCATTCAACTAAGGTTATTTATCAAAAAGGTTGAGAAGAAGAATCTAACTAATAGTTGAGACGAATGAATGGACTCAAAATTACCATTGAGACAACTCATTCAACAACCATTATGGAATTAGTAGCCATTAACAAGGCTAGGTAGTTTACAACGATTGTTTTATATTTTACGGTGTAATCATTACACTGTTCACATGTAGTAAATGTAATTCGAGTCTCATTGTCTTTTGGCTCCGTTTATCGACCATGTAACATACAGGGACATTTGTTTACACCTAAAAATATTATAAGATGTTCACAGGTGAGTTAAGTGTGAGTCGACGCTTAGCTAGTCAAGTAAGGGATCACATGAACTAAATATGACTAAAAATAGGTTAGCCGATTCTTTCTTAGTTCCTAAAGAGTTTCACTAGGTTTGAATGAATAGTCAAAGTGATGTGGAGCAGATACTTCGACCTATAAGGTTTATTTCCTTTTTTAAAGATCAAGATAACAAACACGACTATGAAGTAGGAAATATCGTGTGGGTTTAGTTCCAGAAAATGCCGCAAAATGGGGGAAAGTTGATGCTAAACATATCGGGTACCACACACACATAAGAGCAATCATGTCTTAACACATTACTTGAGAGTTTAGTCGAACAACGATAGTCAAAGATGAGTATTTGAAGGTCACGTTCATGACCAATAGGATTATGTGTTTTGTCATTTTGCCTATAAATTGTGGTTGTATAATTCATTTCACACAATCAATCAAACACATTATTTACTCGCATATTTATCTTTATTCTTCCAACCTTTCATTGCTTATGTTTTTCGTAGTTTTGTAGTCCTCTAAAAAACACAACACCGTACTTAACACTTTTTGGATGAGTTAAGGATCCACAATTGAGGGACTTAGTTCCTTTTTTTGATGTAATCGCTTGAAGAAAAAGAAAATCACCGTTAAGAGCTAATAGACAATCAATAAAAAACACAGATACATACATATATACATATCACTCACGAGCATCTTTTTCAAATGGTTCCTATGTACGATAAACTACAAACAAAGAGGAGGGTGAGTGGAAGAAAATATAAGATACAAGTAATTTAGATGAGATCCACCAATTAAATGACTATTCAATCTTAGCTAATCATCAATGAAAAGCTCATACATCAAAGTGGCTCTTGGACATAAGTATGAATTCTTGATATGGTTAACTATAATTTTGATGCATTTGCCGAGTAAATTGAAGAACCCATATATATTGCATTTGCCGAGTAAATTGAAGCAAGCTTAATTGGACTTCAAGTCCTCACACATACTATTCTAAATTACTAAAATTACTACTCATGCCAACATAGGAGCATGACCACACATCTTCTAATTATGTATAGCCTTGTTCTTTGCTCTCTAAGGACTCCTCCAAATCCTATGTTTGATGATACCCTAGTAGTTCTCTTTGATTTTGATCCTCCCATGAAGGTTAATTGTTTTCTTAAATTTTCTTTCTCCCCTCTTTCTTGATTCTAAGCTTAAAGCTTCAACTTGGCTCTGACTTGGTTTGCTTAGAAAACTTGTTGAAAGGTGGGTACTTAAAGAGCTAGCAATGTGGTATGAAAGGGTGTGACTTGCCTCCAAACCCACCAGCCCAGACAAACACCAATTAGACCCCACCTCCCCATTTGGGGGAATTAATGCAATACCCCGATTAGGGGGAACCAATAAAAAAAATCAAGCTTCTCGTTGGAATATTTTCTCATTTTATTATATTTCAATATATAGACAGATATTTTATACTAGTTATATTAATTACTTACCGATTAAAATTTTTAATTGGTTAGTGATTAAATTATCTAATAAGATTAATTAATTATATTTTGACTTAATTGTATTTTTGGTCCCCTTTTTAGTTGAGTCGCGAAAATAATCTCCTATTTTATTTGTTCTCAGTTTTGGTCCCCTAAACAAAATCTTGATCTAAAATTTGATGAAATGTCACTTTTTTAATGATGTGTAAGAAAAAAAGATGATGTGGAAGATTCGATGGAGATTAATTACATTTTATTATTATTACAAATTTGTAAAACACGTTTTTTATTTTTAAAAACACATTTCCTATTTTTAAAACCACATTTTCTATTTTATTACATTATTTAATTACCAAAACATAAAATAAAATAAAAAAAAAACTTTCCTATTCTAATCCTAATTTTATTTCATTCTAAAGTTATACGAGGACACAGAGAAACAAACTCCAATACAAAATATTATAAGAAAATAACAATAGAATTGAAAGAAAATACAAGCATATTGCATAGTGTTAAATTAATAGAGAGGGTGATGCTCGTAAACTAAATAAGTTGACAAATATAAAAATGATTCATAAATGAAAACATAAACTAAATAAATTGAAAAATATAAAAAGGATTCATATATAAAGGGTGATTGCATAATGTTAAATTAATAGAGAAGGTGACGCTCATAAACTAAATAATTGATAAATCGTCTACGAAAAAGATAGAATGGAATGAAATTAGGGATTATAATAGGAATTTTTTTTTTATGTTTTTGTAATTAAATGATGTAATAAAATAAGAAATGTGTTTTTAACAAATGGAATGAAATTGGATTAGAATAGGAGAGTGTTTTTTATTTTTATTTTTATGTTTTTGTAATTAAACGATGTAATAAAATATAATTAGTTCACATAGAATATTCCGCATCATCTTTTTCTTTACATATCATTAAAAATATAACATTTCATCAAGTTTTGGACCAAGATTTTGTTTAAGAGACCAAAATTGGAGACAAATAAAATGGAGAAACTACTTTTGTGATTTAACTAAAATAGAGAAATCAAAAGTGCAATTAAGTCTTGTAATTTTAATAAGATAATTATTTAAATAATTGATTAATTGACATATGCTCAAATATGAGTGAACATTATTGATCGATAGACTGTTTTTAGAATAACGAGAATCCTAATATTCAAATTAATATAATCTCCAATATATTACACATACTATATGTTGTCTTTTCTCCTCATCTGAAGAGTGTTTAAGACATAAAGAGTTCAGATCGATGAAGAACAACAACCTAATAAATGTTTACTACCTGTCTATCTATTTGTGTTTTAAGATTAGTGTCATTGTGAAGATTATTATCAATATTTAATCCAATATTCTTAATATCTTTAATAAATGAACGTATAGTAAATCTTAAAATTTTACTATTGTTTTTTATTTTTATAATATTTTTAGAATATGTTTGTTTCACTATTAAGTTTTCTCATTATAATACACAGAAAACTTGTGTGTATGATTAATTATTACGTTAATTCCATATTTCTCTCTAGCATTTCAACTTGTAATGTCTCACTCTCTTTATTCTTGTGTAACCATTACCCGCCTATTTATTCATATTTAACAAGCTGCCCCCCC